>JAJJWW010019524.1:600000-945000 GCA_023531295.1 Papaver armeniacum | reverse complement strand
ATATGGCTCAACTGGATGTAAGGAGTGCGAGATTCTAAACCACCAGTTACCATTTATTTGCTTTTATCAACAAAAACCTCTATTGTGAATTGCAAAGCTTATCTTTTAAAGCCTCTAAGCTTCTGCTCTTTAGACACCAATCTATTCTTAACGCAGAGAATTACCATCACAATTACCATTATTAAGCTTTACTGAAAATATAAAAAGGGGTAAAAAGGGGGGGAAATGTTACTAAGTAATAAAGAAAATAAAAAAAGGGAAAATGAATTAAATAAAATTTTAAATCTGTATTTACCAAAAAAAAATAATTCTGAATAGCCACATCATGAGTCAATAATGATCGAAAAAAGTCCTATGTAACTTATTTCTCTTACTGTTTGAACGATCATATTAAATCATTATTTCTTTGTGATCAGAACTGTCAAGATACAAATATCGAAATATAAGTAGCAAACTACAACTTCATTGATTATTGGCTTCAAAAAGTCATCGGATAGGACATCAAAAAACATTCCTAGGCTAGCCACCCCATTTAAAACATAAGAGGACTAACAAAAATTGTATCTATGTATTGAAGGGAAAAAGTTATCCTTTAGAGTATTGTTTACGTTTACAAACAACTTAAAAAAGAATCTTTAATTTTTTAGTTTGGCTTCTAATGTGTGATTCTCCGAATTCAACAGAAAATTATAGAAATGCTAGAATACCAAAATTTAGTTGAAAATAAAAGATTAGACACTGCAAAAGCGGTTGACTTGCGAATGAAACATGTCCCTACATACTAGTTTATGGGTCGAAACAGAAGAAACGAGGAATGAATGAGTACAACTAAATTTATGCCGCTAAAATCACTGAGATCCTAATTATTATCTCAAAACTCGACGTATCTACAACTTCGACAATCTTGTTCAGATCCTAGTAAACTCATCGACTCTATGAGCCTACCTGTCAAGCCAAATGACTCAACAATCAAATTATTTTAGATGGAGGCTCTAATTTATCGATTATGTGTACACAAGCAGGATACCCATAACTCCATACATGTACTGTGTACAATGCTAAGACCTGCAACAATAAGATTAAAATTAGGTAAAGACAATGGCAACAAAAAATGATTTTTTTTTTTTTTTGCAAATAAAAAGGTTATTATTTTATTACAAGATAAAAAATATACATAATCCAGAGATCAATCTCCATTATCTGTTGAAATTTAGTGACATCTTCCTTCTAAAATAACCTTCTAATGAGGCATAAGTTGACTGAAGTGCACATATCTAAACCATTTGAGGTTCAAACCCAGAGAAATATTGTGATCTTGATCTCATGTGCGATTACTTTAGAATCCATGCCCACTTTTTTCGCTACGACTAGCAGGTTTCTTTCCCCCCAAATGACACATATTATTGCAAATATAGCATTGGAAATAATTTTCAACCTCTATTACTTCCCCTTCTCAGTTTCCAAGACAATAATTGTTGCTCCATATTCTTTCCTTGAACCCACTTCAAATAATAACTCAAGAAGAAGAAATTCCAGACCTCTGAGGTGTAAGTACAATGTGGAAACAAATGGTCTGCCATCTCATCTTCTAGGTTATATAGACTGCATCTAGGATTTGTGACAAGACACCCTCATTCTTGATATGTTATATAGAGTTTGAATTGCATTTTGTATAACCATCCACATGAGTAACTGAACTTTAGGGGGAACATATTTTATCCAAGTACTTTTATGTGATACTGCAGATACCTGTAAGTCTTGTTGTGTTTGAGAATTAGAGCTGAGCCGGTCATAACACTCCTTAGCAGAAAACTTTGATCCGAAATTGCATGACACATCATCTGCTTCTTGAGATAAAGTTGGAGGAGATCCAATGTGAGCAATCAGGTTAAACATGTCCTGCATCTCCTCAAATGTTTCAGCTCTGTTGAAGTGTATATTCCATGTACCATTTTGAATCATGTGATGGAGATATCCTTGCTTATGAGTTTCCTTCTTATATGTTGCTGGAAAAAGGGTCTTTAAACTTGTTGTTACCCTCCAAATATCTTGCCAGAATCTAATTGATGTACCATTATTTATAGAGAGAATTGAGTTTTGTTTAACTATACATGTGTTTAGCTTGCTAAATTCCTTTCCAAAACCCTCTTCCATGAGGAGCATCAGTGTTCTTGGCCCATAAATCATTCTCCTCACTCTTGACTTTTTATTGGATCACTTGTCTCCACGGAGCATCTTTCTCAACTCTGAATCTCCAGGTCCACTTTGCTAACATTACATTGTTGGTTAACCTCAAGCTTCTGACTCCCAATCCACCTAAGTTCTTTGGTATACTTACTTTGGTCCAAGCTATCCAATTGATTTTTTCTTATTAGAAGATGATCCACACAAAAATTGTCTCCTGATTAGAATAAGCTTCTTTTCCACACGAACTGGCATTGGAATGAAAGACATGAAGTATATGGGGAGAGCAGAGAATGTACTTTTGATTAGCACAAGTCTACCAGCTTTATTCAGATACTTTCTCCTCCAAGGGGCTAGCCTCTTCTGAAACTTTTCAATGATTACATCCCATATGGATGTTGATCTGCAGTTGCCCATATGAGCTGACAACAAGATTAAAGATTGTGCAGAAATCTTATGTTGCCCCCACTGACATGCCCAGAAACTTAAGTGGTAATTTTTCAATGGAACAACATAAGATTTTTGCACAGTCTTTAATCTTGTTGTCAGCTCATATGCTCACCATTGAGCTCTTTTGTAGATTAACTGGCAAACCAGTGATAGCTTTATAAATTTGATGTATTAAAAGCAAGTTCTTTACTTCTTCTTCTTTTATGGCATCTATAAACACCAAGGTATCATCAGAAAACTGTAGGTGAGAGACCATTATTTGATTGTTGATGTTGAATCCAGATAGCATATTGATCTCCCCAGCCTTTTTCATCAATTTGGTGAATATCTCTTCCACTAGAATGAATAGGAATGGAGACAAGGGGTATCCTTGCCGCAACCCTTTTTGCGGGATAAACCTTTCCGTTGAAGTACCATTTATCAACAAAGAGTGTTGTACTGAGGATATACACCACCAAATCCATCTTCTCCATTTTAATCAAAAGCCCGATGCCTGAAGAATGTGATCTGCTGTATGCCAACTAATATTGTCAAATGCTTTCTGGATATCTAACTTGCACAATAAACCAGGTTTATTGCTTTTCCATCTAGAATCGATTAGTTCCACTACAATTATAATTCCATATAAAATCTACTTGTCTTTTATGAAGAATATATATATATATATAACTCTAATATTAGAGACTTGATCATCGTATAATGATCAAAGTGTCAAGGAAGAATATATACCAAAGTTGTGCATACTGAATTATGAAGTGTAACGCTTATCTTTTGAACTTCATAATAGCTAAATAGACATAATCTTTGTAACTTGTTACTAGATTGTGTACTGAACTTAGGATTGATTTCATGCCTTGAAAATGATTACATGAGTTTAAAGAATTAGACTTACGAAACTTGTTTCGCAGTTGAAAAAAATCAATGGACTGGGGTCTGGTTCCTATTGGGGATCTATAGCAGGACCGATCCCTATGCATTGGGGATCTCTAGTAGAACCGATCCCTATTGGGATTCTCTAACAAAACCGATTTCTAATCTCAAGTACACTTTAGGGTTTGTTTGTGTGATTTTGAAAGTTGGGTTTGCAAAATAAAAAAGTTCAAGATGTCAACATTGTGAGTAATTTAAACATGTATATAAATCTTACTCCCTCCGTCCTAGTTTAGATGCCTAAATTGAGGATTATTTTTGTCCAAAAATACTTGCTATTTTTCATATTATTCCACCTTTTATCCTTATTTGCCCCTATCTTGGATTCAGGTCATTACATGGAGAGTTGTGTATTTCAATTTTCTAGACACACTTTTAATACTTCTCTCTATATATTTCCTTTAATTTGAAAATTTTCAAAGTAAACAATAAAAACCTAGACATCTAAAAACTAGGAACCTTAGATACTAACCTAAGGTAATTGTGGAAAAAAACTATTCTCTTTGTGTTTCTTAATCTTTGTGCAAAATCCTATTTAGGCATCTAAACTAGGACGGTGGGAGTATCTTTTATTGTTCAATGATATTCCTTGATACTTAAGGTGAGATCCCAAACAGAAATGCTTGAGAATCTTCTATTAAGATTTCCAAATGTATATGTTTTATTTTTCCAGTAAGTAAAACATATCTATGGAAGCTATATTAGTAAAATATACTTGTATACTAACTAATATTGAGTTGTCATCCAAGAGGTATTTCGGTATTCCAGTTGGATATTTGTTGGAATTAGACAAAACCTTGGTGTTTATCGCATATCTTAAGATTATTTTTGGTTATGGAAATTACTTGGTGTCCAAACTACCTTGGTTTATAAATAGTGAAGTTTGTTCTTCTTACAAACTTATCCTGAGGCAGACACTTCACTTTATAGTCACTGTTGTAGCCGACTGATAGTATTACTTGTAATACTATATATATATATATATTGGAGATGAGAGTAACCTTATTAGGCGAAATCTCTTATGCCCGCTAGTTTAAAGACTTTTGTGTGATCAAGAAGCATCTAGATAGTACCGTCGGTGAGAAACTAGAATTTGTATTGTTATCTTAGTTTTCGATTATTGATTTGATTGAGTAACGGTTGTTAAACCTTGATTGCACCTAGTTTTTTTTATCACGAGAACCTTCTCTTATGATATAAGGTCACTTGAACAAGATCAAGGATTAACGGGAGTTGAAATCTATTTTTAGATCTGAAGATAGGCTTGTGATCATCCATTGTTAACAGACTCCGCACTGTGCATGATCGATCACAATGGAATCAAGTTTGTTAGTGCAAATACAAAATAAGTTATTGAAGATTTAAAGACAAAAATATTTCTTATTGGTTTCACATCTTTGTGATTTAACTTCGTGCACACATTTGGTCGGCTGGGATCTGACTAGACTTTGTTTATATTTGATAGACATCTTATATGCTAGTCGTCGTAGATTAACAAACTATCATTTGGTGGTATTCTTCAATTACTTAATCTGATAGTTTGTGTACTTGGGTCTGGTTATCTTGATAATAAAGATCTTGGTATATATTACCCAACAAAGGAATTTATTAGATTAAATTGAAGAGTCGTTGTTGAACTCAACAAATAATCTCAAATTTACCTCTTGAGATTAAAAGAGTAGTTAACGAACATATTAGTTCTTTACTATTTCGGAAGACGGTCCAAATGAGTTGAGTGCTTGAAGTCTTCATAGCAGCTGAAGTAACTTAAGATGGTGCGTTCTATTTTAAGATTTGCATGCGTGGCCAGATTGGTTATAACCGTAGGGATACTGAGGAAACTAGGTAACTAGGAGTAGTTTACTTGGTCTCAACTATACAAAGTTGGTAGTAGTCTTTCTATAGCGGATTAATTCTGAGAGTACTCAAAATTGGACTAGGTCCCAGAGTTTTTCTGCATTTGCGGTTTCCTTGTTAACAAAATATTGTTGTGTCTTTACTTTTACTTTCCGCAATTATAATTATCGTTTTAGTTATAAATAAAAGTAAATATCCAGTACATTAATCTAAACATTTGGGTTCATCCCTATAGTTAAAGGTTCAGTTTCGAACTTATACTATATACTAAGTGTATATCTTGTTGTCTCCATCTTCTTGACAGTCTCTGTCTACATTAGATCACCCGAGGTATCAGACTTATAGGTTGATATCAAAAAGATTGTGATGTACTTGGTATCCTCGTCATTTTAATTGGTATCAGAGTAGGCAAACACAAAAAGATCTAACAATCTGTGTTTGGTGCAATCCAACCTATAAGATATGAATTTAAATACGGTTAGGGAAGAACCTAAACAGCGGCGAATTAAAAACAAAATCCAATGGGGGCACAATATATTCTTGAAGACTATTAGCAGCAGGATTAGTAGCCCTCCCTAGTCTCATACAACTTGAGATTAACTGAAAAACTCATTATGCATATTTAACCAAAAAACTTGTATGGTCCTTTTGTTTAAGATCATTTCATAAACTAATTATAATATGCAATAAAGAGGTTTTAGGATCTTTGTTAAATGTGAATAGAAGCAATGGTTCCTGTAATATAATTGATAAACCATACACAATATATAGACATGGTATAATCAATGAATTAAGCCATGAAAGAACAATTCTAAAATTTTCTAATTTTTTTTACCAACAACAAAACCAAGTAATGACACACAGTCTAACACTTTTCCACTTAGAAACGATAAATCCATAATCAATTTGTTTGAATCTGAAACACAAATTAAAGACCCACCTATTTCCATCAATAAGGAAAAAAGGATACAAACATTACTTACAATCGAAGAAAAACGAATGAACAATTTGAAAAACTTTGAGGAATTGAAACCCTTACTTTAAATGAAAACGATGAAAAGAATAACTGATTTATCTTTAGTTGTTGATATGTATAAACTCTTTAAGACCTCAATTTTAGGAGAGTTTGGTAGTTAATCGTAGGTTAATAGGACTGGAATAGATTGGCAAAGCAATAGAAGATGAGTTGGTTTCGGATTATCTTGATATATGCTGGTAAACGATCCAAATATTGTGGGGGCTTAGTGTTTATCTCTTACAACAACTTTAATAATGGCTGTTAAAAATCATATGTGGAAGTTTTATTTAGATTTTTATTTACACATGTAACAAAAATAGGGATTTTTTTATCTTAAATATTTTGTTTTTCCAATGATCCTTAAATTCGAATGGGATAAAATCATTAATCCCTTTACGAAATGATAAATGATAAATTAAAGACTGTTTATAGTTCTTTTTTTTTTAAAGGAGAATGATTAATATGTTAAATAGTAATTGCCTCCGTCCCAGCAATGCTTGTTCAATCAAAAGGGCTCGAAGGTTTCACAGTGAAAAGTTTAGTGAACATATAGGTTGGTGAAGATATAGGTTGGTCCTGCTGTAGAACGGATCTCTTATCGTCTGAATTCTTAAAATAATAAGTAAATACGCTATCACCATGGATTGTAATCTTCCCCCTTAAAGGCCTTGATAAATAAAGCTCTCACATTAAACGGTGATGAAACTCTCGCTTCCTATTGGCCTAGAAAGGCCTTTTCTAATGCAGAAGCTATGGTGAGGACACTTGGCATAACTCTATTGGTTGTAATAATTAAAATTTGGTTACAATTTGGATACATCAAATACTTAACTGTCCGTTAGTAACGGTGTTGAAAAAAAAGGTAGGTAGACAATACCTATGTTAGAATTTACACTTGAATTATTCAGTTACACCGTGTTTACACCTATACTTAACTGTACTTTAGTAAGGGTGGACAAAACTCACGTCCAAACCGTTAAATAATAAAAAAGAAAAAGAAAAAGAAAACGTCAATTTCTTAAAACGGGAACTCTTAAAAAAGAATTCATGTTAAAAAAGGAAATCGTTGCCAAAAAAAAAAAAAAAAAAAGGAAAACCGGGGATTCATCTTTTGTAGTACTTAATTAGGAAAATTGTGACCTTAGCGTGGAAATCTTTTTTTTTTTTTGATGCAAAAAGTAATATATTAATCAAACAACAAAGTACATAAGATTTATAATATCTTTTTTCTCGAAAATATTGGTCTTCACACTAGATTGCGAAGTCCTTATCTGAATTTTGGTAGAGAGATTTCGAATGTTCTTTGCTCGAGCTTCCTTAGCTATGTTGTCCGCCGCCGAGTTATATCTTCTGTTAATATACTGTACCTGAGCTTGAGGGAGTTTTTGCAGGATGGTTTGAGTCTCTTTTATTGTGTTTTCTGCATTCCATTCGGGAATCTGACTAACCATATTGATGGTTTCAGCTAGCATTTTACAATCACGTAACCCAGTAACGCTAGATAAAATGTTATTACTGAGCCAGGAGGAAGCTTTTAATAAAGCTTTTGATTCTGCATGGAACGCTGAAAAAGCCCTGTCTGATCCTGCTGCAATGTGCATAAAAGTTTCGTCGTCCGCTGAGTATAGGATAAAAGCATATCCCATTGTGGCATTTTCCTTCTTAAAAGCCGCATCTATAAACAGAATCCAATCCGATGTTAAGCTTGACCAATTTACTTTGTATGTCGTGCCTTGCTGGACCCTTTTGCTTTTCTTCAAATTTTCTTGAGGATATTGTTGTATGAATTTTCTTATTTGCTCTATGAGGTAATTTGGGTTTGGTTTGGTTTTTTCAAAGACTACAGAGCACCTGTACTTCCATATGAACCAGGCGATTGTTGCAATATTTTCTGTGAGGCTCCCAAAATCTGGTCTCGTAATCCACTCTTTAATCCAGGTTTCGATTGAACCTGTAATAATTCTTGAGTTTACCACTTCTAAAGATAGGCCAAACCAAACAGCTCTAGCGAAGTGACAAGTTCTTATTAGGTGTTGCTCTGTTTCTTGTGTTTGGGCGTTACACATTGGGCAATCCGTATTGAATTCTTTGTTGTGTTCTCCTAATCTTGCATTAGTTGGGAGAGCTTTTTGGGCTAATTTCCAAACGAATAATTTGATCATCGGGATCACCTTGATTTTCCAAATCTTCTGCCAAGGAACTTCACTCGGGTTGCTATTTTCTTGGTCTTGGTTAATCAGAAATTGTAGATATTTTTCGTAGAAAGTCCTGAAGAGTGATGTTGCCATCGAATCTTATCTTGTTCTTGACTATTTGGAGAAATGGCTAGAATTTTTTTCTTTTATATCCATTGAAAAGATTATCTAATTTATCCTGATCCCAATTTTCATCTGTTGTGATCAACTCATTTACCCTTTGTGGAATAGGTTCCGTAGATTCCATCGGTTGTTGAAGACTATTTTCAGTTGGAACCCATTTATCCTCCCATATCTTGACCGACTCTCCATTTTTGACTTGCCAAACAAAATTTCCTTTAATGAGGCTTAACCCTTTTTGTATGCTTGTCCAAATCCAAGATAAATTTGATGTTCTAGAAACCTCTAAAGGGTGGTTATTAGGAAAATATTAGCGTGGAAATCTGCTACTATAAGACAGTCGACTGTCTATGAGACTATTTTAATAACCCAACAGTGTACCTGCTATAGTGTAGAAATCTTACTTGATACATGTAAATTTCAATAACCCAACAACTCTCTTAATTTATTTCTTTAGGGGTAAGGTGTGCTAAGCAACTAATGACAGTCAACCATCTGTGAGACGGTTTTGAGATCCGAGAAGGAAAAGAATGGGAGGAATAAGAGAAAAAAGACACGTGTCAGAAATCTGATGGATTAATTAGTGAGTGCATGCGGTTCACACACAGTAAATATTTAATAAATTGGTTCTGATAGCTAGGATGAAAAAGAAGACGGTGGTAACTTATATTAACATTAACAGGGTGTTAGTCCTCAAGGGAGTTGGGGGAGTTGGGTGTAGTTGGGTTTTTTCCCGTTAGTCGTGGGGGAGTAGAAAAAGAAAGTTTTCTTCTTCGAAACACCTACAGATGTCGGTAGCGGATCAATTCCAACGAGCATTTCAAACAACTCTGAAGATGTCTGTCTGCCCCGTGGATATCTTTGCTTCGGAACAAAACAATTAGAATTAGGCTCGGTCAACTGGAATGGGAGTCTCTCAAAATCTCTGTTAGTCGTGGGAGAGTTCAGAAGAGTTTCCCAAACTCCCTAGAAAACCCCTGTTAGTCGTGGGAGAGTTTAAAAAAAAATCTTGAACTCCCTGTTAGTGGTAAAACCATAGAATGCTGGGGAGTTGGTTGTTTTGGGGAGTTCTGGAGAGTTGATAGTGTATTTTTGCTTGTACACAAATCTCTCAAAAGAGTATAGATTTGGGAGGGAGTTTGGCTATTCCAATCAACGCCTATATCCATTAACACAAGCCGTGATAAGATGCAAATGCGATTTTTACCGTCCCATCTCCTTCATCTTCTGTCTCACCTTTCTTACATCATCCCACCTGCCTTGTCTTGCTCCTGATCTAACAATTTATTTGAAATTTTTTCACCAAGATCCATATTTCCATAAGTTCGACAAGCACTTAGTAGTGAACCCCAAATACTATAGCTCATGGAATCACCTGTAGTTGCAATGTTCCACGTACCCCTTTGAATGAACGATAGTTGCAATGTTCCACGTACCCCTTTGAATGAACGATGAAGCTCAATGGAAGTTAGTTGTTGCTTTTATACGGATTTTGCTTTGAGCTAAACCGAAGGCCCATCTCGCATCGGTTGGTAGGTATATTATCTTCATCCAACTCGGTTTTACGTGAATTTCCATTAACTTGGAATCTAATAATAGGCGATAATAGCAGTTTAAACAATTGGAATCACCCTAGTCCGATTATAATCCAAATAATTGTGCAAGTATAACTTAATTGTGTATCCACATTCCGAAAGTGCTTGCAATGTGGATTTTTGTATTGCGATTAGAATTATAGCAAGTCCATTTTTCGGAATCTTAGGTTTATGTAACTAGTGCATTTAATTTCCGGTTTGTACTTTGTCCAGTGATCTAGATGGATATCTAATCTATGGTTGGCTTCAACTAATAGTTCACCGTAAGGTTGTTCGACAACTTGCAAACTCATTTCCTAGAGCTAAAACAACACATAATCATGCAAGTTTATTATCATTCCTAACAAATTCAATTTTCATATTAACCCAACACAAAGAGTTTAAACAATTTTTCTAGATTGCATCTACTGAATACGTGTGACTTGTTACATTCTATACAACATAGCATACAAATTGTCTCTCTGGTCACATTTTATACGTAATGACCACAAACTCAAGAACAACAACGTCAAGAAGCTAATGCATGGAGAAAGAGTATAGCGGATGATATGTGGGATAATGTTCGTGAACAAAGGGAGTTAGAATTGTATGGAGACCGTTAAAATGAAGAAAAAAATTTTATCTCTTTGCACAACAATAACATACTATTGATACAGAGATATGATCATATTTTTTTTTCTTTTGATTAAAGATCATTTTTACATGCAAATGAGGATTTATTGTTTCTTAAAAGAGAATGAGTTAGGAATGAACTCTCTCAAACTCCCCCAAACTCCCTCTAATAAACTCTCTCAAACTCCCTACACTCCCCCAAACTCCCTGAACTCAAAAACACTAAACTCTCTCAAACTCCCTACACTCTCTCAAACTCTCTCAAAATCCCCAAGATTCTAAATACACTCAACTCCCCCCAACTCACTCGAGGACTAACCCCCCGTAAGTCTTTTGCAAGTTAATTTTGAATAAATGATTTGTCATCACAGATTCTAAGGAATATTTGGAATTGTTTTATGTTTTCGTCCTGTAGCCAAAATTAAAAATACATTGTCATGGGACTGAGCAAAACTCCACACACACCAAATAAAAAATGTATCGTCACAAGTTGGGATGAAGCTCCGCGCACTCCAAGTTAAAAAAAGAAAGAAAATGTCTGATGCGTAGTACATGCACAAATATTCACGTTGATGCGTCAGTATTACTAATAACCTGTTTACTAAAATACTGGGCACCCTTTAACTACAATACGAGGTTCAGTTGGTCAAGCAGATAAGGGACAATGATTAAGATCGGTCCCCCACCACTTAAGACTCAGTTTCAGATTTTGTAGTGCGAAGAACAGTAGCACACCCATGAAGGCGGGTTCTGATTTTTTTGTATGTGAAAATTCTTTTGTATTAGAATAATTTCCTGTGGTTTAACGGAAGTACTGTTTACTTTAGATGATGTTACTAAAGTATAGTTAAGTATTGATGTAAACACGGAGTAAGAAAATTAATTAAATTAAAACTCTCACAGAAATATTGTCCACCTTTTTTTTTTTGTTAACCATGTTACTAACGGACGGTTAAATACTTGATGTAAACAAAGTGTAAGCCAATTTTTAATTTTCGACCAATAGAGTTATGCCAAGTGTATTTACCGTAGCTTCTACATTAGAAAAGACCTATTTCGGCCAATAGGAAACGAGAATTTACCAAGTCAAAAACGCATCGTCACGGGGCGGCACGAAGCCCCGCGCACATCAAGTTAAAAGAAAGAGTATGCCCGGTGCGTAGCACGGGCACTAATCTAGTTATTACTTGATCCTCTAGCTTCTTTGTCTTAGCTACAAAGGCTTGCTCTACCGAGGATGAAAACCTTCTAATAACAAAGAAGACAATAACTAATTCTTCCCAGATTCGTATATCTCCTTCAAAGTCTTCAGTAGAAATCATTGAAAACAGTCCTCACCGACTATGTCATGTTCTTTATTATCTCTTTTATCCCTAACGAATAGCAAACATCAAGTTATTAGTCCAGAACTTGATTTTGACAAAGAAAGATTGACAAAGTTAATTCTAAAACCAGTCGCAACAAACTCAAGTCTCAAACCTTAAAAATTATATAACAGATGAATAACGTGAATTAAAATTTTTAAAGACCGACACATCCTACAAAACTACAAAATTGATATTTCAAAATTCATCTTGATATTTAAATTATCTTCTATAATACAAAACAGAAGAGGTTTTTGAGCCGTGGATGGTCGGATAACATTTTCAGAGACAAACGTTGCATTCGACAATCCCAATCTAATCCCAGCCATAGACGTCCGACAAATGTAAATTTTGTAACCTCCTCCCATTATGGATATATGCATTGATAACCCTCACCTATTTGCCACCCACGCTTTTCCTATTTGCCACCCACCTTAATTGCTACACCCATTTATCCTATTTACCAGTCATATATTTCAGAATATATCCTAAATACTACCCATTGACTTTTTATTCACACCCACCACTAAATCTACCCGAATAAACCCAAAAAAACTAACCCTAAAAACAAAACAACTGTTCTTTTTTTTCACGACCGTCACTTCCATCCTCATCTCTTTCACCCGCCACCATCTCCACCCGCCGATCACAAAAAGAGGAGTTGAATTGTTTTATGATGACGAACTATGTGTAATAGTGTTTTATGGTTGATGGCAATGGATTACTTCTTCCCCGGGGCAAGTTTTCATTTAATTTGAAGAAGTTATGAGTGATCGGTTCACTTAATGGATCCATTTTATGATGATATGTATAGAGTGCTTGGATGCTTTCTATAGCGATTGATACTTCCTCGTGCTATAAAGCGTTCTTAAGTTCTTAGCCGAGAAAGTCATTTCCATATACATTTTAGCTGCATCACGTGGATGATCTTATACAATACAGAATCTGGAGTTAGAAAATTACTAGAAGCAAATTAAAG
The DNA here is from genome assembly GCA_023531295.1 of Papaver armeniacum. Taxonomy (NCBI): domain Eukaryota; kingdom Viridiplantae; phylum Streptophyta; class Magnoliopsida; order Ranunculales; family Papaveraceae; genus Papaver; species Papaver armeniacum. The sequence continues at coordinate 931,696 of JAJJWW010019524.1, read as the reverse complement.
AATACTGTTTTAAAGATCTTATTAGATACTAATCTCTTTTTGTCTGTTCAGATCTAATTAGAAAATCCTCAAAGGAGGATTAATGGCGCACGTAAAGAGAGAATCATTATTCATTAGCCAATTTGATTCATTGATGGACGACTTTGACTTATAGTTGATTTAGTCGAATAATATTGGACGACTGGAATGGGATGATTCATCAACGGATGTACTCGGGTAGAGGAAAGGCTTATGCTCATCACTTCTATTTGCTTAACAGCCGTAATATTGGTTTTAAGGCCATGTGTGAAAGTTAAACAATTGATTTGCTAGACTCAGTGTCATCATCGTAGATTAGATAAACTATAGATTTTGAAAAAAATAATGTGATGAGACATTTGAGGATTAGTGATTAACAAGACAAATAAGGATAGTTATAGTCGAACTATATTTGACTTTTTATGGGTGGTATATAGGAAAAAATAGAAATGAAAAAGTAGAATTATGAGAAATTTTAAGATGAGTGGCAAATAGGAAAAGTGTGGGTGGCAAATAGGTGAAACCAAAAGAAAAAGAAATTCTTTGACTCGCATCTTTTTAAAATCGAAAACATCCAACCTTCTTCAACCTGTGTAACGTTCGAGAATTATTGTAAGAAAACCATAATTAATTTTTATTATGTTGTGTCGTTAAGACACGGGTTATTTTTAGTATTTCCAGAAAAATCTAAACTAAAATTCAAGGCAACATAAAAATTAGAGGATTTCCAAATCGAATTGTCAAGCATTACTTCATTTTTCCTCGGATTGGGTTATATTCCACCCATTAATACCCATAACCGAGTTACCTTGACCGGAAGGAAATTACATTTCACTAGATCAATCTTGCCTTTTACAATATCAACAATCGTTTAGGAAAATGTTACTCCCTCCTGATAGACACATTTTTGTGTCTAATTTGATCTCAATATTATATATTGTTGGCACTTGATTTTGTATTAATTTTGATTTTTTGTGTGTTTGTAGGGATTTTTGGGCAATAAACATTTTTGGAAAATTCGGCTCGAAAAGTTGTCTAAAGCACCCCGGAGGACATTTGCTATGCGGCCTCTCACTTTGGTTAAGGGGCACCTCAATTACTAAGGGGCACCTCAATCACTATTTGCACCCAGGGAGTCACATGCTAAACGCACCCCCATCTCGGTAGGGGAGGTCATCTTCTTCTTTTCAAATCTGAAAAATGGCGGGAAATTGTGGCAGTCACCTGGGAGATTTTTGGTACGAGAATTGGTGATGATTTAGCATGACAAAATAGCTGAAATTGCATGGGATGACGTGATTTAGCATAACAGGCGTATTATGGTTGCTTTCTTCAATCAGAATTGACTGTAATCTCGTGTGGAAGAAAACAAATGAGTGAATGGAAACTCGGGTTTCTTTGTGGATGAGACGTGGAGACTTAATCCCTGCACGAGTATACATCATTCTCACCTTTTCTGGAGCGTGTAGGAGTGTGTTTGAAGCTAATCAAGGCTCGGAGGGGATTAAAAAAGGATAAGAAAATATTCCTGGGATATTTTCCTTAATGCCGAATAATGGAAAAATATTTGAAGTTATGGAGGAGATTGCTTGAGCATGAGAGGCTTTATAAGGTGTTGAGGAGTATTAGAGCGGGGACGGAGAGTTTGGGGCGAGTTTGGAACACCACAGAGCAGAAAAAATCGAGTGCAGAGAACTACCATTTCTGCTGCTGATGAAGAACACGAAGAACATAAGACGCACAAGGGACAGTCGTTCATGCTACAGTAAAAACGACTGCCAAGCGTGGGTCGCAGAGCTACAACAACAGTTCATCATTATCGTTCTCTTAATGTTTGGTTTGTAACAAATATAAGTGTTACAAACCCGGTTTTTATTGTTTTTCTCCCATTTCATCATTTGTGAACCATTTTTGAGCAATGAAATCAACTTTTGAGCGTGTTTCCAACATGATGAGCTAAACCTATCCTCTGGGGCGACGGAGGAAGCCATTATTTCAAGAATAATGTGGTAATATTTACTTTATTAATTTATGCAATATTTTTATATGATTAATTGCATTGATAAAAAAATAAATTAAATGATTTCTATTAATCAAATGTGTTTTCTCTTGATGATGCATGCTTAGTTTTAGACTCTTGATGCGTTATGCTTGCGACTAACATTTGATATTTTGGAAATCTGATTTTGGCAATACTTTAGAATCAAATCAATTGTTTAAATTGCATGATATAAATTAATTTAAAACCACATAAGTATTGATGAATGGTGAAATCCTAGCTCCAGCCTCTCCATAATTTTCACAACATTTTGTATTTTGAGTTTGTTATATTTTTGCTTTAAAAATTAAGTCTAAAAATCTGCTTTCACAAGTCTCAACGAACCTTTTACTACAACATCATTGAAAATACCATCACCTCCGTTCCTCGAAAACTGTTACTTTTACTTTTTCAATTTGGATTATTTTTAGGCTAAAATGAAAAAGTGAAAATACCTCTTTTCCAGAAACGGAGGTAGTAGTTGTTTTCACAAAGCTCCATGAACTTTTAGAACATCATCATCATCGTGTAAACATTAGAATTGCTCTTAATATAACTATTTGGAAAGAAATACTTTTTCCTTACGTGTTATTGCCTTTTTACGTGACTCAACTGACTTGTCCAAATCTAACTGGAAAATTAAATGGGGCTAATTTCCGTTACCTCCCCTATAAAGATTGGTAATTTGCATTACCTCCCATACAAAAATAAAATTAGCAAAACCTCTTCCCGTCAATAATTCTGTTTATTCCAAGTTAGCTAACTCAGCAGTAACTTACACATGGTTTTTTGTAGGGGAGGTAATGCAAATTACCAATCTTTACAGGGGAGCGCAAATTACCAATCTTTATAGTGGAGGTAACGCGAATTACCCAAAAAAAATAAAAACCACGTGTAAGTTAGTGCTGAGTCAACTAATTTGAAATATACATAATTATTGACGAGAGGAGGTTTTTCTAATTTTATTTATGTAGGGGAGGTAATGCAAATTACCAATCTTTACAGGGGAGGTAACGCAAATTACCCCATTAAATGGTATATTTATAGAAATTTTTGAACCCAGATATGTGTCAAAACGAGTCAAAATGGTACCTAATTTAAATAGTGTTGCGTCAAATATATAAGCTTGGCTGAATTGGGTCCCACTGTGATTAATTTGGCCCTACCACTACAAGACAAAAAAGGATAATTTGAAGTAAAATGGATAACCCCTTATCCAATTATTTTACTAAATGGCAAAACTATCCCTGACTGATTAGTGCTAATTTGGGTGATTAAGTGATGTTTAATCAAGTTAACCCTGGAATCAACTACAGTTAATCCATCATCAAAAACTTGAAAAAAATTATTATTTTTTTTTAAAACTCGATACAGAATCGGTTGATTTAGTGCAGTTGTAAATCGATTAAGGTTGAGTTTTTCAGAAGGATAAAGTAAACCCGAAGCGGGTTTTTTCAATACCTAAATAAACCGATTAATGTAATCGGTGTTTATATATGCCCACATAATCCGATTATGCCTTACTTTCAAAAATAAAATATTCATTACATAGTTTAGGAAATTAGCGCATTACATATATAGGATAGGATTCAGTATGGGTATTCTAGAATTTGACACATCAAATGTTCGTCAATGAACCTCCGAGCACGTCGGTACAACGTCGTATATTCTCTGTGGTGAATGAACTTAGTTTCCCCATTACGAATTCTCCATAGCCCATTGAAACGTTCCAGCTGAAATTCAGAGAATTCTTAAATGTTAGTATGCGAACTTTTAACGATGACATAAGTATAAATATTATCGGATTACTCACTTTTTCTCTAAGAGGAGCTTGTGGATGATGTTGGTACACCATATTTCTAACTTTAACATACTCTCGCATTGCACTTTTTATGTAGTTGAATCGAAATGCCAGGTCTCTCCATGGTTATTGGGATTCCTGGTACGCCCGTAAAAGAACTCTTTAACTCTCTTCCAAAACATTGAATAGATTTCATTCAGAGGTTCACGGAACGTATTAGCAAATGATTTAACAAGACACAAATCTTCATGCGGTTTCCACTCCATTTTCTAGGCTAAGTGTGTGATGTGGGATTGCCTCAAAGAGGTTGTCTTTATATAGATAAAAACTCAACGGCTATTTTTTTCAAATTCAATTCAAACAATCGGAGTTTAGGTATGTGCACATAGTCTTATTGTGTCCTTGAAAAATCATAAAAATTGTGCCTCTCAATAATCGGATTTTAATATTCCACATGTAATCCGATTCTTGGCGAAAAAAGTTACAGAAACATTGGAATTTTCCTTGCAAGAATCGGATTACAAGTGATGCCAACATGAACCGATTATAAAAGTTGTCAAAATCTGCCTCTCAATAATCGGGTTTTAATATGTCACTTGTAAACCGATTCTTGGCAAAAAAAGATACAGAAACATTGGAATTTTTCCTCACAGGAATCGGATTGCATTGGATGCCCACATAAACCGATTATGAAACTCTGGATTTTTTTGTTTTGTCAGAATTGGATTTTAAAGTACCCTTATAAACCGATTATGGAAACTTAAAAAACCAGGTGAACAAAATTTTCAGAATCGGTCTATGTGGTGCAACTTCAAAACCCGATTCTGAAATTGTCCCCCTGGAGAATTGTCAGAATCGGATTTTATACGGGTACATGTAAACCGATTATGGCAGAAAAACTTACAGAATCATGCATTTTTTGCACACAAACATAGTAGCTAGTTTTTTTATCGCGTCTTGGACAAACACAAACAATTTGCAAAATAAACCAGATTCAGTCATTCATAAACTAGGAATAAAACCAAACATAATTCGACAATAAGTTTAAGACATAAGTTTTGACACCATAATTATCCATAGTTAAAGACATAAGTTTGAAACCATTCATTCATCAACATACCCACCACGACCACGACCACCTCGTCCTCGTTTAGCAGTTGGGGCGATGCTGCTCGATGCACCTTCAGAATACTTTTTTATGGGGGCCCTCTTCCTCTTTTTCTTTGTCTCCTCCTCCTCCACCTGTTCCCCAAATTTTGCATCCGCTTCTACATCTTCGAGACTGTTCAATTCATCAATCATCTTTTCATTGGCCTTAACATTTTTTCCGTGCCTGATTTATAGTTGTGCTTGGGATATCAAGTGCCCGATTCGTCTTCTCTGTTTCCATTTTAAACAACAAACATTAAACAAATAATGCTAAAACAATTGACAAAACCGTAATTGAGGAATAATACGCACCAGGAAGTCGAGAGATGTATCTTTGTCCTCTATTCGAGGCCTCTCATCTACTCGTATCACTCGAGTATGCGAAATATTGAGGTACTACGGCATGTAACCCGGAATTGCCTCATCATATGTTTTCAATCGATCATCCATACCAATTTTGTTGAACTTTCTCTTTTCCCAATAAGTACATGATGGTGAAGGGTCGTGAACAATCTCAATATCATTATCATATGACATGGATTATTTCTCATTGAGTTTATACTTGTTGTGCTCCTTCCTTGGGATTCTTTGTACGTATCCGCATTGTCTTGCGACTCACGTCGGGTTGTACATTACATATCCTTTTGGGTGAAACAAAGGCCCAAAATAATGAGCTTGATCCTCGCATCCAACCATCTTTCCTTTTCCTTTGGACAAACCCCCTTGTAAGGGTCAAAGACAACATCTTTCGTCTTCAAGTTGTCCAACTGGCGTCGCAACTTCAAATAAACCTCATCTTGGTCCTTTTCCTTAGTCTTGTATATGTACATGTCTCCATAACACTTACCGTCCCATTCATTGTTCTTAAAAGCCCTTGTAGCAAATATTGGGAAGTGCAAATATATCCACGCCTGCAGAAAAGCCATATTCCCTCCGATTTGGTTCCTGTAAGCCCTAGAAGCCTTTCTCAACTCGTTCAAAGAGTGTACAAGGATGGCGGTGCCCCAAGAGTATTCGTGCATATTTTTAAATGGTTGCAACATCTGAATAAAGTTGGAATTCACACGGGAACCGGAAACGTCGGGAAAGATAACAAATCCCAGGACGTAGAGGACATACGCATTGGCCGTGGCGAAGATACGTTCCTTGGTCACCTCTTTTCCCTCAGCACGAAGTTTCTTTGTTCCACTGAAGAGTGCCCTCAACTTCGAGAGATGGAATATCCTCTGCTTTTCTTTGCCTACTAGCGTTTGTGACTTGGTCATCTCATCATCCCATTGGAACACTTCCTTTGTGAACGCGTAAATCTTTTCCATTCAAGCTCTTGCACGTACCCTTTGTGTTTCACGGCTTTACCATCTATGCTTAGCCCGATAATGAACTTCGCATCATTTGGAGTCATCATCATTTCGCCAAACAGAAGATGCAAAGTATCCGTTTCCCCGTAATATCTCTCGGCAAAGGCGGAACAAAGAGGTTTGTCGTAACCAATATCCAAATTCTCGACCGCAGGAAACAACCCCGTAGATTGGATTAGATCGATTACTTCCTCAACTTCTCCGATGGTTGATTCTATTGCTTGCAGTGGCCAGCTCTTCATCATAGTCCCTGACGTTCCTGGCTTCATACGACGAATGGCATCCCTGTGGTCCTATAAAACAAAACAAAACCGATGGACAATAATCAAAACACTACACGGATATAAATTTTTTATATTACATAGCATAAGGTTTAGGTATTTACTATGGTATAGCAGACGACCGCGGCCCAACTCTCTTTGTACCCCCATAACACCCGTCCTCCATCACCGGGTAACCCTTTCATAATATCATTAGGGTCTTGAGGAAACATCTTCTCCGGGTCGGGCATGTGGTCCCCTTTCTCTTTCTTCTTACCATCTTTCTTACCATCTTGAGTGTCTCCTCCTTGGACTTGTTGTTGAACTTCTCCTCCTTGGACTTGTTCTTGAACTTCTCATACCTCTCTATCACCTTCATCCTCACTTTCTTCTCCATCATCCTCATCCCCACTTTCTTCTCCATCATCCTCATCCTCACTTTCTTCTCCATCACCTTCCTTGCCACCAGTTTCTTCTTCATCACCATCCTTGCTACCACTTTCTTCTTCATTAACTTCCTCTTCACCACTTTCTTCTTCATTAACTTCCTCCTCACCACTTTCTTCTTCTTCATTAACTTTCTCCTCACCACCTCCTTCTTCAGTAGGTGTATCTGAATCAGATTCTTCTTCTGCTGGTTGCTCCGCTTGAGGTGGTGGGTCATTGATGTGGATCGCTTTGGTTTTACTCCCCGAGCCCCTTCGATGGGAAGCATTTAAACTTTGACCACCCTCTCGGCGAGGTCTCAAACTAGGAGGAGAATCCAAATCATTTTCCCTTTTATATTTCTTTTCAGCTTGACGTTGTTGCTTGCCCTTGTTTGGCCTGTAAAATACGGAGATAAGCGACAAACAACAATGAAACTCAATGCATATTTCTGAATTCAAGGTATACAATCGGTTTACTCGATATACACATAAAAACCGATTCCTATCATAACACATATATAATCGGTTTATATAAGTGTTAATGTAATCCGATTCTAACAAGAAAAAGTTACAGAAACATTGGGCATTCTTTCTTACAACAATCGGTTTACTCGATATTGTTATAAAACCCGATTGTAACATTACAGTCAACAATCGGGTTATGTGAACACATATATAATTCGATTCTAACGAAAAAAAAGTTACAGAAAAAACGGTTATCCCTACAGTTATACAATCGGACTATGTTGGTATTAACATCGTCCGATTCTGGTTCAAATTTCTCGAACCAGAAAACACATGCGGCATAATCGGGGTATACGGGCATGAACAACAACCGATTCCTACCAAAATCGGTTCACAAATACATGAACATTGTTCGATTCTGGTAAACCCGGAAAAATTTGAAATCAAAATTATCAATTTTTGAGCGATTGCATGTTACTAAAACCTAGTTTAGAGGATTGGGTTGATAGAAAAGTACACGATTCGACCCATTTCCTCCTCTTGTGCGATCAAAGATGCTTCAACTTCCTCAACCGTTTTCTTGGTTTTGTTTCAAATTGCTTCAACAATTCCGGGATTATTGTCACTAGGAAATTTCCTGTTAGTAGCATGCTTCACTCGCGATGGTTTCGACAACATTTTATAGAAAAAAGGAACGATTAATCGTTTTTGGATAGTCGATAATCGACGATGTTTTGGTTTCAAAAAAATGAAAAAAAGAGGGAGAAGAAGAGAAGAAGAACCGGTTTATAGGAATGAAATTGAAACTGATTTTTAGTTTTAGTTTTATTATTAACAGTTAATGGGGTAAATTTGTAGTATTAATACTTTTTTAGAGGATAAATTGGTACTTTCAGCAAATTTAGACACCTCCTTCTATATTGGGTGGATGTGGAAATCTAAATTAATCACAGTAGACTCCAATTTACCCAGGTATATAAGTTAACCAGACCTCTGACCAGACATCCAAAAATGAAAAAACAAATGATATTACATTCGACTCGGTCCCAATTAGACACCGAGCCTGATTCGGATCCAAAGTCAGGTACAAATATACAAGGGATTAGTGATTAGTCCTTTATATCTAAGTGGGAAATCATTTACTTAAAAGGTGACGTGGGCATTGACCCAAATTGCACGATCTCATTGTCATGATCATTTATGCGTGACTCAGAGCATCTCCAACGGATTGTGGTGTGCTTCCTATGTGGTTAGTGCATATAGACATCCTTAACAAATGTAAACTCAAAAATTCCCCATATTTTAGGAATTTGAGATAAGTTCTATCCAATGATAGAGGTTTTGAAAGATTTTTGTTAAAGGGAGAGCAAAAAGGGATTCGAGGAGTGCGAAAATCGTAGTTAACTCGTTAACTTAGGCTGATTCAGTATATTTTTCAGACTCGGACAAATAGATCCCTACTAAATACACCTATTGATCAAAATTCATACGCAGGGCAACTCCCCCACTACTGTTCCACCGCCATCACCTTCACCTTTTTAGTTGTTAATCAGATTGTAACCATTAAGTCCCTTATTAGATTTAGTTCCGTATACAGAACTGATTTAATTCAAACAGTTCAATTGTGAAAGGCATAAAAGAACCCATGTATTTTATTTAAGGTTTTTTCATCCAATCCAAGGTGAGGAACCCAAATTTTTATTTAGAACGAGGACATTATCGATCTTTATCTATTTTATGGTACTCTTGTGATCCCGTTGGGTCGTTTGAATACAATGTAATTTTAGTTTTTAAATGATTTGTTAGGGTTTGATTATCCAAGATTTGTGGTGTTTACACTTGGAATCAATTGGTAATGGAGACACGTTATAAACCCATCTCCATTGATGGTGTTTTCAATTATATATGAATATAGGTATCAAACCAGAGCTAAAGTTAGACAGACTTGCTTGCAAGGGGACCTATAGAAAATGGCAGGAACAGGTAGAAAAACCATACCATGTCGTTGATCTTATTCAACTTCCACTACGAGAATTTCAAATCATTCTAAAAAAAAAAAAAATCCTATAAATATCTACAGTTGAGAATGGCTAAAGAATGCTTGTTGATGGTGATAGGGTATTTTGGGTGTAATAAATGTATTTAGTGGGGATATTTTTGTCCCGGGTTAGAACAATGTATCAAATCGGTCCGAGTTAACGAGTTAACTACGATTTTCGCCCTCCTCGAATCCGTTTTTGCTCTCCCTTTAACAAAAATCTTTTGAAATCTATTTAGATTTACCTCATTGGTTTAAATATTTTCTTTACTTTAATTTTTTACTTTCCGTTGGTTTAAGATATATGACTAGAGGATGGAGTAGAGGATGTCTTAATAACTAACCCTCCACATCATCCTCACATTCCCCTTCACATCTCCGCTGGAGAAATTTTTTTCACAAAAAATGTAAAAATCCTAGGTGGCCTAGAATTTAGGAATTGGAGAGACTCCCGTTGGAGATGCTCTTAAGATTAATTATTATTATTGCGCAATCAAAATCTAATATATTCATATACTAGACAACTATTTGCTGTTACACTATGGTTGTCTTAGTCGAAGCAAGCACAATAATATACAAGAAAAAAAAGACACACGATCATATCTCAATCTGAAGTACCCTTTCCCGGAAAATTCGGTGTTTCTTTGTTTATTTGTCCTGTGAAACTCCTTATCCTTCACTTGTCTATCGCTTATACTTATTCGCAGACACCAGTACTGCAAAGATACGGATTTGGAGACACCAGTAGGCAATAACTACAAAGATATGGCTTAATTGAATGACTAAGAAGATATGGCTTGATTCAAACAACACAAGATAAGGAAGATTTCATTTTTAACCAATGTAGAGATACATATCTACATGTAATCCTCGATTTTCCTAGGATGTTATGCTATGAATGGTACGTCAATTGCATATTAGTTTCACATCAAAATAGAAGATTGTATTTATTCCATCGCTGTTTTTTTTTTTTTTTTTTTTTTTTTTTTTTAATTTATTTATTTATTTTAGCCTCAAGTTAATAATGGTCGGCTATTTGAAAATATTTCCTTGCATGCAAATGAAAATTCTTCCGTCCTAAGATGTTGTATGCAATACTTTTGGGTAGGGTGGTTGTTCATGGTCGGTTTCGGCTCGATTTCCGGCCAAACCAAACCAATACCAATACTATCGGTTTTTAATGGAAAACCGATTGTATGTCAGTTTTTTTGAAACTGACAATTCAAATCTTAAAAAAAAAAATCACACTAGAATTTTATAGATTCAAATCTTAGTAAACCCTAACACTAACACTAACAGGTTACAAATTAGATTTCGTCTGAGAAGGAGGAGGAGAAGAAAAAGAAGGAGAACATTAGATTCTACTGGAGATTATGATTCATGATTTGATTTTTTAACAAATCTTGACATCATTAGGAAGAAGATAGTTCTCTTTATAAGTTTTAATTTTATAGATACTTAATTTAGGATCGTTGAACTTCATGATTATCACACAATAATATACGAATAGAGTTTATGGAAAATACCTTGTAACGCTAATCCATCATCCGTAGTTGATTAACCAGTGGTAGCCGTAATACCTTATGGAGGTCTTGGTTTCTCTCTCTTGACCTTAATCGTAATGAGTTGGGAATTCCTTGGATACAATAGTGATGGTTATTGTTTCCCTTTCATAGGTAGAGAGAGGACCAAGTTCCTAGGGTTTAATTATGGCATTAGATCTTGACCGTCCATCAAAGAAGAGATATTAGGAAATAATCCCATAAATGGTAACCACCATAATTTAGCAATAATCTATAATTAACCAAAATTATTACATGGCCCAATGGAATATTTCTGTGTATAGAAATATTCTTACATTCTCCCACTGGTCCATGAGATAATTTATATAATGGTTAATCGTAGAAAACATAAGCGCGCGTAATTGCTAAATAAAATTTAATGGTTTAAATATAATACCTTAACCAAGCAAATCACTTATGCGAGTCATGGCGGTGGCACGTTGTCTTGTTATCAACATGTTCCCTTCCATGTACCACAACACAAACAACTTACTTAATCAGGCCTTAAATTGGGATATCATAATGGTCCAGTTATGTCTTCAAAAGGAAGACAATTTCTGTTAACATTCATCCATTCACATAAGTGTATACTAAATATGGAAACAGAAATAAATTCAGAAGTACATTATTAAGAGCTCAATTAGTTTTTCAAAAATAAGCACATAAAATGGCTGAATTCAATAATCAATTACTCCCACAGACCTAAGATTTTAATCTTTTCTTAAGAGGTCTTAAAAGGTAATTTTTCATTAAGTGCATCTCCGAATGCAATTGTGCTTAAGCGGTAAATGAACAACTATTGTTTCTGAATTTCCTAATTCACGCATATATACTCAAGGTTCATGTGTTTTGTTCCTTTTGTATCATATCATGCTTTAGTCTTTGCGAAGCTAAGACAGTAAATTTCAGCAATGTAGAGACAAACCTTAAGTCTCTAAGTATCGCAGTCATAAATATTCAAACTCAATCGTGGGACTAGTATTAACGGATTCTTCCTTTATAGAATCCATACATCCACAAAAATTGAAGTCTGAAAACCCAATCAACTCTTGTTGGGTTTGCTAACTAATTATAAGACATAAGTTAAAATAGTATCTCAAAATTCTTGATAGCAATTTGTTCTTCGATTCTTTAGGCAATTAGTTAACATATTAACAACTTGTTATAAGTTTCATATCAGAATTAAGACGTAATGAAGATTAAATTTATATCTTCTATCCAACATGAAATAAAATCTGTTAAATATGTTATATTATCTCAAAATCCCTTGAATATTCGATATATGCCTTATATGAGAGCTTTAGTAATCCATATGATATTACTATCACATGGTAAGCTTCATTGATAACCTTTATTTCAAAAAATATAGAGATATGCATAAAGTCAAGATCACTACTCGTAGGTAGTATGTCTTAACATACAAGACCAAGAGTATGAATTTCTCCCACGATCTTGAGGTATATGCATAAATCGTAATAATTTCATCAAAACTTGAAACATTTATAGTTTTGTTGAATTTCATATACCATTATGGGAGGGTTTGCTTAAATTTCATACTTTGATTTCTAAATTTGTAGACTAAAATGTATCATTAATAAAGGCTATTTCACATTTAATTAATGCAACTCTTAGGTCATACCGAGTTACTAATAATACTATGATAATTCGGAATAAGTCTTTCTTTGACACGAGAGAAAAACTTATTTATAATCAATGCATCGTTTCAGAGTAAAATATTTGGCAATAAGTCTTGCTTTATACCGTTTAAAATTGCTATTACAGACGTATTAGGTCAGAAAGACCCACTTTCATACAACTGATTTGTGTCTTTCGAGCAATTAAACAATATCCGAGACTTGACTTTCAACCAATGATTTTTGCTCACATAGCATCAATCCATTAATCAAAATTATTACACATAATATTTGTTAACCGAAAACCGAGTCTTTGCCATTCCATATCAAAATGTAATAAATTCTTGTAAGAAAATCACTGAAACAACATGAATAACTTTCTTTCAATCTCTGTTGAGACCTTCTTAATTTTTGGTTCATGTTGTTATCAAAAAAATTCTTTATTGGCGGTAGTTATATTATGGAGTATTGGATCAGTAATTTGTGGTCTTTCATTATCTAACATTACGAAAAATGAGAAGATTCACAATATCTGTAGAAATCTTAAATAAAGGGATCATTATCACTATTTCTTGAACAAATATATCCACGTACTCCCACTGATTATGCCATCATTAACGAATTTATATTTTCGGTTTCAATAAGTCCCATAATATGGTTAGAACATTGATGAATACCATTTGGATTATTTAGGAAAACCAATGAACCTAATAGTTTTCAAATCCAATTTTCATTCTTGGGAATGTAAGCCCTCACCTCAACCGAACAACCATAACTTAAATGTGATTTAAACTAGGTTTCCGACCTTGCTAGTCCAAAGTGTGTTTTTGAAACTGCTTTACTGGAAATCTATTTAAATTACACAGTTGCAGAAAGAACAAACATCCACAAATGTATAGCCATTATGCATGGCTCATCATGTTCTAACCATTTTCATAAAAGTATGATTTAGCCTCTTGTTATACACTATTATGCCAAGGATAAGTTGGCCTTGTGTATTGAGCAACAATTCCAAACTTTTGAAGATATTATGCAAAAGATTTAGGATATTATCTGTTTTGTCATACCTTTCACAATATTCACCACCTTTGTCAGACTTTATGATTTTCACTTTATCTACAATTGCCTCTCAATTTCAATAATGAATGTTTGATAAAACATCCATGGATTAAAATTCATAATGCAATCGATAGATTCACATTAACGCGAAAAATCATCAGGTGATAAACAATTTTATCTTCCAAAAATCGGACCATTAAAAGTCTACGAGAATAATCATAACAATTAATAAGAACAAAATCTGAAATTTATAATAGAGATAAATGACAATTAAGCTTACAATAGTTACATACCTTCAATAAGATTCTCCTGTGGGTAAAACCTTATCAAGGAACAATGTGAGACATGAAAAATATCTGTGGATATTTTACATTCTCATAATTCAACATTATGTCTGTCAAAATACTACAACTAGAATCACCTGTGGGCAACTCACGTCCTAAAATGTATTAACAAACTCCAATAATTCTAAATATGTTCAACCTAATACCATGTGAATTGTAGTCACTGCAGGGTGGATATTATTTCACATGTATATGAAACATTTAGATAACCTTAATGCTTGTTTAACGTGTGAAGAAAAACTACTTGTGAGCAGCATTGTTCTAATCGTTAAATCAAACTAAGAGGACTTAAAATATACAACACTTACCGAGATAACGAATAGCATCACCTGTGGTGATAACTAAACTATCCAACAAACATGTACAATTGCAAATATCACACTAACGTTTCTTGTGATATATTGCACATCCCCACTCAATGATATGGACATACTTGATCTCGATCATAAATTTAGTCGTTTATAAACAATAATGAGTAACCCTAAAACATCAATCACGAACATTTATTCAAAAGCATGCCATACATGAATTGTGAAAAATATCAACACCCTATAATCGAAAAATATCCAAACATAATGAACTTTTTCTTAAACCAAAATCGAGCATGAAGAAAGTCTATAAATATAATTCAATAATGAAATTTCATTGAAGAAAAATTCTTTGATGCATCGCTCATTTAAATATGATACAAACTTAAAGATCATGATAAATAACGGATATATGATGAATTAATATGAAAGGTGTTAAATAGTCAATGAATATCATTTTCAGAAATATGGAGAAATTTATCAAAAATAAAACCTCAATTTCATAGAGGATGCAATAAGTTTTGGACAACATAATAAAAATATTCATGAAAATATGAAAAATTCGTAATAGGTTACTCAACTCGATAATGAGTTAATTTATGTAAATTTTCTTTTATGCACTTTTAAGAAATAACGTAAAATCATGTGCCAATTATTTAATTACCATAATGTATGATCAGATATTGTACATTTCAATGTTATCTTAAACATGTGAACTCAAATTACCTGTGGGTAATTGTTGTTCTAATACATTTAAGAAAAATAATATTATAAGCACTTGACATGATAACGATTATGACTGAAAAAATTATTTGACATCACTGTGGTGATAGCCAAACAACTCAAATAATGCCATAATAACTAATAAACCTTGCCTTTACGGCTTGGCGTATTTGTGCTTACAATAAAATTATTATTATTGCTAAGATAAAACACTCTAGTATCACTGTGGTGATAACTAAAGAATTATGACCTAAGAATCTTAAGCACGATAATTTTATACGTACAATCGAAATTATCATCAACATTGGGAGAAAGAAAAGTAAAGCATAATGACACAAGACACCCTCAAGATTCAAATCAGTTCATATCCATAATCTATGATCAACAATCATATCAGTCAATGTTTTCTTAAATAAATGAACTCCAATTTCCTGTGGGTAAATTTTGTTCTAATATATTTAAGAAAAAACAATATTACAAGCATTTGACAAAATTGTGATCATGACCAAAAGTGATTTGACATCACTGTGGTGATAGCCAATCAACTAAAATAATGTCATTATCACATGATGTCGATAACTGCAAAACCTACACTTTACGGTTTGCAAATTCATGCTCATAATGACATTATGATTATACTGAGATATAACACTCTAGTATCACTGTGGTGATAACTAAAGAGTCCAATAATAATTTTAAGTATAATCCCATAAAATTTAAAGAAAACAATAATGTGAGAGAAAATATACCATAACGCACAAGCACACAAACCATATCATAATGCACACACAAATTTAATGGTGTCAAAAAATGGTTTTGATCATAAAATTTATAATGAAAACCGATTAAAAAATTCATTTTATTGTTTCGATAAGGCGGAAGCGTAAATTAATTTACAATAAAAATTGGTTTCATTAGTTTTAAAAATTAATATTGTCTCATTATCTTAATAGTAACTAACACGTATACATGCCAAAAGAAAATATTAATGTTTCCAATTTTTAATGTCTTAATAACCATTCACGTGATGAAAATATTCATGCTATAAAGATATAATTCCTAATAAATATTTCCTCGTTTATATCATATCTTCAATTTACCTCCCTTTCACATACAAGGCAAGTAGAATATATGGACTTTAGTGGAACAATTATGCATGTTTATGACTACATGATGTCGACATTATTCCATTTCATTTATCATCATTATTACGTTCATTATTACCTCATATGCTCATTATATGCCATTATTTAAAAATAATATTCTTACAATGATTTTATTCTATTATTTACATGCCAAAAATAAAATCATCAGGCCAAAAATAAACTCATTAAGCAAAAAAATGTTAATTTATTTACATAAAATAAAGGGTAGGACATTAGCATTAAATTAAAATATATTTTCCTCCAAAATTAAGTAGGTCATTAATGTTGAAACATATTTTCTTCCAAAATTAAGAGAGAGTAATATAAAAGTATAAAAGAAAATCATAAGTGATAATGGCCATAGGATCTTAAATTGTACATTATACCATAATTTTCAACTTGATTTGATTTTGATGAGATAATAAAAAAAAAATCACACATGAACATGAAGTGTGAGCATGGGTCAAGATAGTTAGATGCGAAAAGTAATGCAATTCCATAAGAACGATTATGTTCACAGAAGGGAAAAAAATTTATCAAACCCAATTTTATTTTATTATTGCATATGATTAACGGACGATCATGAGTTCTAAACACAAGCTCTGATACCAACTATAAGTTTTAATTTTATAGATACTTAATTTAGGATCGTTGAACTTCATGATTATCACACAATAATATACGAATAGAGTTTATGTAAAATACCTTGTAACGCTAATCCATCATCCGTAGTTGATTAACCAGTGGTAGCCGTAATACCTTATGGAGGTCTTGGTTTCTCTCTCTTGACCTTAATCGTAATGAGTTGGGAATTCCTTGGATACAATAGTGATGGTTATTGTTTCCCTTTCATAGGTAGAGAGAGGACCAAGTTCCTAGGGTTTAATTATGGCATTAGATCTCGACCGTCCATCAAAGAAGAGATATTAGGAAATAATCCCATAAATGGTAACCACCATAATTTAGCAATAATCTATAATTAACCAAAATTATTACATGGCCCAATGGAATATTTCTGTGTATAGAAATATTCTTACACTCTTATGTGAACTGAAGAAGGGGAGGCGAAGAAAAAAAAAATAGAGAACTGAAGTGAGGTTAAGAAATTGGTCGATGATATCTAGTACCAGGGTTAAGAAAAACGAAGGGTTTAGATTAAATCTTGGGTTTTAATCTAACGGTTGAACATAACCGGTTTTCCATTGGTTTTTGGTTTGGTTTTGGGGTCAAACCAAAACCGAACCAGTAATGTCGGTTTTCAATTTTTTTACCATAACCAATCCATTAGTAAATGGTTCGGTTCGGTTTCTTCCTAATCGGTCTGGTTAGGTCCGGATCCGGCGGAAAACCAAAACCATGTTCAGCCCTACTTTTGGGGATGTGGAAAGTGCGTAGTAGCACTGAATGGAATGGGGGAAGAAATAAGTTGATGAAGCAAATAAACATCCTTTGTTGCTCCAATAAAGAACATTTTTAGCAACTATTTAATGTCTCGGATTATTAGCGATTCCGACGAAATTGTTATGTTACAATTTAGATTTAAGACTCTTTTAAGCCTTTATATATTCTTTCTTTTTACAATTTAGGTTAGGGACTAAGGGATTATAATTCTCTTTTCTTATATGTAATTTTTTTTTCAATCGGTAAAGAATGATCTACTGATAAAAGAAAGAGAACACAGTTTTTTTATTAAGAGAATTTATTAGAAAAGAGAAGAATGTGCGGGAGGCAACTTACAAGGAGTAAGAAGCGAAATTACATCCCAATTGTTGATAAGGTTACAAGTGAAAGAAGTAATAAAAAAATTTGCCCAATCTTTGAATGAGTGTTGAAATAAATCTTAGACCAATTAACCATCACAGTGTCAAAGTTAATAGACTCGAAATTCTTAAAAACTATGCTCCAAATGCACAAAAGATATTTAACCTTTTTCTAAACAATAATAACATTATTCTTGTTTCCTCTAGAATATGAATTAAATCATTTATCTCAGATGGCATATCGAAATGTTATTGTAACTTATCTTGAAAATGTGAGCATACACTAGAAGCAAACCGACAATGGAGCAGAATGTGAATGCGGTTTCATTCTCATTTACAAAAGACACCGAATATGGCATATCAATTCCTTCCCTTTGTAACATGTTTCTGGGTAAGGTCCATAAAAAAACTAATTTTTGGGGCAGTTTCTGACTCTAGGTTACCTTGAAAACTTGATTTACTATTTGTGACAAATTTTTTTGTTAAAACATCATATATGGATTTAACTGCAAAAAAAAATTATTACTAAAGGTAGACCATTCAACATAATCTTCATCACTACAAAATGAACAATATTGGGATCATGTTTTAAGATCCTTGAGTTTTCTTCTAGCTTCAATATTCGTTGAGTTCTCTTCTAGCTTCAATATTCATTGAGTTCTCTTCTAGCTTCAATATTCATTGAAAGAGCCAATTCTTAACGATTATATCTTCTTTTTTAGTGTAAACATCATCTACTTTTTTGAGTTTAGCTCTAGTAAATAAAAATGCTGGGAACTTTTGAAGAAATAGTAGTATCATCATAAAGCCACTTAATCATGTCAGAAAAGGATAAAGTACATTTATTTCCTTTGAATCTGATATCCTTCTTAACGGTAATATGGCATTTTTTTATACTTTTCCAAACTAATTTTCCATATGAAGTTTTGGGGATTTTGAAAACCAAACAGCTCATTAGCTCCATACTTATCCTTCATCGCTTCTCTCCAAAGTACATCAGGTTCAATGACAAATCTCCAGTGCAATTAGGAGATTTTCCATAAAATGACCTTGATCCTTAATAATATGAAAAAGGCTTTATTCATGTTACTCAAGCTCTTTATGCCTAATCCTCACAATAAAAAAAAATAAAAAATAAATAAAATCTCTTGCATAATACTTCCCACTTCACCAAATGAATCTTCCCCGTTCCATAAAAAATCTTTCTAGGACTTTTCCGATTTCTTAGCAACTGATACATGCATTTCATCAACAGTCATGGAGTAAGCTTGCGGATTAGCTAGATGATGCCAAATTGACTAAAGTGATTTTTCATGCCTCGTTCATAAAATGGATTTTTCTAACATGTTAGCTTAGAATTAAACTTATCAATAATTTTATCCCACTTAGCAAATTCTCCATTTATCTCCTAAAGGTAAACCCGAATATGTGGTAGAAAGAACATCAATGTAAGAAGCCTGACGGAAATCACCCTCATAACCAATACTATAAATATGACTCGTTGTAAAAGTATATCTTAAAGCTCAAAAGAAAGAAGATATAACCTTATTTTCTTGACGTATTCAACATTTGTATAAATGAAAATCAAAGTGCATGTCATTTGCAAAGTGCAAATGATTAATAATTTTGTCACCTTCAACTGCATGAAAACTTGAAATGAGACCTTGATCTTAAGCTTGTTGTATTATAAAAGATAAAGCTTCACCCACCAATATGGAAATTAGAAATGGTAATAATGGGTTTCCCTGGCTATACCCTTTACAATCTTGAAATAACCAGCAACAAAATCATTCACCAGAGTAGGGAACCTGATATATTCAACACAACATCTTGTTCAACTCATCGTGTTTTCACCGGAACCCATTAAAGCAATAATTTTATACAGAAAATTCCAGTTCGCATAACCAAATGACTTTTCAAAATCCACCTTGTAAAGAAGTTTGGTTTGACATTTCTTATTCTTCGGTCTATTAGTTCATTAGCAAAGAACCATGTAATTAGGTTAAGAAATTTGGTGTTCATATGTTAGAATGAACTCCTAATTTGTTAAGAATTCAGGTGTTCATCTATCATGGATCGATGTACCAGATCGGCTAATACTACCAGGTTGATGCAATGTATTCCACCAGTTGACTTAAAACTTGATTATTGGTATATCGATCGGTCCAACACAGATTGAAATGGAAGCCAGTTCAACAGAAAGATTTTGAAAACACAATGCACCCAGTAAATAAGGAACAAGATGAGTACATAAGTTAATTGTTAAGAATTAAGTGTTCATCTGTTAGAATGAAGTCTATAACAACTATATTTTTTAAAGGGGAAGGATCCGTTGACATGGTTATAATGACATAATCCGTTGACATGGTTATCATTTTTTCTACCAAACCCAATCGACAATGAATTTAAAGCTAATATTCTGGCGACATGTTCCTCGTATAAAACTCTACATTCCTACTAAAAATGAGAGAATTCCGAAATACGAAACTTCACCATCCACATATTTTAATTTCAACTGTTAATCTTCAACGGTTGATATTCAAAATGATAGATGGTGGTCTTATACATCTCTGAATGATCTCATTTTTGGTGGGAGTGTAGAGACTTATAAGAAGAACATGTCATCAAAAAATTAGCCTCGAATTCATTACCCGTTGAGTTTGGTAGAGAAAATGGCTCTAAAATGTCAAGATTATGTCATTATAATCATGTCAACGGATCCTGCCTTTTTTAAATAATTAAACAAAAGAAATGAAAAAGAAAAAAAAAAGTATATAGAAAAGAAAAGAAAAAGAATTAAACTATATTAACGGGTAGATAAAGAACGAGTAATTGGGGGATATGAAAACTAATTGGGGGATATAGCTAAATGACAAAATAGGGATCCAAATATCCTAGCTGGGTTACCCTTATATAATTAAATTATTAATTCCTAATCTAACCCTCCCTAATCATAATTAGTAATTAATCCTGATTAGTAAAATATTAATGATTTGGGGGATATAATTTGTGTATTTATGTTTATTTGAATTTGTGTGGGTTAGTTGAGAGTAGAATGAGGGAAAAAAATTTTGAGTAGATTTTTTTTTTTTTGAAAATGGAAGATGATTGTGATGAGAGACTTGCAATTCTTTGAATCTTTAACTCAATTACAACAACAATCATATCTTCAATCTTCGATTAATGATAACAACTCACAATTGAGTGGAATTTTTTTTTTTGAAAATGGAAGATGATTGTGATGAGAGAATTACCGCTAATAAGAGGTTGAAAATTTGATTTTTCTTCTTTGAATCCACCATTGTTGCAAATGAAAAGCTTGGTGCCGGCATGGTATTCAACCAAAAACCCATGCGGGCAATTGTTGGAAATGTTCATAAATTGTTTGCCACTATCCTGGGGTTTGGGGGCGTAGATTTTTCTGGTTTTGAGCAGTGCTAAGCATGGTAATCTAGTTTTCGAGCATGCTTAGGTACATGTTCCGGCATAGTATTTTGCTTAAATTTCTATCTAGGACAGGATGAAAAGTATCCAGAATGTTTATTTTTTTTTCATGACTACGGCATTGATAGGAAATTCTCGAGCATGCCGGGGTATCATGTTCCGACATATAGTCTTCATCAATTCCGGCATGGTCTTCATCACTTCCTTTTTGAATTTTTTTACTGGTATTAATTAGTCACTTTGCGGCATGGTCGGTTGATATGAAGACCATGCCGGTATTGTTTTCCCAGGCATGGTCTTCATATCAACTAGGACCATGCCGGCGATGACGATTAATACCAAAAAAATTCAAAACGGAAGTGATGAATTCCATGCCGGAATTGATGAAGACCATGCCGGTACCATGGTCTTCATCAATTCCGGCATGGTCATCATCACTTTCAGCATGATCTTCATCACTTTCGAATAAAAAAAAATTGTGTTCCAAAGTAAAGAGAAGAGAATTTGATATAGAGTGGGGAGAGTTTAGAATTTGAAAGGGAATAGGAAATATTTGGGTTTCAAAGCTCCACCCCTAAATAAGATTAATAAGAAGTGGAGATGGAAATGGGGGATATGATTTTGTTTTTTGATTTTAAGTTTTTGATTTTTATTTTGTGGGAAGGGTATTTTAGTATTTTCATAACCAATGGTCACCCCTTAGCCGAAATCATGGGTTGGGGGAAGTAACTCATATCCCCCAATTAATTCCCATATCCCCCAATTACTCGTTCTAGATAAAGTTTCTATATTGAAAAGAAAAGGAAGAAGAGACATTTGCATGTGCATATCCAACCGGTCATGAAGTCCTAAACCTTTTTTAAACGGTCTATGACAAAGCTCATCATGATTGATGTTGGAGAAGGAACCAAGAAACACAATTTATATTCATTTATTAAATAATGTCAAAAAAAACAATTTAGTGGCACTATGAAGGCTATGGCACTATTTACATGAGAAAGAAAAAAACCTACTTGGCATGATAGGTGGGTTATTCTGTGGCTAGAAAAAACCGAAGTTCTTCATGTAAAAACGATGGTCAAGTATTGATGTTAGCCATACTTAAATGGGTTGATAAAAAATTGTAGCTAAGAATTAGCTGAGCTGAACATTATCGATGTTACTGTCGAAGAGACAACAAGAGAAATCTCAATCCAAAAGTGATCGCAATATTTTTGCTGATCACATGTTTAAAGGCAAACTAGCAGAGTAAAACCACTACACCTACCAACCATATTTTGCCCCTGCACCTCCTGTGTCAAAACTGACTATAATAATGCAAATCGAATCATATACCAAATCATATTTGATTCTATTGATCTGATTCTATGTCTTGCATTCATTAATGGAAACAAGTACCACGGACAGTTTTGATCATGCTGGTTTTATATTGTTTATACGTGGATAACTATTTGCCCAAGAAAGATTCGGTAGATCAAACACTCAGGCAATGTGTACTTCATAGCTAGGTACGTACGGTTTCCCGGAAGTCATGAAAATTTATTACCGTAAAAGTCTGTGTATTGGAGTTACGATCTGTTTGGGCGAAACCACTTACGAGGGTTACGAAAATAGCTTCCAGAATGACCGCTCACCATTTTGTACAGAAGAGCTGGTTCACTTTCAAGTTTCAGTTAACAAATTTCAGAGATGGAATGCATAAACTTGTCACGCCATTATTCAAAAAAACTTCTTGCAAGTTACGGAAATATTAGCCGTAAATAAGCGTAGTATTTGCGTCAAAGTGCTGAAGAAATAAGCTAAAAGTTTTACCATTAACCGAAATTTTTCTCATTATGATTCTTAATAATTAATTACAAAAGATGAATCAAAATTTGTATTACAATGTATTTGAACCTGTACATTTTCCATGAATAGCATTGGAAGAATTAAAAACTATAGACCGGCAAAGTGGGCAAGTAAACCGGTCCAATTCTAGCCAAGTTTTGATACAATGTAGGTGATAAACATGACCGCAACCAGATAATTGACTAACTTCATCATCACTTCCAAACTCAACTAAACAAACAGAACAGCATTCTTCGATCCTTTCGTTTGTTAAATCCAATTCATCAAACCTTGAAACCGGTAGAAGTTCGTCAATGTCATTGCAAGGCTTTTCTTCATGCCAAGAAGAAATATCGTAGCTATCGTAGCTACGAACTGGTTGATGATGATCATGACAAGTTCCAGAAACAAAACCAAGTAAACTTCTGAAAGCATTTCTTATTTGAAGAAATGGAATGTAGATACATGTATAGAAAATGATGGTAATGACAAGAAAATGATGAGACTGAGCAAATGGGCAAAACATATTTCCTTTTTTGTCTAGTGATGATGCTGTGTTTTTCTCTGTGTTTTTTTCTTCTTCTGCTTCTTCTTTCTGTGTTTGAGATGAGAGACGAAGAATACTACAGAGGCATACTTATACAGCGACGCTGCCTTGCTTGTTTGGAATTTAGAGATTATTTTAATGTGTTTATAAATAATTTATTCCCAGTTCCTAGAAAGGGTTGCCAAGTGGAATTTAATAAACACAAGTTTTAATTTTGGGTTGGCTTGAGCCTTCCTCAGAGTTGGGGAAAGTCGGCGCCACTGCATTTAAATTGTTCCAAAGTCGGCACATTTCATAAAAAGGGTAGGCTGCTCTTGTAGTTTACCAAATACCACCAAGTTTCACAGGCGAACTTTTGCAGTTGACTATATGTGTATAAATCGACAG
Source organism: Papaver armeniacum (assembly GCA_023531295.1). NCBI lineage: Eukaryota > Viridiplantae > Streptophyta > Magnoliopsida > Ranunculales > Papaveraceae > Papaver > Papaver armeniacum. Next base: position 907,401 of record JAJJWW010019524.1, on the reverse strand, counting down.
TCAATAGTGTGGTGCAAACAGTAAAGACCTAGCTAGAACTTAAGCATGTTCGAAGTTACGACAGTTAGGAATACAAGAATGACAACGATAACGTAAAAAGGTTTGTGATTATTTGTGATGTTTTGTTGTTTGTTGCTCGAAGATTGATTAAGAATTTGCTTATCAATTAGGCTTTTGTTGGTAAGTCAAAGTCAAATAGATGATGATCCAGTCAAATGGCTAATATCCTAGCAACCTTCATTGAAAATTGACTCATTTATCTATCTGTTGAAATGGAGCTTTCTAACATCAGAAGTATCCCAACGGTCATAGATCTATTTATCCATCTGTTGAAATGGAGCTTTCATTTCCAAAATGGAGGAGGGAGTATATTTTTTGTTTATCAAGAAAAAAAATGGATAAGAACATTTCTTTTGGGTGAAAGAAAGTTAAGAAACCGATAAGAACTTGAAGAACCCAGCTGTGCCTGTTACGGCTGCACCTCCAAGGATCAGACTTAATTACGACATTTCCTTGAAATGTGGTTCTTGATTTTGTAGTCTCAATAAAAGAAGCAATTATATCGATGGAGCTGGAAACCCAGTGTTTACAGTTCACGCTTGGAATTTGATATCAGAAAATAGGACGGTTCTATATAATTATCTAATCTATAGAGGGGAGGGGTGGTGGGAGCATGTACGATCTTGTTTGACTTGTACTTGACTTAGAATTGAATTACAAGGAAAGAGTAAAGATGCCGACCATATCACAAAGATCTCTTTCAGGAGTTTTCTCGGTAACCTAGAGTTTTCTCATTCTATGAGTGCATTAATTTTTCTTAAATTAAGATCGGAGGGAGAAGAGGAAATATATGTTTATTTGATCAATCGATCGTTTCTGTTACAATAATATCGGTGTTAGCTGTTTCTGTTTTTCTGTTGTTTAAGCTGTTTAAGGCTTTAAGCTACAATGACGCTGTTGTGGTCGTGACAAATTGTCTAACATGACTCACAGAGGCAAGACTTTATTTTTCTGTGGGGTCAAACAAAATCTCTTCAAAGTGTGAATGAGATAAGGAGGTTGTTGCTTATACTTACAACTTTTGAATTGTTAACTCAATTGGAACGAAACTTAATGAAAAAAGTTATACTACCTCTGTTTCTGAAAACTGTTACTTTCATTTTTCATTTTAGCCTAAAATTAGGCCAAATTGAAAAAAATGAAAATAACGCTTTTCCAGAAACGGTGGGAGTATAAGTATAGGTGCGATCGTGTAGATCCAATAATAAGTGATTTGGCTCTTGAATTGAGTTGTAAAGGGGAATCACCAGTACTTTTGGGTGCTACTTTTAGAAATGTTACCGTTCGTATGAGGTTGTAAAGAATGGAAGAGAAGTCAGCTATATGGGAAAATAAAATTTTGAGTAAGGTTGGATAAATTTTAAGAGTTTTCTTTATCTAGCTTGCCTATAAAGTGAAACAGGGGTGAAATCGGGCCGAGTTGGGCGACTGATTTAGAAAAAAAAAAATCTTCTCGAATCTTGAATCTCAAGCTTCTAATTATTAGTTTAGGTGATACTTAAATTTCTTATTTAGTTTGTGTTATCAATGATAGGTCTTCATTAGATTCGAGTAGTTAGCATGGATTCTGGTCCGGAAACCATGAATGCAAGTAATAATTCAGGTGAGGTTTTAATTTTTATGAAAAAAGGAACATCGAAAATTCCATCCATCGTCCTTCCTGATGATCTTTTTGAGGAAGGATTAAACTCATGGAAGTTTTCTTTAATTGGTAGACTAAATCTAAAAAAAAATCAAGTTCATTGATGTTCTAACTACAATCACACATAAATCTGAAAGATAAACTCTCAAACCTCACGATCTGAGCCTTCTAGTTAAGGAAACTAGGCAATTTTGGGAACAATTACTATCTGATTTCTATTCATTCATAACATAGCCGCAATACTCAGGTTTCTTACATATTTAAGACAGGTGAAACTCTATCTCAATGAAGCCCTCTCTCTGCTCGACACAAGTTCAAATCCTATTGAACAAAAGGAAAATTACTATCTACCACTCATGAACTACTCAAGGCACACTTTCCAAACTTAAATCCTCAAGGACAAGGATTTTTTAGAGGGGGTGGTACCGTCATGTACCTGAGTGCTATTAGTAGTGGGTGCCCTTACTTCAATTAGTTAATTAGCATCCTTCCAAGTAGCATCCTCAGATGTGGAGTTAGTTCATTATATAAGTAGCTAGTTTACGCTTCTGTCATGCCTGGTGATGCTCCTGGTGTCTAGAATAGCAGCTGGGTAAAGGACAATCTGACCAGCATCATCCACTACTGGTGGTTGAGAAGAGAAGGGACATGAGTCTAGCCAATGCACTTCTTCAACTGTGAGACATGAAAAACAGGGTGTATCCTGGGGCTGAGAGACGGTTGAAGTTTGTAAGCCACTGGTCCTATCTTCTGGAAGACTTTAATAGGCCCATAGTACCTTGCCCTTGGTCTTATCTTCTAAAAGATTGTCTATAGGGTTGGAGGTTCATGTACACTGCATCACCCACCTCAAAGGTTCTGTCTGTTCTCTTCTTATCAGCAAAATGTGTCATCCTTTCTTGAGTTTTGTGGAAGGTCTCCTTTAAAATATCTAAGGTGGCATCTCTTTGTTGTAAGCAGTCTTCAATGGATGCAACAGAGGTAATGGCAGTAGAGGGAAAAGGAAGATGAGGTGGTTCATAGCCATATAAAGCCTAGAATGGGCTCATATTGAGGCTAGTGTGGAAGTTGTGTTATACCACCATTCTGTCAGTGACAACCACTTGAACCAATTCTTAGGCCTATGGCTAGTCATACATCTGAGATAGTTCTCTAAGTATACATTGACTCTCTCTGCTTGTATTGGGGATGATACGTTGTGTTGAGATTTAAGCTGGTTCTCAGAGCCTTGAAAATATCTTCCAAAACAAACTGGTGAAGACTTTGTCTCTATTAGATACAATGGAAGTAGGAAGGCCATGCAACTTGAATATCTGATTAATGAACTCTTTTGCTATAATGATGGTTGTATAGGGATGAATAAGAGCAATGAAGTGTGCATACATAATGCGAAAAAAGAAATAACACATACACCAGAAATTTTGTTAACGAGGAAACCGCAAATGCAGAAAAACCCTGTGACCTATTCCAGATTGAACACCAAAATGTATTAAGCCGCTACAGACATTATTCTACTACCAATCAACTTCGGACTAGAATGGTATCCCACCGATTAAGGTACAGTCGCGCTCCTTCTGCCTCTTGAATCCCAGCAGGACTCCGCGCAATTGATTGTCTTAGCTGACGTCACACCAACTAAGAGTTGCTTCAACTCGATTGAATACTTTAAACCAATCTGCCTCCCAAAGATTAATCTTATATATGATTTTCTTTTACAATCAAATATTTTGAACAAAGGTGATGGAAATCAATAACAATAGACAAAGTCTAGCTAACCTCAAAGTCCGCACTTATGCAACCCGAAGTGCATCCTAGATTATTCACCTCAAAATTATAAAACCCGTGGAATTAACAAAGTTTGAGACAAAGATAATTTTGATGATTTTTATCAATCTTGATCAACTGAGTAGCTCAACAATCTATCAAGATCAGAATACACAAGTTATCAAGGAAAGATAACTGGACCTGGCTTCACGAATCCCTATTAAGACTTTGTAGTCGCTAAACCCTAAAATGGTTAGGAAGAGGATGACTCTAGATACAACTAGGACACACTAAAAAGTAGTGTCGGGATTCAAAGATCCCAATTGCTTGAAGTTCCCCTTTTATAGACATTCAAAGCATAGGTTGTTTTAGGTTTAATCTAAGATATCTTTGAAACCAAGCAAACAATATCCACCGTTAGTGAATCTTTAAATCTGATTTTCATAAACAAGATATACACTCTAGTTAGGTGAAGCCGTAATCAAGGCAGGTGTCTTGATAAGTGCTTAATCTACATGATTTTAGTGTCCATTCTATACTTGTTTTAGCTATATTTCTTGCATTCTATGTTTTATTACTCTTGTTTTCTCTCTTATTTGTTTATTTAGGTGAATCATCCAAAAGGAGTGGAAATTGCTACAAAAGTGCTAAGGAATGAAGTTTACAAACGAAAACCAAAAGAAATATGTTCAAATCCAAACTTTTTCACCTCTATCTTGAATAGAATTCAATTACGAAAAGAAAGCAAGAAGAATGAGGTCATTCCGACATCGGACGAAGAAGTTGTGGGCAAAACAAGATTAGAAGATTTGAAGTTACAGAGAAAGGTTCGGCTGATAACTTCATCATCTCGGGTCAGCCGAACCTAGAGCCTAAAATTCAAGTTTTCGGAAGAATTCAAGGAGTAACGTTCGGCTATAAGATGATCCAATGACCTAAACCGAACCTAAAAATGAGTTTTAAACAAAGTATCCAGGAGAGTGTTCGACTAATAAGAGAAACCAAGAAGTGAGCCGAACTTTGGAGAAAGTTTTGGACGAAAATACAAGAAGTTATAGGAGAATGTTCGGCTATAAAAGAGCTAGCCGAACCTAGGTTCGGCTGATAAATCTCCACCACTTTTGAGCCGAACACTCATCTGGAGCAAAAATAACTTGTTAGGTTCGGCCGAAGAAGTCCATTCACGTTTGAGCCGAACCTGACAACTTCCTGGGATACTTTTGACTCATTTTTTACCCCGTTTTCGATAATACGCGGGCCCGAAAGGATTTCAAAGACCTAATTTCGTGAGCACTATATAAATACACCTCCCAAACATTAAGAAGACATCTTTTACATTACTTTGCAAGCTTGGAGAGGAGAAAACAACAATGGAGACAAAAGCTAGGGTTTCAGAGCGGTTCTCATCAATCGTAATAATATCTCTTTACTTTTCTTATATGTTTAACTTGGATGCTCCTATCCATGAGTAGATAAATACCATATTGATTGAGGATGAATTCTAATTTCTAGACAAGATTTGAGTTATTATATTAATCTATTTTGAAGTTCTTCATATGATTATCGCTTGTTTATACGAATATGAATGTTTATGGTTAATTGGTAGACTGTTTAGGTGGCCAACTGAATTGATTTATTGATTAATCTAATACTAGTATTGAGTTAGGAGATAAGTAATCGTCGAATAATTCGTATACAAGTAGAGAACACAAGACTAGGGGTGGGACTTGGGTTGGGTCAACCCACCCAACCCATGCCCAACCCGAACGTTGGGCGGGCATCGACAATGTATTTTAAAAGTTTGGGCAAGCTCGGGTACAAATAAACCCGAGTTGAACTTGGGCAAGCATGGGCACAAATATTTCTAACCCGAGCAACCCACCCAACCCGAGGAACTATAATATAATTATATAAACTATTTTTATAATTGGTAGTATTATCTATTAAAAACAATTTTGAGCCATTATCTTCAAACCTAATAATGAAAATATAAATCATATCTATGTCATTATTAATTCAATATGAATTTTTTTTATATTATTATCAATAATCATAAGTTATTTGGAAATTTAAGCTAAATACAATAATCAAATCTTATAATTACTAAAATTTATTATTATAACATTAATAAAAAATAATTTTAAGACTTAAATTAAGGTCATTAGGGTTTATATGTGTGTGTATATATGAGTCTACTAACTAACCCAATTCTATGTCCACAATTTTTATGTCGTAAAGTATTAGCATGGGTCAACCCGAGGAACACGGGGAACCCGAGGAATATAACTTGGGCGGGACTTGGGCAACACCTCCACGGGTTCCATGGGAAATCTGGGCAAAGAATTTCTACCTCGGGTCTGCCTAGGCCAATCCTTCCAACCCGACCAACAAACCAAAGTCCCACCCCTACACAAGACCTCGCAGAGGGATTCTGTGGAGCAATTGTGTGTATAAACAACACTAAAAAGTGGATCTTGATTTAAGAGTCTAACTAGTAGGATCAACCTATAAATTCATAAATCTTAAAGCATTCGATTGGGTTACACCTTGAGTGATCTACTACTTGGTGGTCCCCATGAATGGAATGCGTAGTCGAGAACTTCCGTGTCCAGTGACTTAAGGGATTTGGGGGATAGTACTGATCTAGCTGCTATTCTACGGTTGGTGATAATCTGTACTAATGATGAATGGATCAGTATAATAACTTGATGAAGGTTTAGTAACGAAGAAGGATTTCTCGATCATCTCTCTATTGCTTACAACTTAATCTTTCAATTGCATTGTTTATTTACTTTGAAATCTAAAAACCAAAACCCCCCTTTTGTGATGTTTTTGACAACTAAAACTCTCTGCTCTTCGTGAGAACGAACTTGACTTCCATTATATTATTTTTAATTGAGTGGAAACAGGATCATTAATTTGATTGCACACACGACACGTATCATGTACAAAGACTATGTTCAACATGGTTAGCCGCAACTAGCCGATTTGAACTTAAAAGCTTAATATTCATTTTCATAAACACATAAGACATTAACTTTGAGTCACAAACATGTGATCGAATAAGTCTAGTGTTTTAGAGAATTAGTCAGATGCAAATTATCTCGAAGAATAATTTAATCACACTTGAAAATATAATATATATGGTTAGTAGGTGTACAAGGTACAAATATCATTGTCGTTCGTGAATCGGTTCAGTCACAGTAAGTGTAACGGTTTGTAAACATTTAACCAAACCAAGTTCCGGAGTTAACATAACTATTTAGGTTTGCGTACTGTTTTGGAAACCTTAAGACTATCACCGGTTCCAGAGTTCACAAAACTAATATAGTTTGTGTACCGGTTTGGGTACTAAATTGAGTTCGGGAACAAAACTGTTTTAGTTTGCGTACCGGTTTGGAAACTAATCCCGGTTCCGTGACCATAGTTCCAAAATGGTTTGCATACAAGTATGCATATCGATCTGGTTCACGAGTTAAACTGATTTTCATATGATGTGCATAAATTATGTGTATCACAAATCTGTAAGTCGATATATAGCTACTCCGCTATGTGTACGAGTACATATATAACGGATTCAGACTTATAACAGTTTCCCCAGTTTGTAACTGATAACACTGTCTTATATCTGAATCTATAGTAGTTCTATATTTCTATCTGAATCGATTCGAAACATTCTTGAATAACGTCAATGACACATATCACTGTTCCAGGCTATTTCTGAATGATAAACTTGAATCATGATTTTCATTTTGAACAATGAATTGTCCCTCACCGAAATTCATCAAGTATGAACAAATAAACTTGACTCGAAATTCTTGTCTATGCGTAATAGTGTAATTAGTTATGAGACATCGTCTCATATGATAGAAAAGTGAATATAACTTGAGATATATGTGGTCCAATATTCACTTACCTTTTGTTAATGAGGTTCTCCAAAATCTTCGGTTGATTTTCGCCTTCAAACGGTAGAACGCAATGATGACTGCCGTGATCCACTGTTTCTCAACTATATTTATATCCTAGTCCGAGACTTAACTAATTGTAGACTAGAAATCAAGATATAGTTTTGACAACTAAATTTGACAACAAGCTTGAGATAACAGCACTTGTTTGTCAATTTTAGTGACAAAACTATCAATACATATGGATAAAAATAAAGGTTTTACAACTTCTCGAATCCATCATGTCTTGATTTCCTTGGATTCTTTAACTCCTTGAACTCTTCGGAATTTCAAGCTGCAATGATTCTGAACGTGTTCAACTCAACATCGTTGTTGTTGAAGACCCGATTCCATAACGATAACAACTTTTGAAAACAAATATTCTCAATCATCGTTATACAGAAACATAGTATTTTTCCTTCTCCAAAGTTCAATTGTATCCCAGCTCTGAAGTAATACTACGGTGATATGTTTCTCCCCCTTGATCAATACTTACATCTTTTCCATGATAGGTGAAACTTATAGATTATTGATTCACTCCCCCCTTACGTAATGATCCGTAAACCATATGTATGTAGTATAAAACTACTAAATAATTTCCCCCCTTTTTGTCAATAAAATCAACAAAGGTACGAAAATCGCGGAATCGTAATGAATACAGCCAAAAGATATGTCAAGTTGTAAGGAAGTTTTGAAATTCCACATTATTATAACATAGTTAAAATGCAACTCCATATCAAATTTTTTAGATGATATCACATAGTAATAAATACTTAGCGCTCATCTAGGATATTAAAAAGATACAAGCATCTCCTTTCAATTTCCACGGCCACACACCCCATAAAGATATAGCAATTAAGCACAAGTTCATTTAAGAACTCTCCCCCATTTGATGTCATTCCCAACATGAGTGACTTTGGTTTATGAAAAAGAAGGATTTTGTTGGACATTAAAAAATCACATGGATTGGTATCCGAAAATTGACTTGAAATGATCTTTACGCCAGTTACGGACAAAAAGATAATTTTGATCGATATGACTCAACATAAGAAAATCTTACGGAGTTTGTCAAGCAGTAAAAACACAAAAGTGTGATCACAAGTAGATCAACACTGCGATAAAATTCTCAAAGAGTTTGTTCTATTTTCCGTTTTATAAAAACATAATAAATTTAACTTCTGAGCATATAAGAAATATCAGCTCGATTCATGAAAACGTAAATGCACATATATTTCATAAGACTTTTGCAATAATTAAACCAATAATGATTACATACTGCAAGTTCATCTTCTAACAACTCTAGAATTTAAATAAATAAATCGAAAAACATGCAAGATGAAAAACGTTGGAAAGATCTTATGTAGTCACAATTTTTTCTATACCAAACTCTAGTTATCCTTCTCAAAATAAGACTAAATTCTCATGAGAAGTTTCCTAGTTGTTTGAAATCTTTGAAGAAATATTTATCATTTCCAAACTCCTTATCAACAATAGGCATAGAAGCATACGGTTCATGAATGAAGGTGTTAGTTCCTGCAAACCTGGTAGGTTGTTGATTGACAAGTGCTTCTTGTAGTTTGAGAGATTTCCGAAGAATATTTTTCAGTCCCTGCACCTCCTTCTTGGTTTTCTTAAGTTCTTCAAGAAAATTTTCAAACATTTTCCGATTGGAGTGATCCTCTCTAGGTTTCTTCTGATTCTTCATTTTCCTCTTAAGAGATGAGACAAAAGGAAAGGGCATCTCTTCTTCCTTTTTAGTTGGATAAGTATCAACAACCATTGGAGCATAGGTTCCACGAGAAGATGTTGTGCTTGGAGCCTCCATGATTCGTAAGAATAAAATGGATTTGTGAAACACAAATATAAATGGCTCAACAGGCAAAGCTTCTTGTGAAAGAGATATGAGTCTTGAAGTAGAAGATATTTACCATGCAGGATTTTGAAACCATAAAAGTTCACGTACTAGTATACATAAAACCTAAAATGGACTAAAAATGACATTTTATAATTCTTTAGATTTCGTAGATCAAATTTTTTAATATCATTATGTTAAAGCATACCTCGGTTGAATCCACCAAGCGTTGGTATGTCAAGTTTGGTTGTCATATTTTAGTGAATCAAAACTCATCTAAAGAGTTGCTTGATTATGTACTAGAGACAACTTCGTATAGGTTATACTAGAAAGTCTAGGATTATAAGACATACAAGTATTACTCGAAGACTTGAAGAATGTGAAGAAGTAACAAGCTACAACGACAACATCATCCTTCCTCTTGAGGCTAGTAATATTTTGACTTGAACTGTTTCATTCCAAACGTATCTTTCAAGTCGTGCTATATTAAAAACATAATCTACAAGGTTTGTGAATGATTATACTCTAGTAGTAAGACATGATCGTATGATCATAGTGTTAAGGAATTAGGATATGAAGTATAACGCTTATCTTTTGAACTTCATATATAAGACATCGACATAATCGTATGAATGCTATTGTGATTATGTGTATGGGTAAAGGTGAAGATTTCGTCTAGGAAACAATGTTTACATTTGTTTAAAGGAAGTACATTCATGAAATTGTTTTATGAATCGAAAGGGAAATCGCTAGGCTTATTGGTATTGTTATTCATTGCATATCTTTGGATTACCAATATGTGTGAGTTAGCAGAACCGATCATGACTTGTTATGTATCCTGGTAAAACTAATCACAGTGCCTGACTTATGTATTGGTATGACTTTTATTAGTGTAACCGATCCTAAGTAATCACCTAAGATGGTATGATCGATATTTGTAATTAGTGCGACCGATCCTAGTAATTGGTGTGACCGATCACAAAAGAGTTGGCGTAACCGGTCCTAGTAATTGGCGTAACCGGTCCTAGTAATTGGTGTAACCGATCCTGGTAATTGGTGTAACCGATCCTAGTGACTTGTGTAACCGATCACAAGTAATACCATGAGTATATGGTAAGCGGTCCTGGTAATTGACGTAACCGATCCTGGTAACTGATATAACCGGTCCCAGTAACCATGTTAAGGTAGAACCGATCCTTGTGTTTGGTAAAACCATAAACCCATAATTAGTGAATTGATATTATATCAATCACATAATTGTCTTGGAATACAGATGAACCAATTCTAAACTTATTTGGAAGTGTGGTATAATTGATTCTAAGATTGTAAATATGAAAGAGGATTTACAATGAAAAGATGTCGACATACTTTGAACATGATCAGTAACTCTTATCTTTTATTGTTCAAAGATATTCCTTAATAACTCAAGGAGATCCCGGACCGAAATAAATTAAGAATCTTTTAATTAAGGTTGTTAGTTTTATATGCTTTAATTACTAGAAATTAAATGCATATCTCTATAGAATAAAAATTGGTAATGTGCATTTACTAATTGGAGATTTTCTAGTGAGATTTCGGAAATATTTGACAAAGCATTTCCAGGAATTATGAAAACCGATTTGGGAATTTATTGCATATCTTAAGAATAATTTAGTTTTGGAAATTCCTTGGTGTCCAAACATCCTTGGTCTATAAATACCCAAGTTTGCTTTTCTAGCAAACTATCCTAAGAGCCGGGCAAACTTCATCTTCTTGTTGTTTCTGGTGGGGTCGTCTATACGGAGAATAAAATACCCTAATTAGGCGAAATCTCTTACGACCGCTCGTTTAAAGACTTCTGTGGTATCAAGAAGCTCTACGAGTACTGTTGGTGGGAAACTAGATAATTGCAGTTTATTTTAGTTTTAGATCGAACTTTGATTGACTAACGGTTGTTGAAATTTGATTGCACCTAGTTTGTTTATTCTGGAGAATCTTCTCTTCTGATATAAGATTCACTCAAACTAGATCGAAGTATCGACGGGATCTTTAGAACTGTTTGTAGATCTAAAGACGTCTTGTGACAATCCATTGTTAACAGACTCCGTTCTGTGCGTGATTGATCACTGATAAGATCTTAATTTACATGTTTAGAATGTCAATTCCATACTTTTTTTTAGCTATAATTCTTGCATATTACTTGTTATTATGATTATTTTCTAGTTTATGTGTCATATCAGGTGAATCATCCAAAAAGAAGCTACAAAGTGCTTAAATGAACAAGGAAGTGGAGTCTATCGATGAAGGAAGGACCAAATTAAACTCATTCAAATCTAGGATTTCTCAATACCATCTTGAAGAGAACGAGAATACGAAAAGAACACAAAAAGAATGAGGTCATTCCGAGTTTGGACGAAGAAGTTATGGGCAAAACAAGGTTGATACTTGAAGTTACAGAGAGAGGTTCGGCTCAAAACTCATCAGCACGAGTCAGCCGGACCTGGAGATTAAAATCAATATTTTCGAAGAGTATACAGGAGAGATTTCGGATCAAAAGTAATTTAATCAAGAGAGCCGAACCTAACACTCGTCTGGAGAAAATTTCACTTGTCAGGTTCGTCCGGGAAAGGTCGGAATGTTATGACCCGAACCTGACAACTTTCTGGGACATATTTGGACGCGAAATTGACTTCTAACTCAAGGAAACACAGTCCCGGAAGGATTATAAAGCCTAACTTTGAGAGTTATATATAAGAAGACATCTAGAGCCTTAAGAAGGAATATTTTTATTATCTTTTATAAATCTTTATTATCTTTTTTACATCTTTCATATCAAAACCTAGGGTTTACCCCTTTAGGGGAACCCATTCTTCTTGTAATTATGAGTAGCTAAACCTTTGATTGATTGAGGATGAATTCAATGTTCTAGCGTGAAGCTTTATTATTATACAAGTTTGTTCGGAGTTTTAATCATATTATCATTTGTTTTCACTACATCTAATGTTTATGAGTGATCATTAGATTGATTTGGGTGCGCAACTAGATTGACCTATTGATTGTTCTATTGCTAGTATTGAATTAGGAGATAAGTAATCGTCGAATAATTCGTACACAAGTAGAAATCGTGAGACCTTGCAGAGGGATTCTGTGGAGCTATTGCGAGTGAAGACAACATCAGCAAGTAGACCTTGAGCTAAGAGTTCAACTATTGGGATCAACCTAATTCACAAAGACTAAAGCGTTCGATTGGATTACACCTTGAGTGAGCTACTACTTGGTGGTTCGTTGAATAGAATCTGATATTAGAGGGCTTCTGTATCTATGGTAAAAGGAGTTTTGGGGATAGCACTGAGCTAGCTGCTTTCCTACGGTTGGTGATGAATGGTTCTAACGAAGATAGATAAGTATACTAACCCGATTATCGCTCGAAGAATGAAGGATTCCTTGATCATCTCTTTCTTTTATTTGTTTTATTTTCTTTAATTCAAACAATCCCCCTTGTCTTTTATTATTTTGCTGAATTAAATAACTTATCAATTACACAACTCTCTGTGGGAACAATCCTTACTATCACTATATTACCTGTAATTAGCGAGAAATATCTCGATTAATTTGTTGTGGTTACGACACGCATCAAATTTTGGCGTCGTTGTCGGGGAGCAGTCGCTAATTGATTTGTTATTTGTTTAGCTTATTTTTGTTTTTGTTTTTGTTTTATTCTCTCTTTTACTCTTGTGAGTCGTCATGTTTCCTTACGAAAATAACATGTACGGAGCACAAGATTACGAATACAACAGTGGTAATCAATATGGTTTTCAATCTCATTCATATGACAACTACCAACCATACTATGTGTATAATCAAAACCAATATTTTGGCTATGATCAATATCCCACGGAACCTTATGGATATTCTCATACATGTCAACAACCTTATGACGGGCATGTAAGTGAACAATCACGAGGATGGAAGGTTAGTTATGCTTCTGATCAATTATTTTCTAGTAATGTATAGATGACAGAGAGTTTGGAGCTAAAGGGTGATCATACTGAATCAATACCTACTCCTCTTCATCGTGTTTTTCCTTCACTCTTTCCAAAAGAGGAGATTGTGCACAACGGTGGAAAGCGTGTTAATGTCAGAAAACTTTTTAAGCAACACGAGCAGCTAGAAAAAGCCGGTGCATCACAAGAGACTCTTGACGAAATTAACAAGGCCATAGACATGGAATTCGAACGTCATTTTGATGTTGACGATTCTGAGGTTGACAGTGATTCTGATGAAGATGAACCACATCTCAAAAGTCCTTGCAACAATGATACGATTATTCCAACTCCGGATCATAATAACGATCTTTCTCCTATTCAAAAAGAGGAGATTGGGTATGACATATCTATTGTTATAAATAGTGTAACGTACTCAAACGGAGAAATTAAGAGTTGCATCAATGAACTAGACTTTCTCGGAGAAGATTCAGATTCCGATAAAGAGGTTGACGAAGATATGGAGATTGAGGATGAAACCAAATTGATTAAAGTCATAGAAGACCCAATTGAGCTAGATAATAATAGTTCAATAGAGGACAACGATATAATTGAGGTAAATAATTCACTGTTAATTATGAATGAGGATCTGAAACAAGGTTTGTCTAATCCTTTGCATAATTCAATATCTATTGATCCTTTCCATCCAAGTGAAGTAATTTCTCAAAGAGTTGTTGACCCAACTTTTAGGAAAATACCTCACTTAGGATTGGAGTTGTGTGCTTCTAAAGTTTTAACGGATTATTTTTCTTCTAAGTATCCACCACTTGATGTGTTTGATTATAGCATTGTGCAGGTTCATCAAGATGAAGAACCTTTTGAAGTTCCTGAATTCTATGTTCTTTATCCACTTACGAGTGTAGAAATGACTAAGTATGGGGGAAAATTCAATAAAGTGATAGCTTCAATATATATATATCTTATGCTAATGTTTTTATGAAGATGTTACTAGAATTGCAGATTATTGTTTGGAAGGAATACCAAATTTTCAGATTGTTGGTGTATGACCGATAACGAGAAGGTCAGGCTGAGGATGTTAAACTAAGCGCTGCATGGGAGGCAACCCATAGGTTTTGTATTTTCTATCCTTTTGTTTTCAGTTTTCTTCTTTTTGCATATCATATTAGGATTTCCCACCTTGACTTTACTTAGGAAGAGTTAATTACATTGAGGACAATGTAAAGTTTAAGTGTGGGGGAGTGTTTGGATATTTTGCATATAGAGTTTTTAGCCTTTTTGAGTCGATTTAGAAAGAAAAAAAGAAAAAAAATTTACATATTTGCATAAAAAAAGAAAACTCCAAGTTGTAGAGATTTTAGAGTCACTAGCATACTTCTAGGTATGTTTACATAGAGATTTCAATCGACATAACTGAACTTGGAAGTGTTAGGAACTGCGTTCGGATCTCTTGCTTGTTAGAGTGTTAAATAATGGATTTAATCATGCCGGTGATGCAAATTAGGAGCAGAGAGAAATGCATTATTAGAGTTGTTGATCAATCATTAGTGGAGACTATCTATTTTCATATCAACTGAGGCACCAAACCAGATTTCTTTGTAGCTGACTAAAGAGCTTTCTTTTGAGTGTGTGTCACCGTACGTTAATTAGGTAGAATGGTGAGCTACCCAACCTCCCACCAATAGAAGCACTACTCTTTGATCTCTTGAGTGCTAATTTTTTCAATCATTAGGGTGACGTCTATAGATGAAAACCACCTTCTTGTAGTTTGATTTGTAGTTAGCATCATTCTCTCTCTTGCCAACAACAGATCCATAGAAACACCATCATCATCAACAAGCGGAGCGACATCAAAATATACAAGGAAAGTTGAAGATGTTTGAGGTTTACAAGCAACAATACAAGGAAGAGCGAAATTTCATATCCAAGTAAAGCAACATACAATGAGCAGATTTTTATATACATGTTGAAGACTTACATATAAGGAGCGGAATTCTATATCTAAATATGAAGACTTATTTACATGAGCGAAGAAAATCAAAAGATGAGAGTTATTGAAGTTTATGATACGAAGACAATACAAGTTGTGAAGAACAAAGTGGTAAAGTACTTCTTTCATGGCCATGGCCATGTTAATTTTAATTTCGTTATTATTTTTGTAGTTGCAATCTTTAAAAAAAAAAAAAAAAAAAAAAAAAATTGCATTTAGGTTGTTATTTGTTCAATAAGGCCATGTGGAAGAAAAATCTATAAAGAAGTTTCAAGCAACAAGGAATTTGAGGAAAAGAGTTACAAATTTTCAAAGTTTTACGAAGTTCAAGAGTTTATCATCAACAGTTGAAGACCGAAGATGAAGAAGACGAGCTGAAGACTACGTTTCTATTGGATGTTGTGAGAGTGGTTGATAGGTGTCGTAAAACACCTAATTTTACTATCTAGAGTTTATGCTTTCTTTGCTATTTTTCGTGTGAATTATGTATCTTATGTTTGATTTTGAGTTCTATAGGTGCAATGGAGTCATCGAGAACAAAAGGAGAAGAAATCACCCATTTAAAGCGAAAAAGAGCGAAAAGACCAATTCACAGGCAAGCGAAGCTAGCTACGGGTGAGCAAAGAAGTGAATAGGCAGTCGGTTCCGCGAAACCAACAAGCCATGCAAGAACTGGGGGGCCATTTTCCTATTTCTGGGTGCCTAGAGCCATTTCGGGTAACCCTTATCTCGCAGACTGGATGGCTATACCATTTTCTATTCCTACAGAACCCTAAGATCGAGAATTGGTGTCTATCTTCATTATAGTTTCACTGAAATTCACGAGAGAACAAATGAAGCTGCTGATGATGAATCAGATCCACATGAGCAAGGGAAAAAGTTTCTGCTGATATGAATCGAGAAGATGAAGTCGATGCGGCGGCTTCATTGGTGTTCAGGGAGGAGATTCAATGAATATGGAAGAAAGAGGTTTCAAGGGTTCGAATCATTTAGGAGAGATCGAGAAGAAGTCATAAGCATTTGAGAGAATCGAGATCGAAGGAGCAGAATGGGTTTTGTCCACGAAGATCATTCGAGATGAATAATCAGACAAAGGTGGTCTATGAGTCGAGTTTATGCCATCTGAGACTTGTTTAGACTCTGGGAAGAGCAAGGAAGAAATTGATAAGGGTTTGAGATTAAAACGGCAGGATTGGTGTTGGTGTCATTGATTGCAGTTTTATCTTTGAACATTTTGAACTTCAGGTGGAATTGAAGCTGAAATGGAGAATGGGTTTGTTGTCTTATGAAAAATGAGAAATTGGATTGTGTTTGATGGAAGTTGCTGCTGGTGATGGCAAAGTGATAAACTGCAATTGTTGAACAAGAACAAGGAATTAGAAGTGTGGCTGCACTGGTGGTGATGAGGAATGAGTTGTTGCTGCTAATGACAGAAATAGAGAGTGGGTTGAGAACTCAGGGAAGTGGTAGCTGTTGTTGCAGTTGGTGTTTGATTGTAGGCTATGGAACTGATAGTGAATTGATGTCACAGTGAGTGAGTTGAGCTTACTGGTGTTGAACTAGGAAGAAGATTGAATGGATTGCAAGCTGCAGGGGCTCTGAACTGAAGGTGATTCTGGTATATTGAGTGGTAAGCTTGGGAAGTGGTTTGTTTTTATGCCTACTTGTTAAACCGCAAGTGCACGGTGTCTACAATGCGTAATCGGGCAAATACGGGTCGATCCCACAGAGACTTGTGGAGCTGTGGAGTTTGATCTAAGGCTTACTACTGATTTCGAGATGATATTGTAACACAAATATGGGGGTTTGTCGATACGATCGACTCGTTGTTGTAATTGTAACTCGAAGGTTGTAGATGGATAGTGACAATTTGGAGAATACTAGGGTGGTGAATCCACCTTCTAACCTCATGCTAAAGCAATGCATCTTAAGCTATTTCTTGTGCCTTCCTTTGAAGGTCTAAACTAGATTTTCATTAACTGATTCTACTAACTCCCCCTAGTATGAGTTGTCTTCTTACAAGTACAACTCATCACAGGTTATTAGCTTCATCAATTGCTTACTAATCCTAACATATTATACACATCAAGAATCGCACCAAAGACAGACATGCTTAACATGAAAATTAGGGGTTTCATCAAACACCCTAGCAAAGCTTTACTTAGAACATAATTAAACAATACAAATAAACTAAGCTTGGTGCTCAGCTAGCCTGAGCATAAGGTTTTTCACACACATCTCAAACCTATTTATACATGCAAAGAGAAACAAAACCCTAATTTTCAAAACAGAAATTAAAGACAAACCCCATTGCCCATACTCTCTGAATCGTGCTCTTCTCTTGTCAAATCGTCTCAGAGCTCCATGCGTCGATTGTTGGTGAAACCCTAGCTCTAGTTATCTCTGATTTAGCTTCTAGGGTTATGGTAGAAGCTAAGAAAGAGATATCTGGATCTAGAGAGGTGGAGAAGGTGGCTGCAGGGCGTGGTTGTTGTGGATGGTGTCGGGTAAGGCGATGGTGGAGGTGGTGATGGCTCTGCAACAGGTATGGGAGGAGAAGAAGAAGGTGAGGGTTTCTCTGCTGGTTGTCGGGTGAGGGGAAGAAGAAAGAGAAATGGGAGAAGAGAAGTGGTGTGGTCGATGGGTGTAGGGGATAGGCAGATTTGCTGTGGAGCGGGTACATCGAGTAATGATGTGAGTGCAGGAGCGACCGTTGGATAAGGATAAGTGAGATCTCAACGGTTCAAGGGGACTCAGTCGCTTTGGTGTTGAGCGTGAACGTCGAGTGTTGATGGGAAGGACGGAGCGAGCGTTGGATGCAAATGGGGCGAGATCCGGACGGCTCAGGGAGAAACGAGCTCGGATCCGGGTCACAGGTAGCTCTAGCCCATGTCTTGTAGATGGGTTGTTCCTTGTTGGATTGTAAATCAGTTGCGCGCGGGCTTTGGCTTTCGCTCCATAGACGCTTGTCTCCAATTTTTCTGCTCTTTTGGCTCCTCGATTTCTCCGAGCTTTATTTATTACCTAAAAGCACAAAATTAATTAGTACACATATTTATTCTTGAAAACAAAGAAAATACAGAATCTGGGATAATATCTGATTTCTGAGCACAAACGATGAGTTAAATGCCAATAAATAGATGTAGAAATATGCAATATTTGGCACTCATCAAATACCCCCAAACCTGAATTTTACTTGTCCTCAAGTGAAACAGAAATTAGGAAATCCTAACTATACCACTGTCGCGGGTCTCTCGAATGCATTTAGCGTATGCACTAATCCTTTAAACCCCTAGGTGTCCCTAGTGGACGAGTTGTAGTCTCGTGAGGGTTTACTGCAGGTGTACCCATGATAGGGTGTAGAATACATCCTATTTACTATCTATTGTTTATGCTTTCTTTGCTATTTTTCTTGTAAATTATGTATTTTACGCTTGTTTTGAGTTTTATAGCTACTTTGGAGTCGCACGGAGGAAAAGAAGAAGAAATCACCCAATTTGAGCCAAAAGGGCAAAAAGGTCATTTTACAGGAGATTGATATATGGAGCCCAGTCAAGGTTAAGGGGCAACTCTTCTTGGAGGAGTACTAAATACAGACCAGACAAGGTTAAGGGGTTACCATCTGGGTGCACCTTGTCTTAGTGCTGGGGTGTTAAAATCCCACCCAAATCATTACAACCCTAAAAACGAGAGATTGTTCTCTCATTATTACATAGCTAAAATTGAAGCAGCTGCTGCTGCTATTGTGAAACCAGGAGAACAGATCGAGATCGAGAGATGGAAATCCATACAGAGTAAAAGAAAAAAAAACAGCTGTGACTGCTGTTGAAGCTGAGACAAAGATGGGTCGGTGACAACTGATGATTCAGAGAAGCAGAGATGTTGTTGATATCGTGATTGAGATGGTGGTGAGAGGAGATCGAGAACAATTGAGAGAGAAAAGTAATCGAAATCAGACCGAGAAAATTAGGGTTTGATGTTGCAGTGAATCGAGAATCTCAGAAGGAGGAGAAGAATTCAAGCCACTGCTGTTGAGATGGATCGATGGGTATTGTTCCAAGGAGGTTCTATAAAGATGGGTTCGACCTGATTTAGAAATTAGCAGTGGCGATGAGAAAGCTCAGATACAAAGATGGGTTGCTGTTGTGAAACCCATCTGAGGCAGATCGAAAAATGAGTAGAAATTGGAGTTCGTAATGGGTTAATCGATGGACTCTTGTCAGCAGAGAGATCGTAGAAGATGATGAAATCGAAATGGATGAAGCTGTCGTTGTTTGTGAGGGAATTGTTGGTCGCTGTAATTGATGAAACAAAGATGAGCTATCTGAGAAGAATAGAAAATGGGTTTTGAATCGAGAACAGGTTGATTGAGCTGCTGTGATGTCGAGAATATAGAAATTGGAGATGGAATCGATCGCTGCTGATTGTAAATGTGACTCAGAGAAGAAGATGATGCTGCGAAGTGTTGAGTTCAGCCTAAGAAGCAACAGAGGAATGGGTTATGAAGTGAAGTCATTGAACTCGTTAGATGTATGTTAGGATATGAAATTGTGCAGAATTGAAGACGAGCGGCCTGAATTTGGCCCGAGCACATCATATAAACAAAGCGTAACTCTACGGTTTTACTCGCACCCACGAGTCAACTCGGCGATGACCGATCCAGACGGTCCAACTCGTGAGTTAGATCAATCAGCCGAGTTAGATGCTGACTCGGTGTCTGAATCCCTGAGCACTTGACCAGTTGACTAACGGAGACCGTTATCCTGACCGTTAACTCTGACGGATCAGTGACGGAATATTCCTTTGACGGAGAAGAAGATTCCGGCGACTATTCCGGCCGGATTCCGGCCATAATACCAGCTTTCCGGCGGACCAAAAATTACAGAATTTCGTGTGGGTGTGAAGACTTGGACTTGGAATTGGATGGAGAATTTGGCTCAAATTTGGAAAGAGAAGATGGAAGATGAGAAAGACTTGAATTTGGAAATTGAATTGCTAAAGGAAAAGGATTCTATTCCTTGGAAGATTTGGAGAATATTGAAGCCTATAAATAGAGAAGTTTTCTACATCTTTTACACACCTCTCTACACACACAACACTTGTGTTTTTGCTTTCAATTCTTCTTCTTAATTATTTGTGTGAACTTGAAAATTCTCCTTTTAATTATTATTTGTGTGAATTTCAAAAACATGAGTAGCTAATTTTATTATTGATTGAGGATGAATTCCTAGTTCTTAATACATGATTTGAGTTTTGTTTCAATTCTATCTTGAAGTTTTTCACATGATTATCGTTTGTTTTTACTAATAGGAATGTTTATTCATTCATGATTGATTGATAGATTGTTTAGAGTGCACGCTAAATTGATTTGTTAATTTGATCTAAAACTAGTGAAAGTTAGGGGATAAGTAATCGTTTCTTGACTCTTTACATAAGTAGCATACACGAGACCTTGCGGAGGGATTCCGTGGAGCAATTGTGTGTGAAAACAACGTTAGCAAGTAGACCTTGATCTAAGAGTCTAACTACTAATATTAACCTAATAAGTTCATAAATCTTAATGCGTTTATTTAAATTACATCTAGAGTGATCTACTACTAGGTGGTTTGGTAAATAGAATCCGGTAGTCGAGAATTCGTATCCGGTGATACAAGGGATTTAGGGGTTTAGCACTGATCTAGTTTGCTTACCTACGGTTGGTGATAATCAGACTAATAACATGTGGATGAGAAACATAACTTGAATTATTGTTTTGCAACGAAGAAGGATTCCTTGGTCTTGTCTCTCTTATTGATTTTAACTTTATCCTTTAATTGCTTTGTTTATTTTCTTTTGCTTTTTACACCCCCCTTTTGTGACAATTTTTACAACTAGAATCTCTTGCTCATCGTGGGAACGAACTTGACTTCCATTATATTATTTTTAATTGAGTGGAAATAAGATATTAATTTGATTGCACCTACGACACGCATCAACCCACAAAACCTTCTCCAACTTCAGAGTGTAAAAGAGTCTCAAGCATCCAAGGAGCTATGAGGACATAGAGTTTCTGCATGCTAGTAACACGAAGTTAGAACTACCAAAGAACGATTCTCATCCTTAAGTCTTTGAGAAGTAACCATACCATATGAAAGAATTCGGATTCGATTGTGATCATAAGCCTCGACTTCGCCTCACCATTAGGGTTTTATGATAATTGCACTCAAAAAGATCGCTTTTTAGTCTCTCATGTGTGCAGGCGGAATAAAGAGAGAAATCCCTGCACACGTTGTAGGTAAGAAGGATAACCTTCCGAAATGATTTGGAGACTCCACGGAAGTGTGGACAAAAAGAATCTTTTCTCGATGATCTCTAAGAAAGGAAATCAACCATTAGCAAGGGTGGGAGTACTCACTTACCTTTTCACCCGATCGGCAATTAATATCACTTTCTCATAGGAACCATAGAAACGTCTTCAATCTTCGGTCTTCAACTGTTGATGACGAACTTCTGAACTTCACAAAAACTTGACAAATTTTTTTTTTTATTTTTTTTTATTTTTTTTTTTACATGAAATGAAAATAATAATACAACATTTTTTATTTTTTTTTCACTTAAAATAAAACAATAAAACTCAACTTTTCACAAACTTCATTAATTCTCATCCTATTTTCTTTTGTTGTATGTAACCTTGGACTATATCAACTTTTCTTCAAATATTCTGATGTTGCTCCGCTTGCTGACGATGATGTGTTTCTATGGGTCTGTTGATTGAGAGAGAGAGTGATGCTAACTGCAAATCGATATTTAGAAGGAGTTTTCATCTTTAAACGTCACCCTCATGATTGACAAAAATTAGCACTCAAGAGATCAAAAGTAGTGCTTTGAAAGTGGTACGAAGTTTGGTAGCTCACCATTCCTACCCTGGAATTGACGTGCGGTGACACACACTCTAACAGCTTTTCTAGAAAGTTGCAAAAATTGAAGGTTAGTGCCTCACTTGATGTAAAATGGGTAGTCTCCACTATGGTTGATCACAATTCTACTACCGAATATCTAAACAAAGACCTAATTTGCCCTCCTAGGATGGTTAAATCCAACTTTAACGCTCTAATCAACTAAGAAACCCGATTGTGTTCTCCAGTACTTCCAAGTTCTGTTATTTCGGTCAGACTTTCTATGTAAACATAGCTAGAAGCATGCTAGTGACTCTAAAATCTCTAAAAGTTGGAGGTTTTTATTTGCAAAAAGTTTTGAATTTTTTTTTTAATGAAATAAAAGACTAAAAATAAAAGAAAAGACTAAAAATAAAAGACTAAAAACTCTATATGCAAATGTACCCCCAAACCTAAATCAAACATTGTCCTCAATGTGTCAACAGATAATAAGAATTCAAAAAGTCACATACCATGAGAACTATGCTGATAAGAGAAAAGGGAAGAGATTATCGGTATGTCGGCGGAGCAAGGTTAGAGCTTCATTAGTCAAGGCTAGAATCCAACATTCTCAGTGGAGATCATATCGGATTAGCACAATATATGTACAAGAAGACTCAACCGATTCAAGAAAAGAAAATTTAACAAGTCCTACTGGATTATATACAATGAATATTCACCATATACCAACAATCTAAAGAGTTGAGGATCAACCCAAAAGACAATATGTACAAACATCAACAAATTACAGATATAACATGAGAGTGCGAGAAAGATTGCATACGTGAACAAGTTACCCCCAAACCTAAACTTGTCAACAGATGTGTTCTTGAGCACAAAATCTTGCAATTTTAAAGGTACATCATGCAAAAGGTCTAACTCAAAATGAATTTTGCTAAGAACAGGCAGATATACACATTCCAACTGTGGCTCCTTAAAAGTGTTATACTTTGATGCAAAATAGTCCAAGAGGACTTGGGAAGCACAAAGCTCTAGGCCTAAATTAGGAACTCTCAGAAAAGTTGGTTTTGCAATTTTGTTACAAACTACACCTAGGTTTGGTGGAAGAGTTTCAATCTGTGCCTTAGGAGAGAGATTAGGCACATCTAAGTTGTTTTCATGTATAAGATCATTTGCACCATCACATACTTTCCTAAAGTCAGACAAAGGTAAATCATGCTCACTTGCATAGAACAATTCATCAATCTCCATGTCATAATCATTAGAGGAGGCAACATATTGTGACATGGGCAGGGAATCAGACACAACAATAATATCATGATCCAAAAGAACATTAGTGTCAACAGAAGATTCATCCTTTCTTAAGTCACAAACAAGTTGTGTAGCATGCTCACTTTCACTGAAGAATTTCACAAACCCAAACTCTGAGTTAACATGTATGAATGTTAGACGAAGTATCATTCATAGGGTTCACAGAAGAGACGCCTAACGTCTCTGAACCTAGAGATTCCACTACATTTTCAAAATACACATGCTCTTCATATTCATCATCATCATCATCATAGCAAAAATTTATCTCTCCATTCAAAATTGTAGCATTTTTAGTGTACTCATCTACCTCTAGATTAGGTTCATATTCAATGTTAGTTGCATGAGTAGGACTAGAAACACTATTTTCAAATTATCAGGGAATAACAAACATCCTATCATAAACTTCTTTCCAAACTTCGTTTTGTAACTCAATCAGGTTCCTTTGAAGAATCATAGTGAGTTGTTCTATTGAAGGAGAGTCTTCACTAGTGAGTATGCATTCCTCATATGGATATCCACTGTATGGTTGTGCATGAGGTTCACTAGAGAAGGGAAATTCAGACATGTTGCTATGAGGATGATCATGCATTGCATTCAATTCAAACCTAGCATTGTTTTGTTTTATGAGGTTTTCTTCCACTGAGTGCATACATGGGTTGGTTGAAGGATAGAATTGCTCATCCTCCCATGGTGGTTGATGATACATGTGGTCATAATGATTAGGGTGTGTGTATTCAAGGTCAGGGCCCTGAGAAGGCTCATAATATTCCCTAAAATCATCATGGACTGTGGGGAGTTCATACTGTGAGGCATGCCCGTAAGCAAGTTCTCTGATGGATTTGTTTCCATCCCCAGTTGCAGACCAAAATCCTGACATGATCTAGCAACTCAATGTGAACTCAAAAAGACGCAACCATAGCCTAGCACACATCAAGCATGTATAACCAATGATGTCTCAAAACAGGGAAGCTAAGCCCAAGTGATGCAAAGCCCAGTTGTTGTGGAAAGCCTAGTGGAGTGGGCTTTGGTTTGGTTTATGCAGGCTTTGGTTTATTGGGATTCAGTTTGGTTTAAGTGGGCTTCAAGTTATACAGCACAGGCTACGGAAAGCCCAGTGGTTGCACAACCCAGTTATGTGGGCTTCAGTTTGTATACGGCCCAGTCTTTGTGCAGCCCAGTTATGTGGGCTCAGTTTGGTTTATGTGGGCTCAGTTTGGTTTTTGTGGGCTTCTGTTTATGTGCATCCCAGGAAGTGTGGGCTTCAGGCTATGCAAAGAACAAGTTGCACAGCCCAGTGGTTGTAGGAAGCCCGGTGGTTATGTGCAAATGCAAAGGGTAATGGCACCTAATTTTTCAAAAATTAAGCACAAAGAAGTGCTTGCCGTTGGAGATTTCACAGTTTGTCTTGGCAAGTTTATGCACAGGTAATTCACAGCACAGCACAGGATGGTAAGTGCACAAGAAAATCCAGGAAACTTGTATGAGGTGCTCAAGGTGCAGCAGGTGCAGGTTTTGTGCGTGGCATACAAATGAAATGCTAATGCAAACTCAGACACTTAATACTTACTCAAATAGCTCAGGGTCATGCACAGATTGCAGATGTTGCAGTTAGAGATAGACATCACATGCATAAACCCAAGAAAAATAACCACGAGATGCACAAATGTATGCACACAATCGCACAAGGCAGAAGGCTCAACAAGTTCAACAATTTTGCAGTTTTTGCACAATAAATAGCCACACAAGTCTGTCAACAAGTTTGCATAGGTTCGTGACTTACACAAAGACAGATTAGGCACAGAGTCGCAATGCACAGAACAGGATTATGTGAAGATTGACAGGTGATCAATGAGAGTGAAAACTGTGTATGTGTTTGAAAAACAAGTTAATTGCTGACACAAGGTCAGTTACCTAGCATTCATTCTAGTGCCACAAAAATAGATACAACAGATGAAGAAATTTCACTCAAGCCGTGATGCACAGAGCAATGTGGTGGCTCAATACTTCAGCAGTGATCATGCGATTCAAAGCTTCACTAATCAAATGCAGAGATGCTGATGCAACAGATGAACAGGTTAAGCTCTTTACGACATGCTACAGAGTGTCGACACAATCAAGTAACCCCAGTTTTCAGGGATGTATAAACAAAAAAATACAGGGCAGATGAATTCAACTGGGCTGGTTGATGTCACTTTTCAAAGATTGTTGTACCCAAAAATGCAAGATGCAGGGCAGATGAAGTCAACTGGGCTGGTTGATATCACTTTTCAAAGATTTTTGTACCCAAAAATGCAAGATGCAGGGCAGATGAAGTCAACTGGGCTGGTTGATGTCACTTTTCAAAGATTGATGTACCCAAAAATGCAAGGCCGATGGTTTATCAGGTGAATAAGGCTTAGCATTAGGCACAGGTTATCACAGGATTGGCTAGCCTTAGGGTTCAGAGCATGCATAAATGTGCAGGGTATGTGGCATCAACTGCCTGAGTTGATATCAACTAATTCAGTTGTCTTCCACTGGGGTTGCAGCTAACTGACCAAGCTGCAGCTCACACTCAACAGCTTCAGGGGCTGGAGTTGAGCACAAGGCAGATGATTATGCTCACTCAAGTCACTCAACACTCATTCAGATGCTATAAGATCACACACAATGCTAATATCAATTCACAAATGCAACAGGGTTGACAGGGTAATGCTCAGGGTATGCAACTCAAATGGCTATACAAGCATAGCATCATATTTTAATGATTCATGCACACACCCATACATTTCAGCACATGAGTCATGGCATACTCAGCTAACAGTGTATAATTCACATATCACGGAGTCACCACCTGATTTGAAGGGGTTGCTCAGGTCTTTGCAAAACTCAAGTTTTGCGCCTTTTTCTTCCCCTCCTTCGGCTTGCTCAGCAGCACCACAGGTACCTGCTACCTCAACAAAGAAGTTTAGTTCCCAGACTTTCTTAACAGAACCACTACAGAGTCAGCTAGCAGAGATGAGGGTTTAGCAATGAGTATTTGGAGGTCACAATGAGCTGGGCCGAAGCAAATGTGACAAACTAAGCCAGGTGCTGTCTGAGATATTAAATGCACTGCACTATTATCTCACAGCTTCTTTTTCCTTCAATGGTTGTTCACAGATGATAAAAGACAAACTACAGCATGTGCAAATTAAGAGAAAAACAAAAGACAACCTATACTAAGGAATGAAACAGCTACATATGATAATAATGGTGATGCAAAGATGCTACAAAGATAAACTACAAGGCAATGATGCAGAAGTATGCAAAGTTAAGCTAAGTTACACTAGCACATATTATATAGTAAAATTTAAACTAATCTACAGCTATAATGGCAGGGAAACAAGAAAGAATCTAACACGTATATACAGGGATAAGATGTTTACTAAGTTACAACTACAAGTGAAGAAGATGTAGAAATAGAAAAATTGTAACTAAGTTATACTAATACAGTACCAAAAGCAATCAATTCAAATGAAGTATAAACATGGATGATCTGAAACTCAGTGAAGAAGCAATTTATCAACACAGCACACGCCAAGTCCCCGGCAGCGGCGCCAAAAACTTGGTAGGCTTGGGAAGTGGTTTGTTTTTATGCCTACTTGTTAAACCGCAAGTGCACGGTGTCTACAATGCAGAACTGGGCAAATACGGGTCGATCCCACAGAGACTTGTGGAGCTGTGGAGTTTGATCTAAGGCTTACTACTGATTTCAGATGATATTGTAACACAAATATGGGGGTTTGTTGATACGACTGACTTGTTGTTGTAATTGTAACTCAGGTTGTAGATGGATAGTGACAATTTGGAGAATACTAGGGTGGTGAATCCACCTTCTAACCTCATGCTAAAGCAATGCATCTTAAGCTATTTCTTGTGCCTTCCTTTGAAGGTCTAAACTAGATTTTCATTAACTGATTCTACTAACTCCCCCTAGTATGAGTTGTCTTCTTACAGTACAACTCATCACAGGGTTATTAGCTTCATCAATTGCTTACTAATCCTAACATATTATACACATCAAGAATCAGACCAAAGACAGAGACATGCTTAACATGAAAATTAGGGGTTTCATCAAACACCCTAGCAGTTTACTTAGAACATAATTAAACAATACAAATAAACTAAGCTTGGTGCTCTGGCTAGCCCAGGCATAAGGTTTTTCACACACATCTCAAACCTATTTATACATGCAAAGAGAAACAAAACCCTAATTTTCAAAACAGAAATTAAAGACAAACCCCATTGCCCATACTCTCTGAATCGTGCTCTTCTCTTGTCAAATCGTCTCAGAGCTCCATGCGTCGATTGTTGGTGAAACCCTAGCTCTAGTTATCTCTGATTTAGCTTCTAGGGTTATGGTAGAAGCTAAGAAAGAGATATCTAGATCTAGAGAGGTGGAGAAGGTGGATGCAGGCGTGGTTGTTGTGGATGGTGTCAGGGTAAGGCGATGGTGGAGGTGGTGATGGCTCTTAGAATGTGGTATGGGAGGAGAAGAAGAAGGTGAGGGTTTCTCTGCTGGTTGTCGGGTGAGGGGAAGAAGAAAGAGAAATGGGAGAAGAGAAGTGGTGTGGTCGATGGGTGTAGGGGATAGGCAGATTTGTTGTGGAGCGGGTACATCGAGTAATGATGTAAGTGCAGGAGCGACCGTTGGATAAGGATGAGTGAGATCTCAACGGTTCAAGGGGACTCAGGTTGTTTTGGTGTTGAGCGTGAACGTCGAGGGTTGATGGGAAGGACGGAGCGAGCGTTGGATGCAGCTGGGCGAGATCTGGACGGCTCAGGGAGAAACGGGCTCAGATCCGGGTCACGGGTAGCTCTAGCCCATGTCTTGTAGATGGGTTGTTCCTTGTTGGATTGTAACCGAATTCTGCGCGCGGCTTTGGATTTCTGCTCCATAGACGCTTGTCTCCAATTTTCTCGCTCTTTTGGCTCCTCAATTTCTCCGAGCTTTATTTATTACCTAAAAACACAAAATTAATTAGTACAAATATTTATTCTTGAAAACAAAGAAAATACAGAATCTGGGATAATATCTGATTTCTGAGCACAAAAGATGAGTTAAATGCCAATAAATAGATGTAGAAATATGCAATATTTGGCACTCATCATTGAGTTGCAGTTGAGTCATTGGTTGCAACTCAGATGGTTTTGGTGGTCTGGGATGGATGTAATTTAGGATGAGTTCATAGCTCATTGTGTGGTGCTGTAATGGGTAATGTGATTATGATGAGAATTGAGTGTGGCTGTAACATTGCAAGTTGAGTTGCATTGGAAGAAACTGTTGTGTTGCAGCTACAAAACATAGTCAATTTATTGAGGCTGCAGATGGTTGAGTTGAGATGGAATTGAATCACAGGGAAGTTGGTCTTGCAGGAGGTGTTTCTTGCATTACCAGAATGAAGTTGCAGGGGAAGCCTGGTATGGATATGAGATGGGTGTTTCCCAGTTGAAGATTCAACAGCTGTAGAGATGGCTTGAACTGGTGGTGGAAGTATGGGTCTGTGATATGATGTTTATGGTGGAGATTAAGACAGGGTGCTATGGGCAAGTGAGCTTGAACTGAGCCTAAAGCAATGGTGGTGGCAGCTGAAACAAGGGAATGTGTTGGCTAGTGTTGGTCTGTGTGTGCTATGTGGTTCAAGAATGAGATTGCAGGCAAAGGAGCTGAAAATGAACAACAAGCACTGGAACTAATTGACTGCAGCAGCATGTGGAAATGGTGGTGCTGAATGGATATTGAACTGCATAGAAGAATGCTAGGAATTGCAGGAAATGGTTTGTGATGCTGTTGCATTTGAAGTTGCAGGTGTTGTATGCTTGGTGGTTTCTTGACCTGTTGGTTTGCAGTGAAGTAGGAATGCTTGAGAAGTTAGATGAATGGTTGCAGTGGAGATAAGAGAATGGTGATGCTGCAATGGACTGGTGGTCTGAGGAGATGTAGGTGCAATGAGGCAGAGTTGTTATGGCTGGCAGTGAATTGGAGTTGCAGCTGCAGTTTATCTAGAGGGTCTGTTGGAGCAGGATTTGCAGAAAGAAGCTGCTGTTGTTGATGGGAGATGGATGCACAGCCAAGATTGCAGCCAAGGAGTGGTGATGCACAATGATTTTGCCGCATAAGTTCTGGCCTGTGCAATGGCTCATGCCAAGCCTCGGTCGACCCGATTAGACCTCGATTCCATCCGACTCCACCCCGACTCGGTGTCCGACTCACGAGTTGAGTTATCTCGACAGTGACTTCGGTGCTTGACCGAGTTGACCCGCCGAGTTGGATCGTTGACCGTTTTGACCTGGTTGACCGGTGACCGGGCGGACTTTGCCGGTCACCTGAAACGTTTTCCGACGATTTTTCCGACCAAGTTCCGGCCACAATACTAGATTTCCGGCGACCACTTTTGGGGCATATTTTCTACATGGGTTTCTCTCACTTATGGGCTTGGTGGATTTTCATCTAATGGACTTTGAAGACTAGACCTAATTTTAGAAGTTGGAGAAAAGCTATAAAAGGGAAAGTCTTCTACAACATAAAAAACATCTTATTCTTGGAACTTTGGAGAGCCGTTTTTGTTTACGCTTCTAGGGTTTGCTTTTGTTCATCTTCTTCTTTCCAATTAATATTTTTATGATGAACTCCATAGCTATGAGTAGCTAAACATATTATTGGTTATGGGATAAAAGTTGATTTCTCAACATGTTTTTGAATCTATGAATTAGTTTTGTCTCAGTAATTTATTGTTTGTGATTCACAATTAATAGTGTTATAAGATTTGAATACTTGTTAGGTTGAGTCCGGAATCAATCCGATTTGCGTTCATCTCTAAAGCTATATTAGGGTTTTCAATACGAAAAAGTTGTTTATCCCTGATTCTAAGTAGCATAATTGTGGATAGTGCTTGTAGTGATATATCCTACTAGTCACAAGTGAATCATAACTTTTGTTAAAACGATTAGTGCTTTTACACATTCGTTTGCATTGATTAGTCTTATTCCATAAAACTTATTGCTTTTAGGGAGTTAAACTTAATTGTGCTTTTACACTTTAGGTTGCTTTCTAGGAATAATTCACATATGCATCTTTTAATGTGGTTGTGATGAAAACAGGGAATTAACGGGTTATACTTGCGATCAAGGTATCCTAGGACTTTTAGTAAATACGAGATTAAAATACCAATTCTAATCATTGATGAAAATACATGTTTGTGAATGATACCATCCCGTGACCAATATCTTCTCATTATTGATTATTCCAACTATTTGCTTTGCTTTATTTTATATTTACTTTAGTATTTCGCTAAAACAACAAACATCCCCCCTTGGTTACCTTAGAAACTGAAAATTGCATAACAACAATTGTCTCTCTGTGGAAACGAACTCTTCCTTACTTTGTACTTCATTTAAATTTAGTGAGTAAGAAAGTGAAATTATTTTTGACGGATTGACAACCGGTCAAATTTTGGCGCCGTTGCCAGGGAGGCATACAGCTTGTTATTAAGTTTTTAGTTTCTTTTTACAATTTATGCTTTTATCTTTGCTTTTTGTTTCTCGTCTTGTTTCTCACTTGTTTGCAAGAATTGTTTTCAGGTACCTAATCCCTGGCTACTAAAGATTGGAATTATCCCAGGTGCGGGATAGCTACTCGAAGAGGCACAATACTCCAACCAAGTCAAGACGCAACAGAAAATCCAGAGTTAGAAGTGGACGAAGAGTTACAACTTGAAGAAGAATTAACAATGGGTGATGCAAATCGTACACTCAAAGACTTAGCTTCTCACAAGCTTGATACACAACATGGGTGTATTCAAACCGACTCTACTTTTGAGATCAAGCCGGGGTTGCTTAGAGAATTACCAAAGTTCCATGGCATGGTGAATGAAGACCCAAACAAGCATCTTATGGACTTCCACACCACTGTCATGGCTATGCTTCCAGCCGGATGTAGAGGCGGATGGTGCAATGTTGAAAGTTTTCCGTTTCTCTTTGATGGATAGTGCTAAGGATTGGTTATACTATCTACCTTCCTAAGTGTCACAACATGGAATGGGCTGAAGAAACTTTTTTAGAGAGATATTTTCCCGCATCAAAGGCTACTCAAATTCGCAAGGAGATTTGTGGGATGAAGCAAAATGTGGGAGAATCCTTATATGAATGTTGGGAACGATACAAGAGATTGGTTGGAAGCTGTCCTCACCACCAATTCAGTGACGCTATGATTATCCAATAATTCTATGAAGGACTCCAATCAAGTGATATGAATCTTCTTGACGCCGCGGGTGGTGGTGCACTAGTGAACAAGACGGTGGCACAAGCTAGGGAGTTGATTGAAAACATGGCAGCGAACTCACAACAATTCTTGAGTCGTGGGTCGGATGTGATTCTAAGAAGGGTGAATGAAGTGAGCGAGGTGGAGGAACTTCGTCAACAAATGGGTAACATGACAGCAATGTTGCAACAAGTTGCATCCGCGGTTATACCAAGTTCTCCTCAATCTTATGAAGACGAGCAAGATAATGCGATCTTTCCAAATCAACCAAGACGGTATGATCCCTACTCCAACACTTACAATCTGGGATGGAGAGATCACCCCAATTTTAGCTATGCCAACAAGCAAGGTGCAATTCAACAACCTACTTTCAACCGTCCGAATGGATTTCAACCGCAACAACAACAATTTCAGCAACCTCAAGCACAACAATCAATGCAAAAATCAAGGTTTTGATATTGATTCAAAGCTTCAAACAATGATGCAAGGCATTTCCACCATGTTTAAAGAAAGTCAACAAGAAACTAAGAGTGCTATTAAGGAGTTGCAAACACAAATGGGCTCCATGGCTATTGAGTTGAACCAATTGAAGGCACAAAATAGTGGGAAACTCCTTCTCAACCTATCAACCCAAAAGAGGTGTCAATGCTATTACATTGAGAAGTGGTACACAACTTGTGCAACCCGAGGTTACTTTGATTCGGGCAAGGTGGACACACCAAAGGAACTGTTTTGGAGGAGAATAATGAGGATTCTCCCCAAACTTCTGAGGTACCTATTCCTAACTCTAAAACTCCGGTTTCTACTTATGTTCCTCCTCTACCTTTTTCTCGCAGATTTGAAAGTTCTAAGAAGGCGGAACTAGAAAAGGAGATTTTGGACGTTCTAAAGAAGATCCATGTGAACATACCACTCATTGATGCTATTAAGCAAGTTCCAAAGTATGCAAAGGTGTTGAAGGACTTGTGTACCAATAAGCAAAGGCTCAAAGGTAATGAAGTTCTTAGTGTGGGGGAGAATGCTTCGGCAATCTTACAACACAAACTCCCACTTAAGTGCAAGGATCCGGGTAGTTTTGACATTCCCGTCACAATTGGTAACACAACATTTAACAAAGCTATGTTGGATTTAGGTGCATCCGTTAATGTTATGCCTGCGTCAATGTATAATTCACTTGATCTTGGTCCTCTTAAAAAGGCTGAAATTGTATTGCAATTAGCCGATCGCTCTAATGTCTACCCAATGGGTATTGTTGAGGATGTTCTTGTGTAGGTTAATCAACTTGTATTTCCAACTGACTTTTGCGTGTTAGAGATGGATGAAGGTTCACCAGACTCGTCTCTTCCATTGCTTCTTGGGCGTCCCTTCATGAAAATGGCGAAAACCATAATTGACGTGGACAAGGGAACGCTAACTATGGAGTTTGATGGAGAAATAATACGTTTCAACATTTTCGAGACGATGAGATATCCTAGTGATGTCCACTCTTGTTTCTCCATTGATGTTATGGATACATTGGCTCAACAAATGTTTGAATTAAACGGTGATGATGCTTTGGAAACCGTGTTAACTACATCCATGGATAATGGTGTAGAGTGTGGTAATGAAGTCAAGGAAGCTCTTGGTGATCTTAATTCACTACAAGGATGCCCGAAAACTCATAATATCTCTTTTATTTCTTTACCATGCAGTGATGAAAAGCTTGTACCTTCAATTGTTAAATCTCCAATTTTAGAATTGAAACCTCTTCCCGACCACCTAAAGTACTTGTACTTGGGTGATAATGAAGAGTTACCGGTGATTGTTTCTAACAAGCTTAGTGATTTACACAAGCAAAAACTTCTAAGGGTGCTAAGGAAGTACAAGACGACCATAGGATGGACAATTGCCGATATCAAGGGTATAAGCCCTGCCATTTGTATGCACAAAATTCGTTTGGAGGATGATGCAAAGCCTAAAAGGGAAGCGCAAGGTCGTTTGAATCCTCCCATGATGGAAGTTGTGAAAAAGGAGATACTCAAGCTTTTAGAAGTGGGTGTTATCTACCCCATATCCGATAGCAAGTGGGTAAGCCCGGTACAAGTAGTACCAAAGAAATCGGTGTGGCCAGTGGTGGAGAATGATAAGAATGAGCTTGTCCCAACTCGTGTGCAAACCGGTTGGAGGGTTTGTATTGATTATAGAAAATTGAATGCCACCACTAGAAAAGATCACTTTCCTTTACCTTTTATTAATCAAATGCTTGAACGTTTAGCTGGACACTCTTATTATTGCTTCCTTGATGGCTATTCAGGCTATAATCAGATTGTGATAGCACCGGAGGACCAAGAGAAAACCACTTTCACTTGTCCCTTCGGTACTTTTGCCTATAGAAGGATGCCTTTTGGTTTGTGCAATGCTCCAGCTACCTTTCAAAGGTGTATGGTAAGTATCTTTTCGGAATATGTTGAAAACATAATCGAAGTGTTCATGGATGACTTTAGTGTCTTTGGTGATTCATTTGATCTTTGCTTGAACAATTTGTCTCTAATCCTTGAACGATGTGTTGAAACAAATCTTGTGCTAAATTGGGAGAAGTGCCATTTCATGGTAACTCATGGCATAGTTTTAGGCCATATAATATCTTCTAAAGGCTTGGAAGTCGATAAATCTAAGATAGACCTTATTCGTGCTCTAACCCCTCCCACTACGGTGAGGGAGATACGTTCTTTTCTTGGTCATGCAGGTTTTTATCGTAGATTCATCAAGGACTTTTCCAAGATAGCATCACCACTTTGTAACTTATTGCAAAAGATGTGGTTTTTAACTTTGATGAGAAGTGTATGGCGGCATTCAATCGTTTGAAAGAACTTTTGATTTCAGCCCCTATCATTAAACCACCGGATTGGAGCAAGCCTTTTGAGCTCATGTGTGATGCTAGTGATTTTGCGGTTGGTTCGGTGCTTGGGCAACGTGTGGGGAAGCTTCCTCATGCTATCTATTATGCTTCTAGAACGTTAAATGAGGCCCAACAAAACTACACAACCACTGAAAAAGAGTTATTAGCCATTGTTTTTGCTTTAGAAAAGTTTCGCTCTTATCTAATTGGTACAAAAGTTGTTGTCTTTTCTGATCATGCAGTACTTAGATACTTGCTTACAAAGAAAGAGGCGAAACCGAGGCTCATACGATGGATATTACTCTTGCAAGAGTTTGATATTGAAATCAAAGACAACAAAGGAATTGAGAACACCGTTTCGGATCACTTGAGCCGTCTTGCTGTGGACAAGGAGACTATCCCGTTGCGTGAAAGTTTCCCGGACGAGCAAATTTTCTCAATTGCCTTTAGAGAACCATGGTATGCCGATATTGTCAATTACTTAGTTTCTAAACAAATCCCAAAGAACTTGTCTCGTGCTGAGAGGGACAAACTTAAGAGGTTAGGGAACCAATACATATGGGATGATCCATACTTGTGGAAACATGGTAGTGACCAAGTAATACGAAGGTGCGTTCTTAATCTGAATTTAATTCTATCTTGTCTTTTTGTCACTCTTATGCTTGCGGAGGACATTTTGGGAGTAAGAGAACCGCTCACAAGGTACTTGAAAGTGGCTTTTATTGGCCAACTTTGTTTAAGGATGCACATATATTTTGTACAACTTGTGATAGGTGCCAAAGAACCGGCAATCTAGGTGCTCGAAATCAAATGCCACAAACTTATATTCAATTTATTGAAGTTTTTGATGTATGGGGTATTGATTTTATGGGGCATTTTGTCAACTCCCATGGGAATTTTTATATCTTACTTGCGGTTGATTATGTCTCGAAATGGGTGGAAGCTAAAGCCACTGATGCGTGTCGTAAGTGCAACAAATTAATCAAGATATTTCCCACTAATTAAATAAATAATATAGCGGTAGTAAGGATCGTTCCCACAGAGAGCTGTGTAATTGATATGTTATTTGGTTCAGCAAAATAATAAAAGACGAAGGGGGATTGTTTTAAAGTGAAATAAAAATAATAACAAATAAAAGAAAGAGATGATTAAGGAATCCTTCGCCGTTACAAGCGATAATCGGATTAGTATACTTATCTATCTTCGTTAGAACCATTCATCACCAACCGTAGGAAAGCAGCTAGCTCGAGTGCTATCCTCAAAACTCCTTTTACCACGGATACGGAAGCTCTCCAATATCGATTCTATCCAACCGAACCACCAAGTAGTAGCTCACTCAAGGTGTAATCCGATCGAACGCTTAGGCTTTGTGAATTAGGTTGATCCCGGTGAGTTAAAATCTTAGCTCAAGGTTCACTTCTTTGGTGTTCTCTTCACTCGCAATTGCTCCACGTAATCCTCTGCAAGGTCTTGCGATTTCTACTTGTGTATGAATTATTCGACGATTACTTATCTCCTAACTCAATACTAGCAATAGAACAATTAGTAAATCAATCTAGCGTGCACTCCAAATCAATCCAATAATTACTCATAAAGATCAAATAGTGAAAACAAACGATGATGTGATTAAAACTCCGAACAAACTTGTATACCAATAGAGCTTCACGCTAGAACATTGAATTCATCCTCAATCAACAAAAGTTTAGCCTCTCATGTTTACACCGTTTCTCGGTTTCCCCCAAAAAGGGGTAAACCCTAGGTTTTTAACGAAGAACAAACGTGTATTCTATGAGATGTGTCGTATATTCTCATCCTATGTTTAGGTTAAGAAATCTTCTTTTATAGGTATCCAAGAGTAGAAGTGCCCGTGCTTCAAATCCCGTGTAAAGTTGGTTGCCAAAACCTAGCCTACATTCCAAAATAAGCTCACGCCCAAGTCTTGGTCGTGACAGAAATACACACAGCCTGAATGGGCCACGAGTTACCATAGAAGTCCAGCCCATTTCCTAGTTCAATGGCTTGTCAGTTTGCCGAAACTGACAGCATAATCTCCTTTATCTCCATCAGCTTCACGGACACTCGACTAGTCGTGAAAATATGAAACATCTGGATTTTCGTTTTCGGCCAAAAACTTCCACAGACACTTCTCCCTCCGTGAGTTTTCAAACTCCCTGAGTTTTGTGTTTCCGGCCAGACCTCTCACGTATACCAGGCCCTCCGTGAGAATTCCTTTTCTTCTGGATTCTTCAGCTTCTCATTACCAATTCAACATCGACAACCAACACTTCTCTGTCCATCGAACATCACAGTCATTATCATTCCTTGTTCGAACCCAGAGACTCGAATCCTCTCCATCGATCCATTCAAACCCGAGTTGTTCTTCATCACAACACACACCCATTAATCATCTCCTCCTTGCTCGTAAACTCCCTTCCATCAATCACCTCTATCTCTGCTCGAGCAGTCTTCATTCACCATGATGATAATGCCAACAACATATTATCTCATCTCTGGCATCTCGATCACCATTGATCATTCCCTGTTAACCTCCGTAACTGAACCCAGCCATCAACCATTATATCCATCGTCACTGCAAACTCCCTATTTTCCTGAAACTCCAACAGACTTTGCATCAACATCACAGCAACTACAGCTCGAGCACCAATCTCGTATTCTCTGCCAGCATTCATCTACGTATTGCTACAACCACAGACCACCAATGTTTCTCCTTCGCTGCTAACCAACTCCATTCTTTCATCATTAATCACTGCCACACTCCGAGCACAGTCTTGTTTAACCCCTGTTACCTACAAACTCTTCGCATCCCTGATTTATCGAGTCCCTATAGCTTCGTAGCTGCGCAGCAACCTTACTTCCCTGAGTTCCCTCGATCACCATTGATGATATTAGCAGCTGCCATTCAACTGCCATTGATCCCGACAGTAACCAAGTCTTTCCCATCACCGAGCTTCTCCATTACTGACAGTACAAAGCCGAGCTGTTCATTATTCGATGGAAGCAAAAACCCAAACTCGAGCTCTCCATCAGTTGAGCTCGTCATAGACTCGAGCTTCTCAATTGCAACCAATTCACCAAAGACTCGAACCCAGTCTCTTGATACACTCCTGCTCAACTCTGATATTTCCTCTCTTCCTCGCTGCCAATCTCCAGCTCCTTTCCTGAGTTCCATCGTCTCTTGTTTACTGCCATCAATGGCAGTAATACTGCAGCTCCATGCAACCACCGAGAATCGCCAGCGGTTTCATCTTCTCTGTTTCCGCTGGTCGTGAAACGTGTTGAAGAAGAAGGTGGTGTGCCATGATCAAACCCTACAGGTGCCTTTAACAATAGCCTTTCAACTGTCAGTCTTATAAGACTGACAATTCGATTCTGCATCATTCTTTTTTTGAACCGCCGATTCTGGGAACCGACAAGCTCAACTTCTCGTCTCGCCAATAACTTCTTCATACAACGTCGGAATGATTCCATTCTTTCATCGTTTGCTTCGTATTTTCGTCCTCTTCAAGGTGATAGCAAGAACTCCTAGAGTTGAACGAGTTCCACTTGGTCTTTGACCCTTCTCCGCTTGCGGCTAACTTCTTTTATTGCACAAATATGTGCCAATTCACTTCTTTTGGATGATTCACCTAGCAGAACATAAACAAGAGAAAACAAGAATAATATACAATAATTCGCAAGAATATATAGCAATTACTAGCATGGATTCGACACAAAATATATGCAAAATATGCACTTAACAGCCACCCCGACTAATGTTTCTAAAGTGGTTTCAGATTTTGTGCAAGCTAATATTTTTGCAAGGTTTGTAATTCCAAGAGCCATAATTAGCGATGGGGGTTCTCACTTCAAAAACATGATTTTGCAAAGATTGTTGACGAAGTACAATGTGTCGCACAAGATTGCAACACCTTATCATCCCCAAACCAATGGACAAGCCGGGTGTCTAACCGGGAGGTGAAATCCATTCTAGAAAAGACGGTGAATCCAACAAGGAAAGATTGGAGCATGCGACTTAATGATGCTTTGTGGGCGTATAGAACCGCATATAAAACACCTATTGGGATGTCTCCTTTAGGCTTGTGTATGGTAAACCTTGTCACTTACCCGTGGAAATTGAGCATAAGGCATTTTGGGCTATTAAGCAATGCAACATGGAGATGGATGGAGCTGGAAAGCAAAGGAAGTTACAACTCCAAGAGCTAGAGGAGCTTCGCAATGATGCATTTGAAAGCTCACGGATTTACAAAGAAAAGACGAAAGCATTTCATGATAACATGATTTCTAGAAAACAATTTTGCATTGGGCGAGAAAGTGCTTTTGTTTAATTCTCGCTTGCATTTATTTCCGGGGTAAATTAAGGTCACGATGGATCGGACCTTTTATTGTTACTAATGTGTTTTACGATGGTGCGGTGGAAATTCAGTAGCATAGCTACGGGAAAGAACTTAAAGTTAATGGGCAATTAGGTTGAAACCATATTATGAGAATTTCACTTCCCGAAGTGGTGGAAGGAGTTAACTTTGTGGATGTACTCCCCCTGGAGGAGTCGTAGAAAAAAAGGAGATAGTCGGGTGGGATTTGACTTTAAACCAAGCGCTAATTGGGAGGCAACCCAAAGGATGATTATTTCTTGTCTTGTATTTATTTCTTGTCTTGTTTTTAGTTTTTCTTGTCTTGTTTATTTTATTTTTTCCGATTTCTTGTTAGAATTTCCCACCTTGACTTACTTTGGACGATTCAATTAACATTGAGGACAATGTAAAGTTTAAGTGTGGGGGAGTGATTTGCGCTGTAAATTTTTGCAATTTTTCAACTTTTTTGTAAACTAGTGAATAAGAAAACTCCAACTTGTAGTTAGTTTAGAGTCACATAGTATACATGTCGCTAAGATTACATCGAGAATCTCATAATAGTGACTGAACTTAGAGATGACAGAGAACATGATCGGGTTTCTTAATTGTATGAGAGTTAAAGTTGGATTTAACCATGCCAGTGGCAAATAAGGTGCAGAGTGAATTCGGTATTAGAGTAGTGATCCTCTATAGTGGAGACTACCCATGTTACATAATGTGAGGCACCAACCTTCAATTCTTTGTACTTTGTCTAAATTTGTGCTTTTAGAGTGTGTGTCACCGTACGTAAATTCCGGGCAGAATGGTGAGTTGTCCAACCTCCCACCATAGAAGCACTATTTTGATCTCTTGAGTGCTATTTTTATCAACCATGTTGGTGACATCGAATTGCTAACTTACATACCACTTGTGATCTTGTTCGCAGTTAGCACCATCCACCTTATCTCTCTCTACACCAACAGGTCCATAGAAACACCATCATCATCAACAAGAGGAGCATCAAAAATTCGAAGGAAAGTTGAAGACGTTCAAGGTTTACAAGCAGCGGTACAAAAATAAGCAGATTTCAGATTCAAGTAAAGCAACAATACAAGGAGCAGAATTTTTATAAGTTGAAGACTATTGTACAAGAGTGAAAATTATCAAGGATGAGAGTTCGAGAAGTTTATGATATCAAGACATATAAGTTGTGAAGAATCAATCGGTAAAGTACTTACACCATGGCC
Organism: Papaver armeniacum; assembly: GCA_023531295.1. Taxonomy (NCBI): domain Eukaryota; kingdom Viridiplantae; phylum Streptophyta; class Magnoliopsida; order Ranunculales; family Papaveraceae; genus Papaver; species Papaver armeniacum. Next base: position 867,225 of record JAJJWW010019524.1, on the reverse strand, counting down.
TTTGTACTTACATTTTTTTTATTTGTATTTTACTTTCTCTTATTTCAAAAAAAAAAAAAAAAAAAAACGAAAAAAAAAAAAAAAAAAAAAAAAGAAAAACAAGAGAAAATTTTTAGGTTTATTAATAGTTTTTATTATTTTGTATTTGTTTTATTTCTTATTTACAAAAAAAAAAATGAAAAAAAAAATGAAAAAAAAAATGAAAAAAAAAAAAAAAAAAAAAAGAAGGAAAAAAAAAATTAAATTTTGGTTTTGTATAGTTTGTTTTTAGTTTTGTATTCTTTCAATAAAGCCAAGGAAAGAAGGAATATCTATAATGAAGTTTCAAGCGACAAGGAATTTGAGGGAAAGAATCATATTGTCAAGATTCTACGAAGTTCAAGAGTTATCATCAAGAGTTGAAGACCGAAGACGAAGATGAATACACCGATTGAAGACCGACACGTTTTTATGGATCTTTGTGAGAGTGGTGCTAGCTGCACGCCGAGCAGGATAACGAGGTAAGTAAGCATATTCCCACCTTCGTTAAGTGGTTGATTTCCTTTCGAAGAGATCGTCAGAAAAATGGGTTTTCAAAAATTATAAAAGATGTGGGTTTTCAAAACATTCGGAGGGTTTTGCCTTCCTACCATTCAACGTGTCGCAGGATTCTCTCTTCATTCCAACCTGGACACATGTGTGACCCATAAAAAGTTGTTTATTATTGAGAGCAACTTCATAAAACCCTTTCTTGTGAGGCAGAGTCGAGACTTTCGATCACTCCGAACCCGAATTTTTGTCGAAATGGATGGTTATTTCTCTCTCAACTTTTAAGAATGAGATTGTGTTCATATATGTGTCTAACTTCTTATGACTAGTGCAGAATTTCTATGTCTTCTTAGCGCGTTGGATGCTATCATTACGGAGAACTAGTAAGTTGGAAAAGTAGGTTTTGTAGGTATATCTCTAGTAAACCCTCACGAGACTATAACTCGTCCATTAGGGACACCTATTGGTTTAAAGGCTTGTTATTTATGCTAAAAGTGACCGTAGCCTCGACAACACGGAGTTGTTGTATTTTATTGTTTTGTTTGATTTGCTCGAGGACTAGCAAAGTCTAAGTGTGGGGGAATCTGATAGGTGTCGTAAAAAACCTAATTTTACTATCTAGAGTTTATGCTTTCTTTGCTATTTTTCGTGTGAATTATGTATCTTATGTTTGCTTTTGAGTTCTATAGGTGCAATGGAGTCATCGAGAACAAAAGGAGAAGAAATCACCCATTTAAAGCGAAAAAGAGCGAAAAGACCAATTCACAGGCGAGCGAAGCTAGCTACGGGTGAGCAAAAAAGTGAATAGGCAGTCGGTTCCGCGAAACCAACAAGCCATGCAAGAACTGGGGGGCCATTTTCCTATTTCTGGGTGCCTAGAGCCATTTCTGGGTAACCCCTTATCTGCAGCACCTGGATGGCTATACCATTTTCTATTCCTACAGAACCCTAAGATCGAGAATTGGTGTCTATCTTCATTATAGTTTCACTGAAATTCACGAGAGAACAAATGAAGCTGCTGATGATGAATCAGATCCAGATGAGCAAGGGAAAAAGTTTCTGCTGATATGAATCGAGAAGATGAAGTCGATGCGGCGGCTTCATTGGTGTTCAGGGAGGAGATTCAATGAATATGGAAGAAAGAGGTTTCAAGGGTTCGAATCTGTTTAGGAGAGATCGAGAAGAAGCTGTTGCCGCTGAGAGAATCAGATCGAAGGAGCAGAATGGGTTTTGTCCACGAAGATCATTCGAGATGAATAATCAGACAAAGGTGGTCTATGAGTCGAGTTTATGCCATCTGAGACTTGTTTAGACTCTGGGAAGAGCAAGGAAGAAATTTATAAGGGTGTGAGATTGAAACGGCAGGATTGGTGTTGGTGTCATTGATTGCAGTTTTATATTTGAACATTTTGAACTTCAGGTGGAATTGAAGCTGAAATGGAGAATGGGTTTGTTGTCTTATGAAAAATGGGAAATTGGATTGTGTTTGATGGAAGTTGCTGCTGGTGATGGAAAGGTGATAAACTGCAATTGTTGAACAAGAACAAGGAATTAGAAGTGTGGTCTGATCATGGTGATGAGAATGAGTTATTCTTTGCTAATGACAGAAATAGAGAGTGGGTTGAGAACTCAGGGAAGTGGTAGCTGTTGTTGCAGTTGGTGTTTGATTGTAGGCTATGGCACTGGTAGTGAATTGATGTCACAGTGAGTGAGTTGAGCTTACTGGTGTTGAACTAGGAAGAAGATTGAATGGATTGCAAGCTGCAGGGGCTCTGAACTGAAGGTGATTCTGGTATATTGAGTTGCGGTTGAGTCATTGGTTGCAACTCAGATGGTTTTGGTGGTCTGGGATGGATGTAATTTAGGATGAGTTCATAGCTCATTGTGTGGTGCTGTAATGGGTACTGTGATTATGATGAGAATTGAGTGTGGCTGTAACATTGCAAGCTGAGTTGCATTGGAAGAAACTGTTGTGTTGCACCTACAAAACATAGTCAATTTATTGAGGCTGCAGATGGTTGAGTTGAGATGGAATTGAATCACAGGGAAGTTGGTCTTGCAGGAGGTGTTTCTTGCATTACCAGAATGAAGTTGCAGGGGAAGCCTGGTATGGATATGAGATGGGTGTTTCCCAGGTTGAAGATTCAACACTGTAGAGATGGCTTGAAAACGGTGGTGGAAGTATGGGTCTGTGATATGATGTTTATGGAGGAGATTAAGACAGGGTGTTATGGGCAAGTGAGCTTGAACTGAGCCTAAAGCAATGGTGGTGGCAGCTGAAACAAGGGAATGTGTTGGCTAGTGTTGGTCTGTGTGTGCTATGTGGTTCAAGAATGAGATTGCAGGCAAAGGAGCTGAAAATGAACAGCAAGCACTGGATACTGATTTCAGATGATATTGTAACACAAATATGGGGGTTTGTCGATACGACTGACTTGTTGTTGTAATTGTAACTCAGGTTGTAGATAGATAGTGACAATTTGGAGAATACTAGGGTGGTGAATCCACCTTCTAACCTCATGCTAAAGCAATGCATCTTAAGCTATTTCTTGTGCCTTCTTTTGAAGGTCTAAACTAGATTTTCATTAACTGATTCTACTAACTCCCCCTAGTATGAGTTGTCTTCTTACAGTACAACTCATCACAGGGTTATTAGCTTCATCAATTTCTTACTAATCCTAACATATTATACACATCAAGAATCAGACCAAAGACAGACATGCTTAACATGAAAATTAGGGGTTTCATCAAACACCCTAGCAGTTTACTTAGAACATAATTAAACAATACAAATAAACTAAGCTTGGTGCTCTGGCTAGCCCAGGCATAAGGTTTTTCACACACATCTCAAACCTATTTATACATGCAAAGAGAAACAAAACCCTAATTTTCAAAACAGAAATTAAAGACAAACCCCATTGCCCATACTCTCTGAATCGTGCTCTTCTCTTGTCAAATCGTCTCAGAGCTCCATGCGTCGATTGTTGGTGAAACCCTAGCTCTAGTTATCTCTGATTTAGCTTCTAGGGTTATGGTAGAAGCTAAGAAAGAGATATCTATATCTAGATAGGTGGAGAAGGTGGCTGCAGGCGTGGTTGTTGTGGATGGTGTCGAGGTAAGGCGATGGTGGAGGTGGTGATGGCTCTGCCTGCAGGTATGGGAGGAGAAGAAGAAGGTGAGGGTTTCTCTGCTGGTTGTCGGGTGAGGGGAAGAAGAAAGAAATGGGAGAAGAGAAGTGGTGTGGTCGATGGGTGTAGGGGATGGCGATTTGTTGTGGAGCGGGTACATCGAGTAATGATGTGAGTGCGGGGAGCGACCGTTGGATAAGGATGAGTGAGATCTCAACGGTTCAAGGGGACTCAGGCTGTTTTGGTGTTGAGCGTGAACGTCGAGTGTTGATGGGAAGGACGGAGCGAGCGTTGGATGCAGCTGGGCGAGATCTGGACGGCTCAGGGAGAAACGGGCTCGGATCCGGGTCACGGGTAGCTCTAGCCCATGTCTTGTAGATGGGTTGTTCCTTGTTGGATTGTAACCGTTGCGCGGGCTTTGGCTTTCTGCTCCATAGACGCTTGTCTCCAATTTTCTGCTCTTTTGGCTCCTCAATTTCTCCGAGCTTTATTTATTACCTAAAAACACAAAATTAATTAGTACAAATATTTATTCTTGAAAACAAAGAAAATATAGAATCTGGGATAACATCTGATTTCTGAGCACAAAAGATGAGTTAAATGCCAATAAATAGATGTAGAAATATGCAATATTTGGCACTCATCATTGAGTTGCAGTTGAGTCATTGGTTGCAACTCAGATGGTTTTGGTGGTCTAGGATGGATGTAATTTAGGATGAGTTCATAGCTCATTGTGTGGTGCTGTAATGGGTACTGTGATTATGATGAGAATTGAGTGTGGCTGTAACATTGCAAGCTGAGTTGCATTGGAAGAAACTGTTGTGTTGCAGCTACAAAACATAGTCAATTTATTGAGGCTGCAGATGGTTGAGTTGAGATGGAATTGAATCACATGGAAGTTGGTCTTGCAGGAGGTGTTTCTTGCATTACCGGGAATGAAGTTGCGGGGAAGCCTGGTATGGATATGAGATGGGTGTTTCCAGTTGAAGATTCACACTGTAGAGATGGCTTGAACTGGTGGTGGAAGTATGGGTCTGCATGATATGATGTTTATGGAGGATATTAAGACAGGGTGCTATGGGCAAGTGAGCTTGAACTGAGCCTAAAGCAATGGTGGTGGCAAGTAAAACAAGGGAATGTGTTGGCTAGTGTCATTCTGTGTGTGCTATGTGGTTCAAGAATGAGATTTGCAGACAAAGGAGTGAAAATGAACAATGAAACCTTTGGAACTAATTGATGCAGCGGCATGTGGAAATGGTGGTCTTTGAATGGATATTGAACCGCATAGAAGAATGCTAGGAATTGCAGGAAATGGTTTGTGATGCTGTTGCATTTGAAGTTGCAGGTGTTGTATGCTTGGTGGTTTCTTGACCTGTTGGTTTGCAGTGAAGCAGGAATGCTTGAGAAGTTAGATGAATGGTTGCAGTGGAGATAAGAGAATGGTGATGCTGCAATGGACTGGTGGTCTGAGGAGATGTAGGTGCAATGAGGCAGAGTTTTTATGGGCTGGCAGTGAATTGGAGTTGCAGCTGCGTTTATCTAGAGGGTCTCATTGGAGCAGATTTGCGAAAGAAGCTGCTTGTTGTTGATGGGAGATGGATGCACAGCCAAGATTGCAGCCAAGGAGTGGTGATGCACAATGATTGTGCCTCATAAGTTCTGGCCTGTGCAATGGCTCATGCCAAACTCAGTCAGACCAGTTAGACCTGATTCCATCTGCTCCACCACGACTCGTGTCCGACTCACGAGTTGAGTTATCCCGACAGTGACTCGGTGCTTGACCGAGTTGACCCGCCGAGTTGGATCGTTGACCGTTTTGACCTGGTTGACCGGTGACCGGGCGGACTTTGCCGGTCACCTGAGACGTTTTCCGACGATTTTTCCGACCACAATACTAGATTTCCGGCGACCACTTTTGGGGCATATTTTCTACATGGGTTTCTCTCACTTATGGGCTTGGTGGATTTTCATCTAATGGACTTTGAAGACTAGACCTAATTTTAGAAGTTGGAGAAAAGCTATAAAAGGGAAAGTCTTCTACAACATAAAAAACATCTTATTCTTGGAACTTTGGAGAGCCGTTTTTGTTTACGCTTCTAGGGTTTGCTTTTGTTCATCTTCTTCTTTCCAATTAATATTTTTATGATGAACTCCATAGCTATGAGTAGCTAAACATATTATTGGTTATGGGATAAAAGTTGATTTCTCAACATGTTTTTGAATCTATGAATTAGTTTTGTCTCAATAATTTATTGTTTGTGATTCACAATTAATAGTGTTATAATATTTGAATACTTGTTAGGTTGAGTCCGGAATCAATCCGATTTGCGTTCATCTCTAAAGCTATATTAGGGTTTTCAATACGAAAAAGTTGTTTATCCCTGATTCTAAGTAGCATAATTGTGGATAGTGCTTGTAGTGATATATCCTACTAGTCACAAGTGAATCATAACTTTTGTTAAAACGATTAGTGCTTTTACACATTCGTTTGCATTGATTAGTCTTATTCCATAAAACTTATTGCTTTTAGGAGTTAAACTTAATTGTGCTTTTACACTTTAGGTTGCTTTCTAGGAAGAATTCGCATATGCATTTTTTAATGTGGTTGTGATGAAAACAGGAATTAACGGTTATACTTGCGATCAAGGTATCCTAGGACTTTTAGTAAATACGAGATTAAAATACCAATTCTAATCATTGATGAAAATACATGTTTGTGAATGATACCATCCCGTGACCAATATCTTCTCCTTATTGATTATTCCAACTATTTGCTTTGGTTTATTTTATTTTTACTTTAGTATTTCGCTAAAACAACAAACATCCCCCCCTTGGTTACCTTAGAAACTGAAAATTGCATAACAACAATTGCCTCTCTGTGGAAACGAACTCTTCCTTACTTTGTACTTCATTTAAATTTAGTGAGTAAGAAAGTGAAATTATTTTTGACGGATTGACAACCGGTCAGTGGTGTTATCATCATTGCAATCAGATGTGAAGGTGGTAAGTACTCTCATCCTCGCAAATGGTTGATTTCCTTTCTTATAGATCATCATAAAATGTCTTTATTTTCCACAATTTTGTAGAGTCTCCAGAAATAATTCGGAAGGTTTCCTTCCCACCATTCAACGTGTCTAGGATTTATCTCTTCATTCCTACGTGCACACATGTGAGACCCATAAAAAAGTCGTCTTATTGAGTGCAATTATCATAAAATCCTTTTAAGTGAGGCGGAGTCGAGGCGAAATGCTTATTGATCGCTCTCAAACACGCGTTCTCTCATGATGGTGTGGTTATTTCTCACTCAACATTTAAGAATGAGAATATGTTCTTTGGTATTTCTAACTTCTTATTACTAGCATGCAGAAACTCTATGTCCACATAGATCTTTGGATGCTTGGGAAGCTGGAACGCTTTGAAGTTGGAGCAGGTTTTGTGGGTATATCTCTTGTAAGCCCTCACGGGACTATAACTCGTCCACTAGGGATACCTAGGGGTTTAAAGGCTTGTTATTCATGCTAAGAGTAACTGTATCCTCGACGACATGGAGTTGTTGTATTTTAGGTAGTCTGCTCGAGGACTAGCAAAAGCTAAGTGTGGGGGAATTTGATAAGAGCTTAATTTACATGTTTAGAATGTCAATTCCATACTTGTTTTAGCTATAATTCTTGCATATTACTTGTTATTATGATTATTTTCTGGTTTATGTGTCATATCAGGTGAATCATCCAAAAAGGAGCTACAAAGTGCTTAAATGAACAAGGAAGTGGAGTCTATCGATGAAGGAAGGCCAAGGACCAAATTCAACTCATTCAAATCTAAGAGTTCTCAATACCATCTTTAAGAGAACGAGAATACGAAAAAAAACACAAAAAGAATGAGGTCATTCCGAGTTCGGACGAAGAAGTTATGGGCAAAACAAGTTTGATACTTGAAGTTACAGAGAGAGGTTCGGCTCAAAACTCATCAGCATGAGTCAGCCGAACCTGGAGCTTAAAAATCAATATTTTCTAAGAGTATACAGGACAGAGTTCGGCTCAAAAGTAATTTAATCAAGTGAGCCGAACCTAACACTCTCCTGGAGAAAATTTCACTTGTCAGGTTCGTCCGGGAAATGTCGGAATGTTATGAGCCGAATATGACAACCTTCTGGGACATATTTGGACACGAAATTGACTTCTAACTCAAGGAAACACAGTCCCGGAAGGATTCTAAAGCCTAACTTTGAGAGTTTTATATAAGAAGACATCCAGAGCCTTAATAAGGAATATTTATTATCTTTTTTACATCTTTCATATCAAAACCTAGGGTTTACCCCTTTAGGGGAACCCATTCTTCTTGTAATTATGAGTAGCTAAACCTTTGATTGATTGAGGATGAATTCAATGTTCTAGCGTGAAGCTTTATTATTATACAAGTTTGTTCGGAGTTTTAATCATCTTATCGTTTGTTTTAACTACATCTAATGTTTATGAGTGATCATTAGATTTATTTGGGTGCGCAACTAGATTGACTTATTGATTGTTCTATTGCTAGTATTGAATTACGAGATAAGTAATCGTCGAATAATTCGTATACAAGTAGAAATCGCGAGACCTTGCAGAGGAATTCTGTGGAGCTATTGCGAGTGAAGACAACATCAACAAGTGGACCTTGAGCTAAGAGTTCAACTACTGGGATCAACCTAATTCACAAAGCCTAAAGCGTTCGATTGGATTACACCTTGAGTGAGCTACTACTTGGTGGTTCATTGAATAGAATCTGATATTGGAGAGCTTCTGTATCCGTGGTAAAAGGAGTTTTGGGGATAGCACCGAGCTAGCTACTTTCCTACGGTTGGTGATGAATGGTTCTAACGAAGATAGATAAGTATACTAATCCAGTTATCGCTCGATGCAGAAGAAGGATTCCCTGATCATCTCTTTCTTTTATTTGTTTTATTTTCTTTAATTCAAACAATCCCCCTTGTCTTTTATTATTTTGCTGAATTAAATAACTTATCAATTACGCAGCTCTCTGTGGGAACGATCCTTACTATCACTATATTACCTATAATTAGTGAGAAATATCTCGATTAATTTGTTGTGGTTACGACACGCATCAATCACAAGAGATTCAAGTGGTGTTGTGCAGGTATTTATTGAAGATTAAAGAAGATTTGAAGACAAAGAAGATTTCTGATTTGGTTTCTATATCTTTGCGTGTGCACAAACCTTGATCGGGTGGGATCCAACTAGAATCAGATTTATTCGATTGTTTAGTTGTGTAAGATCGACATCACCTTATAGTTTCTTGTTTGATTCTATATTGATTGATTGCAAATCTAAACTCTTCTATTTCGGTAGTTGTTGGATAGATTGATCTAACCAAGCAAAGGAGTTTATTGGTTAAACGGAAGAGCCTTTGCATATGACTTGAGATATCTTCATATGAAAGAATCAAGAGAGTTGTGATGCGTGTCGTAGGTGCAATCAAATTAATTAATACTTTACTACCTAATTAACAAGTAATATAGGGCAGTCAAGGTCGATCCCACGAGGAGCACGAGATTCTAGTTGTAAAAGTTGTCACGAAAGGGGGGTGTAAAAAGCAAAAGAAAATAAACAAAACAATTAAAAGGTAAAGTTGAAAGCAATAAGAGAGACAAGATCAAGGAATCCTTCTTCGTTGCAAAACAATGAATCAAGTTATGTTCTTTTCCACTTGTTATTAGTCACAAATTATCACCAACCGTAGGTAAAGCAGCTAGCTCAGTGCTAAACCCCTAAATCCCTTGTATCACCGGACACGGAAGTTCTCGACTACCGGATTCTAATCACCAAGCCACCTAGAATTAGCTCAACCTAGATGTAACTTGGCTCATGCATTAAGTTTTGTGAATTTCTTAGGTTGATATTAGTAGTTAGACTCTTAGCTCAAGGTCCACTTGCTAACGTTGTTTCTACACACAATTGCTCCACCGGAATCCCTCGAAGGTCTCGTGTTTGCTACTTATGTAAAGAGTCAAGAAACGATTACTTATCTCCTAACTTTCACTAGCTTTAGATTAAACTAACAAATCAATTTAGCATGCATTCTAAACAATCTATCAATCAATCATGAATGTCTTTAAGATCATTCCTATTAGTAAAAACAAACGATAATTATGTGAAAAACTTCAAGATAGAATTTGAAAACAAAAACTCAAATCATATTAAGAACTAGGAATTCATCCTCAATCAATAAATTAACTACTCATGTTAAAGAGTTCACACAAAGAATAAGAAAAGAAAAGAATTGTGTGTGTAGAGAGGTGTGTAGAGAGGTGTGTGTAAAAGATATGTAGAAGTTGTAGAAAACTTCTCTATTTATAGGCTTCAATATTCTCCAATTCTTCCAAGGAATAGAATCCTTATTCTTTTGCAATTCAATTTCCAAATCCAAGCTTTTCTCAACTCTTCCACCTTCTCTTTCCAAATTTGAGTCCAATTCTCCATCCAATTCCTAGCCCAAGTCTTCACACCCATGAGAGAAGTCCATAGAAAATTTTGGATTTTTTTTTTTTTTTTGCTCGGAAAAATCGGGATTGTGGCCTTAATCCCAGAAGGAATAAACGTCATGCTTGCCACACGAAATTTTGTCCGTCGGGAGAATATTCGACGGAATATTCCGTCCGGTCCTCGTTAGGACTAACGGTCAAATGGGTCAACCGTCAGTCAACTGCTAGTCAACGGGTCAAGTCAGATGAGGGAGTCAGCTATGAGTCAGTCACTGAGTAGTCTTAATCAGCTGAGTCACTGAGCTGGATCGGATTGAATCGCCGATTTCTGAGTTGATTCGCGAACCGAACTCCACTGGGCCATTGCACTTTCACAGGCCAAGCATCTCTCCAAAGAATCCATGCTCTTCCCACCCACAATGGCTATCTTGCAAACTCCTTAATCTCTCGTCTGCCATCCACCAATTTACAACCAAAACCATCATTCATCATCACCTGCAGTACCCAGCTCAAGCCTCCAGTCTGCCAGACTCCACTTGAACTTTCCCTGCAATGCACAACTCATATAGTCCATTCAATCATAACCTGCAACTTCCTTGCACACCCATCCCTGGCTTCAAAATCCAACAAAGAAACACTCGTAGCTTCAAAAGATCTCACCAAAGCCACAGTTCTATCCAATCCATTGCTTCAATGTCACAAGTTTCTCCTGCCAGTTGCACATCTCAGCTTTGTACTCTCTCTTGATTCCACTGCATCAGCTCATTGCATCACACTAAACTGCAGCTTCAATTGCAGCCACTGAGCTCCAACTGGTGCATCTTCCAGGCCAACAACAACAGCACCCTGTCATGCCATCCTGCATTCTTACCAATTCCTTAGTCTTGCAGCATCAGCTCTGCCTACTTCAATCTTCCACATCAACCACCAGTACCACTCCAGCTGCCTCATAGCAAGTCTCATTCAACCAACTGCAAGACCAACTCTGTAATGAACAACCACCAACACAACCAACAAGAGTCTCCTCCTAGCCCTGAACCACCAACACATTACAGTTGCAGCTTCATCAAACCAATTTGAGCCACTACCTAGCCATCTCTGCAATTGCCAGGCTTCATCATTACCATCTGTGTTGCACAAATTCCATCTCGACACTCTGAATCAAGAGCAGACCCAATCCACCAGAACCACCATCTTCGATTTCTTCCTCTCTGAGTCCCATTTCTCGATCTGACCCTCTTCAATCAAAACCCTCAGCTCTCCCTGAGCTTCAACTCTATTTCTCCTCGAACTTCACCATCTTGCAATTCAACCACAAACCCCTGAATCCTTACCGCCAGCTTCAATCCTCTGATGAACCCTAATATCGCTTTCTCTCAATCTCCTCTATCTCGATTTTAATCCCGGCTCTCGATTTGGTCTGTGTTCAAATTCGATCTAGCCCTCATAACCATGAAAATCATCAGCTCCCTCAACTCTGTTGCTTCCATCTTCCTGAGCTTCAATCACAGACTCGACAGCATCCATGACTGCTCGATTAACTTCTCAATTCTCTGAACCATCGATAGCAACACCATCCTCTTTTTGTATTTCTCATCAACATTTCCTCTCGATCACAGCGGCAGCCATGGCTGTTTTCTTTCTCACTTTCAGGTGGAGCAAAAATAAACGAATGATTGAGAAAGAGAATTCTCTTCTCGTTATAGGGTTGTGTAATGAATGGGTGTAGTGGGTTTGGATCCGGGTTTCGGGTTTGGGTCAATGGGTTTGGGTTCCAACATCCATGAACATAACCCAACCCTTTTACCAACTGATAACAGCACTATGTTTCTGGATAAGGGCTACCCAGTTTGGCAGCCCCTTAACTTCAACTGGGCTCCATATATCAATCGCCTGTAAAATGACCTTTCTGCCCTTTTTTGCTCAAATTGGGTGCTTTCTTCTTCTTTTCCTCCGTGCGACTCCATAGTAGCTATAAAACTCAAAACAAGCGTAAAATACATAATTTACAAGAAAAATAGCAAAGAAAGCATAAACTACTAGATAGTAAATTAGGTGTATTCTACACCTATCAAATTCCCCACACTTAGACTTTGCTAGTCCTCGAGCAAATCAAACTAAAAACTCACAACTTCAAAGCGTTCAGCGTCCCAAGCATCCAAAAGCTATGAGGACATAGAGTTTCTGCATGCTAGTAATAAGAAGTTAGAAATACTAAAGAACATATTCTCGTTCTTAAATGTTGAGTGAGAAATAACCACACCATAATGAGAGAACGCGTGTTTGAGAAACGATCAATAAACATTTCGCCTCGACTTCTGCCTCACCAAATAAGATTTTATGATAATTGCACTCAAAAAGACGGCTTTTTTATGGTTCTCACATGTGTGCAGGTAGGAATGAAGAGAGAATTCCTGCGACACGTTGAATGGTGGGAAGGACAACTTCCGAAATATTTTAAAAACCCACATCTTTTAATATTTTGAAAAACCATTTTTCTGACGATCTCTAAGAAAGGAAATCAACCATTTATATTGAGGATGAGATTACTTACTCACCTTCACATCCGATCGCCAATTATGATAACACCATTCTCACGGTATCCAATAGAAACGTCTTCCGCTCCTCGTCTTTCTTCTTGGTCTTCGTCTTCGGTTTCAACTATTGATGATAAACCCTTGAATTTCATAAATTCTTAACAATTCTTAACTCTTTTTACCTTAAATATCCTTGTCGCTTGAAACTTCCTTATATATTTTCCTTCCCACGGAACAAATATTTCTCTTGTTTTTCTCTTTATTATTATTTTTTATTATTTTTTTTTATTTTTTTTTTTTTTTTTTTTTTTAATCTTTTTTTTTTTTTTTTTTTTTTTTTTTGAAATAAGAGAAATTAAATATAAAAATAAACCATGGCCGTGGAAGAAGTATTTTACCACTTCTTCACAACTTGTATCGTCTTGAAATCATAAACTTCAAAAAATTTCACCTTTTACTTTTCTTCGCTTTCATGAATAAGTCTTCATACTTGAATATAAAATTACCTCATTGTATTGTAAGTCTTCAACATATATGTGAAATCCGCTCATTTGTATGTTGCTTTACTTATATTTGAAATTTGCTCTTTTTCTCGTTCCGTTGCTTGTAAACCTTAAACTTTTCCAACTTTCCTTTTAGATTTTGATGTCGCTCCTTGTTGATGATGAGAGTGTTTCTATGGATCCGTTGTTGTCGAGAGAGAGAATGGTGCTAACTGCAAATCGAACTACAAGAAGGAAGCTTTCATCCATGGACGTCACCCTCATGATTGACAAAATTAGCACTCAAGAGATCAAGAGTAGTGCTTCTATTGGTGGGAGGTTGGGTAGCTCACCATTCTACCCGGAATTAACGTATGGTGACACACACTCAAAAGAAGCTCTTTAGTAGATGGAAAAATTCTGGTCGGTGCCTCACATGATATGAATACGGGTAGTCTCCACTAATGATTGATCAGCAACTCTAATAACGCATTTCTCCCCTGCACCAAATTCGCATCACCGGCATGATTAAATCCATTATTTAACACTCAAACAAACAAGAAATCCGAATGTAGTTCTCTAACATTTCCAAGTTCAATTATGTCTTGTCAAAATCTCTATGTAAACATACCTAGAAATATGCTAGTGACTCTAAAATCTTTAAAAGTTGAAGTTTTTAGGTAAAACCTTTTTTTTTTTTTTTAAAATTTTTTTAATTTTTTTGTAATTTTTTGTTTTTAAAAACATGCTTAACCACTCCCCCACACTTAAACCTTACATTGTCCTCAATGTAATTGAATCCTCCTAGTAAAGTTAAGGTGGGAAATTTTAACATGATAAGAAACAAGAAAAAGAAATAACAAAAGCAAAAAAATAAGAAATACAAAACCTATGGGTTGCCTCCCATTAAGCGCTTGTTTTAAAGTCGACGGCCCGACTTGGCTCTTTGTAAGATTCATTCCCCATATACTAACAATCGGAAAATTTGAGGATCCACCCATAATACCTGCTTTGCAAACAATAACTCCATACAAATATTAGCACAAGAAAACAATAGTGAAATTATTGCTCGATAGAAATTTCCCCACACTTATTCTCGTCCACACTCGGAAGTGTATAAAGAACATAGAATTCGGAACTTCCATGTATTCCTCTTGGCAAACCTGCATAGTGTTAGCATCAAGTGTTTCCAATGGTGGATATTTAGAAACAAAATCATCCAAAAATACTTTCAAGCACATACATTCAAACCAATAAGAGGTAAAGGAGAAGAATCAATAGGCAAAGGGTCGACAAACCTTGCACAATCTCTTGTATTATAGAATCCTTGTCATCCTTAAAAAATTCAAGTGAATTACTTACCTCTTGTATATCGTGGTCCTCTATTAAACCTTGCAACCATTCTTCGTCGTTTTCTACCTTAACCAAAGTCTCGGCATCATTAAAATCATTCGCAAGTTCAATTGGGTCTTCCACAAAATCAATGAATGTGGTTTCATCCTCTAATATCATCTCTTCAACATTCTCATCATCGGAATCGGGCCATTCACTAAAATGATTCTCATCGGTATAGATTGTAAAATCTTCTTGTGCGGGTGTTACACCGTTTACAACAATAGGCAAGTGATATCCAAACTCCTCCTTTTGAATAGGTGAAGGATCGTTATTATGATCCGGAGTTGGAATAACTTCCTCATTGTTGCAACACTCATACACTTCCGCGGACTCCCATCTTTCCCTAAGAAATTTTTCCAAGCAATAAATGCATCTTCCTCAAGCTCTTCCTTTTGAATAGGTGATTGATCATTATTAAGATCAAGGCTTGAGTAATCTACACTAGCGTCATCAAAAGTCTCCAAAGGTTGGTCCTTTTCAACACAATCATCTTCATTTTCAGACTCACCATAATAAGAAGCTTCATCGGTTTCATAACCTTTATCCCGACGTCGTTTAAGTTCCATATGAATGGTCCTACTAATTTCTGCGACAAGCTCTTCCGAGTCCCCATCATCCTCCAATTTGTATAATTTCTGTGCAAGTTTCCTGACGTTCACACGCTTACCACCGTTGATAGAGTTTCTAGACGACATCTCCTCTTTTGGAAAAAGTGAAGGAAAAACACGATGAAGAGGAGTATATTCCAAATTCTCTGTCTGCACATTACTAGAAAACAAATTGTTAGATACATAACTATCCTTCCATCCATGTGTTTGTCCACTTACATACCCGTCATAAGGTTGTTGATATGTATGAGAATATCCATAAGGTTACGAGGGAAATTTATCATAGCCAAAATATTGGTTTTGATTGAATCCTAAGGATGGTTGGAAGTTGTCATAATGATGAGGTTGAAAACCGTATTGATTGTTGTAATATGCTTGCTCTTGTCCACCATACATTGAAAACCGGCACCTGAAATAAGATTCAAAAACCAAATTAGATATGGAATAGAATCCAACAAAGCAAGAATAAATCAAAAGAAAAATAAAAACAACTAAAATCATCCGCTGCTTCCCCGGCAACGGCGCCAAAATTTGATGCGTGTCGTAGGTGCAATCAAATTAATTAATACTTTACTACCTAATTAACAAGTAATATAGGGCAGTCAAGGTCGATCCCACGAGGAGCACGAGATTCTAGTTGTAAAAGTTGTCACGAAAGGGGGTGTAAAAAGCAAAAGAAAATAAACAAAACAATTAAAAGGTAAAGTTGAAAGCAATAAGAGAGACAAGATCAAGGAATCCTTCTTCGTTGCAAAACAATGAATCAAGTTATGTTCTTTTCCACTTGTTATTAGTCACAGATTATCACCAACCGTAGAGGTAAAGCAGCTAGCTCAGTGCTAAACCCCTAAATCCCTTGTATCACCGGACACGGAAGTTCTCGACTACCGGATTCTAATCACCAAGCCACCTAGAATTAGCTCAACCTAGATGTAACTTGGCTCATGCATTAAGTTTTGTGAATTTCTTAGGTTGATATTAGTAGTTAGACTCTTAGCTCAAGGTCCACTTGCTAACGTTGCTTCTACACACAATTGCTCCACGGAATCCCCTCCTTAAGGTCTCGTGTTTGCTACTTATGTAAAGAGTCAAGAAACGATTACTTATCTCCCTAACTTTCACTAGCTTTAGATTAAACTAACAAATCAATTTAGCATGCATTCTAAACAATCTATCAATCAATCATGAATGTCTTTAAGATCATTCCTATTAGTAAAAACAAACGATAATTATGTGAAAAACTTCAAGATAGAATTTGAAAACAAAACTCAAATCATATTAAGAACTAGGAATTCATCCTCAATCAATAAATTAACTACTCATGTTAAAGAGTTCACACAAAGAATAAGAAAAGAAAAGAATTGTGTGTGTAGAGAGGTGTGTAGAGAGGTGTGTGTAAAGATATGTAGAAGTTGTAGAAAACTTCTCTATTTATAGGCTTCAATATTCTCCAATTCTTCCAAGGAATAGAATCCTTATTCTTTTGCAATTCAATTTCCAAATCCAAGCTTTTCTCAACTCTTCCACCTTCTCTTTCCAAATTTGAGTCCAATTCTCCATCCAATTCCTAGCCCAAGTCTTCACACCCATGAGAGAAGTCCATAGAAAATTAGGATTTTTTTTTTTTTTTTTCGGAAAATCGGGATTGTGGCTTTAATCCGGCCGGAATAAGTCGTGGCAAGCCACCGAAATTTTGTCCGTCCGAGAATATTCGACGAATATTCCGTCACCCACTTTTAGGACTAACGGTCAAATGGGTCAACCGTCAATCAACTGCTAGTCAGCGGGTCAAGTCGGATGAGGGAGTCAGCATGAGTCGGCCATGAGTAGTCTTAATCACCGAGTCACCGAGCCGGATCGGATTGAATCGCCGATTTCGAGTTGATTCGCCAATCGAACTCCGGCCCTAGGCCATTGCAGACAGACAAAGCCAAGCATCTCTGCCCAGCAATCCATGCTCTTCCCAGCCACAATGGCTATCTTGCAAACTCCTTAATCTCTTTGTCTGCCATCCACCAATTTACAACCAAAACCATCATTCATCATCACTGCAGTACTACTCAAGCCTCCAGTCTGCCAGACATCCACTTGAACTTTCCCGCAATGCACAACTCATATAGTCCATTCAATCATAACCTGCAACTTCCTTGCACACCCATCCTCGGCTTCAAAATCCAACAAAGAACACTCTGCTTAGCTTCGCATCTCACTAAAAGCCACAGTTCTATCCAATCCATTGCTTCAATGCCACAAGTTTCTCCCGCCAACTTGCACATCTCAGCTTTGTACTCTCTTGATTCCACTGCATCAGCTCATTGCATCACACTAAACTGCAGCTTCAATTGCAGCCACTGAGCTCCAACTGGTGCATCTTCCAGGCCAACAACAACAACACCCTGTCATGCCATCCTGCATTCTTACAAATTCCTTGGTCTTGCAAAGATCATTTCTGCCTACTTCAATCTTCCACATCAACCACCAGTACCACTCCAGCTGCCTCATAGCAAGTCTCATTCAACCAACTGCAAGACCAACTCTGTAATGAACAACCACCAACACAACCAACAAGAGTCTCCTCCTAGCCCCTGAACCACCAACACATTACAGCTGCAGCTTCATCAAACCAATTTGAGCCACTACCTAGCCATCTCTGCAATTGCCAGGCTTCATCATTACCATCTGTGTTGCACAAATTCCATCTCGACACTCTGAATCAAGAGCAGACCCAATCCACCAGAACCACCATCTTCGATTTCTTCCTCTCTGAGTCCCATTTCTCGATCTGACCCTCTTCAATCAAAACCCTCAGCTCTCCCTGAGCTTCAACTCTATTTCTCCTCGAACTTCACCATCTTGCAATTCAACCACAAACCCCTGAATCCTTACCGCCAGCTTCAATCCTCTGATGAACCCTAATATCGCTTTCTCTCAATCTCCTCTATATCGATTTTAATCCCGGCTCTCGATTTGGTCTGTGTTCAAATTCGATCTAGCCCTCATAACCATGAAAATCATCAGCTCCCTCAACTCTGTTGCTTCCATCTTCCTGAGCTTCAATCACAGACTCGACAGCAGCCATGACTGCTCGATTAACTTCTCAATTCTCTGAACCATCGATAGCAACACCATCCTCTTTTTGTATTTCTCATCAACATTTCCTCTCGATCACAGCGGCAGCCATGGTCATTTCTTTCTCACTTTCGAGTGGAGCAAAAATAAACGAATGATTGAGAAAGAGAATTCTCTTCTCGTTATAGGGTTGTGTAATGAATGGGTGTAGTGGGTTTGGATCCGGGTTTCGGGTTTGGGTCAATGGGTTTGGGTTCCAACATCCAACATCCATGAACATAACCCAACCCTTTTACCAACTGATAACAGCACTATGTTTCTGGATAAGGGCTACCCAGTTTGGAAGCCCCTTAACTTCAACTGGGCTCCATATATCAATCGCCTGTAAATGACCTTTCTGCCCTTTTTGCTCAAATTGGGTGCTTTCTTCTTCTTTTCCTCCGTGCGACTCCATAGTAGCTATAAAACTCAAAACAAGCGTAAAATACATAATTTACAAGAAAAATAGCAAAGAAAGCATAAACTACTAGATAGTAAATTAGGTGTATTCTACACCTATCAAGTTGTTACCAAACAGATTTGTTGTTCCTTTACTATTTGGAATACGATCCAAAGGATTGTTCCAGTGCGTGCACCTTATTGAATGTCGGAAGCGCAGGGATACTGAAGAAACTAAGTGAACTATAGGTTTAGTTGCTTGGTCTCAACTATACGAAGTTGTATTAGATTTTGTATAGCGGCTTAATTCTCGATAGTATTCACCGACTAGGTCCTGGGTTTTTATGCATTTGCGGTTTCCTCGTTAACAAAATCTTGTTGTGTCTTTTACTTTTCTATTTCCGCAATTATAATAGTTTTATTATAATTAAAAGTAAAATACATAAACGTTAACTCCGTATTACTTGATAGTGATCCTATAGAGTTTGGTTAAGTCTGAACCTATGATCAAGTAATCACACTTTGATTGTTGTATTGTCTCGATCTCGTATCCATAGATGATCACACAAAGTGTGAATACCGATTTGTTGTATTGTCTCGACTTTGTCCATAGACAATCACTTTCGGTAAGAGGACTTTTAGGTGGATAATTTAAAGATTGTGGTGTATTTTGGTACCCTCGTCTTTTCACATTACTTGAGACATAGATTAAGATGCACAGATAAGAGATGTGGATCCAAGTAATAATATTCAATTTTGATTCAAAGCCTTGATGTGCACAATTCATATCTTTTTTAAGGGCACATGGGATTAGATGCACCTTTCAATACAATTAGATTGTGTTGAGGTGATCATTAGATTGATCACCACTAGATTCCTGCAAGGAATTAATAATATCCTTCAATACGGAACATTTATCTCAGACTCTTCTCTTCATTTGAGATTTTACCTTATCCTTCGAATCAATCAATCTTTTAGAAGAAGAAGAGTTAACTTTGTGTACCTCAGGATTGGACTTTTGAACACGTTTAAGCATATTTTCCAAACGACTAGCCCTCTGTTGCATTTTGTTGACATATCTTAGTTTATGTTTGTACTTGAAACATTGTGAAAGTCTGTGACCTTCACTGGAACAATAATGGCATGTTGGTTTCGAGATTGATTCAGGAACAACATTGACAGCTAGACACAGGGTACCTGAAACATTAACAAAATTTTCTTTAGTATATGAAAAATCCATTACATCCTCCAATGATTTTTATGAAGAGTCATCAATTAAATTATCAAGATTGATATGAGTATTGCTACATTCATTAAAATTTGACAATTTCTCCTAAGAGTGCTATACCTGAACCATCATCCTCTTCGGAATCATAATGATCACATGTTTCATCAAGTGTTACAGCAGGACTCTTATTACTAGTGTATTTCTTACGATGTGGAAACTCATTGGCAAAGTGGCCGAACCATTTACACTTGAAGCACCGTGGCATATCCTCATCATCAGTATTGTTAGAGTCTTTGTTTTTGATA
Source organism: Papaver armeniacum (assembly GCA_023531295.1). NCBI lineage: Eukaryota > Viridiplantae > Streptophyta > Magnoliopsida > Ranunculales > Papaveraceae > Papaver > Papaver armeniacum. The sequence goes on along the minus strand of JAJJWW010019524.1, from coordinate 847,029 downwards.
GTATGGTCAAACGAATATTCATCAGACATACAAATATTTTCCCAGTCAGAATTTAGGTTTTGAAGCCTAGATTCTTTCTCTAAGGTATCTCCTTCAAATACGGTTTCTAAGATATCTCAAGCATCTTTAGACTTAGTGCACGATGCCACATGGTGCTGAAGATCTGGTCTTATGCCGTGGATAATATCGTTTAACCTGTCAGAATTATGCTTCGCAGCACTTGTCTCGGATTCACTATAAGCTATAAATGGCTTGGCAACAATGCTTCCGTCTCTAATAATTGTTGGCGCATTATATCCAATAACTAAAAGTTTCCATGTCTGAAAGTCACGGGCTTGTTAAAAGGAACACAGCGTAATTTTTCACCATAAGTAATTTGAGCCATCAAATGATGGTGGTACGTTTATTAAGATTGCGCTCCTATCCATATAGTCTGACTACTACAAACACGGACTTATTAGGTCTTAGCGTGTTTGCCTGCTCTGATACCAATTGAAAATGCGGGGGTATCCAAATACACCACCATTTTTTTCTTAGGCAATCTGTATGGACAAACTCAATACAACTCCGAGAGTTAAACTCAATCAAGGAATAGTATCTTGAGTTATATCTCTCTCATGCGATTAGAACATTTATAGAAATAAATCCGTGAACCTAATCACAAAGAGATAACTTGGACGGTACCAAAGACCAATGTCCAAGAATCAACCAAGTCTTATCCAAAAAAATAGGTCGGATGTCTCTACTATGATTGATCAACGTATAACCTGTGATATTTCAATTATAAAGATAAACAATATAATGCAGAAAAATAAATAACATAGATACCTGAAGTTTTGTTAACGGGGAAACCACAAATGCAGAAAAAACCCGGGACGTAGTCCAGATTGAACACCAAACTCTATTAAGCCACTACAGACACTAGCCTACTATCAATTAACTTCGGACTGGAATGTAGTTGATCCCTAAAAGGTATCCCATCGATTAAGGTACAGTCACGCTCCTTACGCCTCTTGAATCCCAACAGGACTTCGCGCAATTGATTCCCTTAGCTGACGTCACACCAACTAAAAGTTGCTTCAAATCAATTGAAGACTTTAAACTAATCTGCCTCCTATATATACTTTCCTTTCACAATCAAATAGTTTGATCAAAGGTGATGGAAATCGATAGAAATAGACAAAGTCTAGCTAACCTCAACATCGGGACCTATGCAACCCGAAGTCCAACCTATATTACTATTCACCTCACAAGTATAAAACCTGTGGAATCAATAAAGTTTGAGACGAAGAGAACTTTTATGATTTGTATCCATCTTGATCAAGTGACTAGCTCAACAATCGATCAAGATCAGGATACACGAGTTATCAAGGAAAGAAAACTGGACCTGGCTTCACAAATCCCTATGAAGACTTTGTAGTCGCTACACCCTAAAAGGTTTAGAAAGAGGACGACACTATATACAACTAGGACACACCAAAAAATAGTGTCGGGATTCAAAGATCCAAGTTGCTTGAAGTTCCCCTTTTATAGACATTCAAAGCATAGGTTGCTTTAGGTCTAAGCTAAGATTGGTTTGGAACCAAGAAAACAATATCCACGTTAGATGAATCTTTGAATCTGATTTTCATAAACAAGATATACACTTTGGTTAGGTGAAACCGTAAACGAACCGTGTACAAAGATTATGTTCAACATGGTTAGCCGAAACTAGCCGATTTGAACTTAAAAGCTTAATACTCATTCTCATGAACACATAAGACATTAACTTTGAGTCACAAATATGTGATCAAATAAGTCTAGTGTTTTAGAGAATTAATCAAATGCAAATTATCTTGAAGAAATAATTTAATCACACTTGAAAATATAATCGACATGGTTATTAGGTGTACAAGGTACCAATACCATTGTCGTTCGTGAATCGGTTCAGTCACAATACGTGTACAGGTTTGTAAACATTTAACAAACCAAGTTCCGGAGTTAACAGAATTATTTAGGTTTGCGTACCGGTTTAGAAACCTTAAGACTGTCACCGGTTCCGAAGTTCACAAAACTAATATAGTTTGCGTACCGGTTTGGGTACTAAACTGAGTTCGGGAACAGAACTATTTTAGTTTGTGTACCGGTTTGGAAACTAATCCCAGTTCCGTAACCACAATTCTAAAATGGTTTGCATACAAGTAGGCATACTGATCCGGTTAACGAGTTAAACAAATTTTCTCATGTTGTACATAAATTATGCGTATCACAAATCTGTAAGGCAATATATAACTACTCTGTTTCTTGTATGAGTACATGTATAATGGGTTCAGATTTATAACTGTTTTCCCAGTTTGTAAGACTGATAACACTGTCTTGTATCCGAATCTATAGTAGTTCTATATTTCTCTCTAAATTGATTCGAAACATTCCTGAATAATATCAATGACACATATCATTGTTCCAGGCTATATTTCTGAATGATAAACTTGAATCAAGATTTTGATTCCGAACAATAAATTGTCCTTAACCAAAATTCATCAAGTATGAACAAATGTTCATTAAGCTTAGTCATTATATTTCGAGAACTAATTACCAAGATAAACTTGACTCGGAATTCTTGTCTATGCATAATAGTCTAATTAGTTATGTGACATCGTCTCGGATGATTGAAAAGTGAATATAACTTGAGATATAGGTGGTTCACTCTTCACTTACCTTTTGTTGATGATGGTCTCCAAAAGCTTCGGTTGATCTTCTGTTAGAGCATAGCTCGGTTGGACCCACTAAGCGTTGGTATGTCAAGTTTAGTTGTCATATTTTAGTGTGTCAAAACTCATCTAAGAGTCGCTTGATTATGTACTAGAGACAATGTTAGAGCACTGCTTGTTTGTCAAGTTTAGTTGCCAAAACTATAAGTCTTGATTTCTAGTCTTCTTACAGCTAAGTCTCGGATTAGGATAGAATGTGTAGTTGAGCTTTATACTTCATGGCGTTCATCGATTGAAGACGAAGAACTACTAAGGGGAGCTTGTGGAACTTCATCAACAAAAAGTATGTGGAGACTTGAACTCATCTATCACTTGGAAAGTCTATTTATATTCTATCTCCTATTGAGACAAAAGTCGTATTGCTATATAGACTTCATATTATACACATTTGGTATTTTGAGCTGAGTTTAACTCGCTTATCTATTTCTCGAAATATGTGTTGGTAAGCTTCGTTTTAACCAAGTTCATCTTTTATTCTTGACGAAAATCAAAGGATGATCATGTGAAAATCGCCTGGTAACATCTTATATGATTTGTGTGAGACAGTCATTTGATGTAGACTCGGAATATTTCGTATTGATCATTTGATCACTTGAAGCTAATAGTTTATGTGAGACATCTATTGACGTCTTCTAAGAATGTTTCAATGATTGGAATGGGAGTTTAGGACAATTAACCTTTGATTAGATATAGCATAGTATGCGTACTTGTATGCTAACTATTACATGATATTCAAGTCCAGAATCTAGTGTGCATACCCGTATGCATTACTTGATTCAACAAATCGAACTTAGTATGCATACCCGTATGCGTACCGGCGTAACAGTTCAAGTCCGGGAATTCAACTGAGTTTGGTGGTGTACGACATTATGCATACTTGTTCGCATACTGGCGAACTCAAACCAAGTCCGGCTACTTAGGTATGCGTACACGTTTGCATACTTAAGTGGGTTATGTTCTAAAATCGGTTTATTCATGAACTAATATATTTATAAAATAAGGAATGCAATCTTTTGCAAACCGTGGCTATAATGTTCATGAATTGATTCGAGTGAATCAAAATCGATTTTGCTTTAATTGTGTCTTGTATACTTCTATGAGAATATAAACAATTGAACAACTCTATAACTAGTTTCATCTGAGTCATTTGAACTAGTTGTGTAAAGATGAACAAGGTTGATATGAAAGTGTTCATATGGCTAACTTCGGTTAACTATTTTTGAGCCAACTAAGTGTACACGTTTAGGTACGGTTACCCTTATCTAAATGAATGTGCATTTCATTTGTGTGTAACAAGCTAAGTTCGATCTAACGGTTGAAAGATATTAGCTTGAATCTAATCAGGTTTTCATCTAACGGTGAATATTGGTTTCTTTGTCCCAAAGTAAACAAACCCTGATTTGGAGACTATATAATGGAGAACTCTAGCAACTGGGAAACCTAATCCCCACACCTCCTGCATGATACAAGTTGCGACTAGAGTCGATTCTCCTTTAACCTAGGTTTTACCTAAAACCATTCTAGGTTAATGACTTGAAGACTTCATTGGGATTGTGAAGCCAGACACAACTATTTTCTCTGTAGTTACGTGTTATGATCTTAGTTTGTTGTATCGTTTGTGAGGTGATTGATATTACTTGGCTGTTCTTCGGGAATATAAGTCCGGTGTATCAATTGGTTCATGTTCACCTTGATTTATCAAAAGACAGAACAAAACTCGTATGTATTTATGTGGGAGACATATTTATCTATTCAATAGACTTTTTTGTGTGAGACAAACTGGTTTATCAAGTCTTCGACTTTGGGTCGTAGCAACTCTTAGTTGTGGGTGAGATCGGCTAGAGGAATCAAGTGCGCAGAATCCGGCGTGGTTCTAGAGGTGTAAGGAACACGACTGTACCTTGATCAATGTGAGATTGGTTAGGGATCAACTACATTCTATTCCGAAGTTAACTTGTAGTAGGCTAGTGATAGACACATTTTTGTGTCTGAGTTGTCCTCAATTTTCTCTTTTGTGGGTACTCGAATTTCTGCTTATTATGGTGTTTTGTGTGTTTGTAGGTATTTTTGAGAAATAAACATTTTTAGAAAATTCGGCTCGAAAAGTTGCTCGGAACACCCCCGGAGGACATTTGCTATTCGGACTCCCACTTTGGATAAGGGGTAACCCAATTGCTAAGGGGCACCCCAGGGAGCCAACTGCTAATCGCACTCCAGTTCAGGATAGGGGACATTCCTTCTTCTTCATTTTCTTGGCGGGAAAAATATATTTGAATATTTGGTTACAGCACTTCTCCCTGGATTAATACTTGGCGAGATTCTTGGAGATTTTGTTGCGCAGATGGATTGAATATGACCTGGTTTACCGAAACAGGGTTGATAACATCTTTGGAATCGATTGAAAAAGTCGCGTGAGAAGAAAAAGAAGGTCATTGGCAAACACGAGAAAAACAGAGATGAATATTCTCCCGTGAGATATTCTCGAGATTTTGTGTTATTTTTGGTTGATTTTCGCGTGGGCTGAGTGAGTTTGGAATCATCGATATGAGTAAGAAGCATCTTGTAAGTGTTTTAGCTACATCAAACACGTAAATAAAGGAATTATTCCGTAACTTGGTCCTGGAGTTAAAGAAGATTATTCTAAAGTTAATGACGAGATTATATGGTGCTACTGGGTATAAAAAGGCCTGTGGGAGCATAGATAACAGGTGGGGAGTGATAGGGGCTAGAACAGAGACGAGAGAATCAAGAAAATCAAAGTTGCAGAGAAAACAGTTCTGCTGGTGTAGTGAAGAACACGAAGAACATAAGACCCACAAGCGACCGTCGTTCTTCAACAGTGTTAACGACTCACATTTGTGGGTCGTAGTTCGAGGCATTCTTAAATCAACAAGAAACAACGACAGTGAAGGTTTTATCGTTCTTTGCAACAGCTCGGTTTGTAACACTTGTAACTGTTACAAACCCGGTTTTTATTTGATATCTCTCCTTTTCATCATTTGTAAGCACCTTTGAGCAATAAAATCATATTTTGAGCGTGTTTCCAACATGATGAGCTAGACCCCATCACTGGGACGACGGAGGAAGCAACTTTTCATGATTGTGGTAAATGAATTAATTCTTTATATGACTTTTTGCATAGATTTAATTGTTTTATGATTTCTATTAATTATTTGTTATTTTGTCTGATGTCGCATGCTTAGTTTAAATTACTTTTGATGCATCATGCTTACGACTTACATGTAATGTTTTATGAAATCTATTTTTGGCAAGGATTAGAGTCACAACTTCTTTTGTTTGAGCTATATTGTCTAGAGTTAATGACTGAACCACAACAATATGAAAAGTAGTGAAATCCTGCGTCTCAGTGTCTCTTCATCCTGTGACAATATTTGTATATATTTTTCTTTTATTTTCTTTTATTAATTCTTAAAATCAATCTCATCAAGTTCGAGTGAACGACAACTCTTCTTACCACTATTCTAAATTCGATCAATTTTTGGCGCCGCCGACGCGGACTTGTGTATAGATTTGTTTTTTTAGGTTTTGTTATTAATTTTTTTTTATTATTATTTTTGTTCTCTTTTACGCGTTTTGGTATTTCTGTTTGCTTTCAGATTTGGAGTGGAGCGAAAGAAAAAGAGAAAGTGCTGAAAAGAAAAGCAAAGCCAAAATAGGAAAGAAAAGAGAGATCCGAACGGAGTGAAGAAGAAAATTTTGTATATAGTGTAATTATTATTTATTTATTTTTTAGAAACTGTAATTAGGTAATTATTTTTGTAATTTGTATTTTTATATTTGGACTTTATTTTTGGACTATCGGACATTATTAATTTTAAACCCTAAGGAAGGGTAATTTAAATATAAACTGCACAGGGAAGGACGGTGATTACGATATCACCTCGGCCCCTCGGGTTCGTACATGACATAGGAGTCGTGGCCCGAGTCGACCTCAGCCAGTTCATCCCCATCCGGGAACAGGAGGTAAGAATTCTAAACACCCGCGAATCCCACAATCAGCGGGTTTACTGGATTATTTTGTATGCATATATGTTGAGGTATTGAAAACGGCTGCTTTAAATTCCTAGTAAAGGGCAAGGACTGGCCATACAAGATAAGGGTTCGGATTTCATCACCGTTCTCTTCTTGCCCGCCTTAGGAAAACGAAACCAAACACGAACCTAAGCCTAAAATTTTGACTAGAACGAGACCGATAGGGTAACGAGCTTAATAGGAAAGTCATTCGAAAAATATTGGTTACTCTTTGAGCATACTTCGAAGTTCATGATGGTTTCTGTGAGTTGAATGCGTGACTGCGCCGCCTTGTAATGCGGTAAGGCCTTGGGTATCAAAGCTCCACGCAGCTTTCCTCGCCTCTATTCAACTTACTTAAACTCGGATTGATTCCAGAGGGGTTTGCTTAAATTGTAACGAATTCCCTTTCGAACGATTAGAAGCTGGTCTAGAAAACAATCTAAGTGGAGCCATCATGCTTTTTGTTTGCTAGAAATCAGTAGGTTTGTTTTGGTCGAGTCAGCCTTGTTTGTGTTTGTGTAGAATTCCCTTGCAGTTAGGATGTCAAACTAGTATTATAATATCCATCACAATGAATATGAATATCCAACTGAGCAACATGAGCATTATTCCTATTATGACCATAATGTGAATAGTGGTTGGGAACGCCATCCTTTTGAAGGATACGGGTCATACCATGGTGAGCCAAATTACTATTCACATGAATACCGGTCATACGAGCAAGATTCCTATAATTCCTCTTCTCTAGATGAAGCACGTAAGATACTTGAGTCAACATGTAAGTTAACTGAGTCAACACGTGAGTTTGCTGAGACAACACGTAGGTTAGAGTTAGAGACGGAAGAAAGAATTGCTCGAATTACTCTTGATTGCCAATACATTCTTTTCAATATCACCTATGAAAATGAGGACAATTTTTATAATCAGGATGACGAGGTTAGAATTGGCAACACTAATTTAGATGGGGTTCAACCATTTTCATGTTATTATAATGATGATTATGATGAGGATAGTGTTGATGAAGAATTTGAAATAAATAGGCATAGTGATCAGGAAATTGTTACCCCAATTGAGCTTTATAACGATAATATTATTTCTAGTTCAAATCCAAATAATTTTAATAATTATTTACCTATTCAAAAGGATGAGGATTTGACTAGAGATACCCCCATTTTAGACGATGTAGTATTTCCTTTTGATTACGAAGCCAATGATGGTTTAGAGGAACGAGTATATTTTGAGTCTAGCGATTTAGAAACAATAGACTTAGAAAAAGAAAATGAACTCGTAGAGATGAGTGAGGATGTACCGACTTAGAAGAATCAATTGACCATTTTCGGAATCGAGATGACCTTGAAATTAGGGAAGTTGTGACTAGTCTTTCTAGAGACACTGAAAATTCTAAGTTTGGGGGTGATTATCATTCTCCATGTGCCTTAACTCTTAAAAAGGTCCCTAACTTGGGACTTGACATATGTGCCTCAACCATTTTAAAAGATTATCTTCATACACTTTTTCCTGAACCTAGTTGTGTCCATAAAGAAGTTCAGTTGTTAGAAACCCATCCTCTGGTTGATGTGGTTAACCCAGGCTATGATACCACGATTGACTTTGTTTTCCCACCAAAAACCTTCCTTCCAATTGTGGGAACGTATAAGTTTCAGATGTGTCAATTATTAAGTTTAGAGACTAAACCTAATTACTTTAGGATATTAGGGTCGACACATTTGCTTAAGGAAGACCACCAATCTTATTGTGGTCAGCTGTGTAAGTCAAAACTGATTGACTTAGAGGATCCTCAATTATTCAGGTTATTGTTATGTGCTTCTAAGTTCTTAACTGAGTATTTCCAGACTCTACAACCTGATCTTAAGAATCCTTCTTTTGAGGAAGTCCATCCCATGAAAACATTTTATTTAGACCCTTTTATAGAGCCTGAACCCGAACCACAACTAGATGTAGTTCTCTTAAACAAAACAATATATAAGGGTGTGTTGGATATCCTCCTGGTCTGTGGCAGTTTCCTCTCCTTGTGGTTAGCACTTTTTGATCCAGATGACCCGCAGTTATTCCGAATGTTGCTATATGATTCTTCGAGGTGACTAATCCTTTCCAATGTCTGGTTGAAGACTTTAAACTTAGCACTTCTTGGGAGGTAACCCATGCTCTTGCAACACGGTAATATCTTTCCTTACTCTTCAAGTGGTGACAGTTTCTCATTGTTCATACTTTTAAATTCATCTTTAGAATCGTAGGATCAGAATATCGCAACATTAATATCTCGCGAGATTAATAAACGACAGTATTGCGAAGACGTCGCTGGGGAATAATATAAATGACGCAATGGATGACGACAGCCAGAACATGAGAAAGGTGTGAAGATTTAGCGAGATTTAGGAGTGTCGCGAGATTATGTATTTGTACACTTGCGATATTTCGCAAGTCGTTCCCGAAAATAAAGGACAGCTTAGCTGTCATCCATTATGTAATACCCTATATAAAGAGTTGAACAGGTCTGTTGTTGGGGGAGTTCTTTTTGAATTGTTAAGCAAGTCATTAGGAGAGAGAAATTTCGGAGTGATTGTAATTTCTTTAGCTCTGCTTTCTATCTTCCTTTGTAAACATTTCAAGAAAATAATCAATAAAATCCATAGTTATTCATCTTCAAATGGATTAGTTGTGTGAATTCTAGTAAGGGGTGTAGTGTAGGATTTCCTGCAACTACATAATGGCGCTAGAAACTGATAGGTGTAGAATACACCGTATTTACTATCTAGAGTTTATGCTTTCTTTGCTATTTTTCTTGTGAATTATGTACTTTACGCGTGTTTTTGAGTTATTAGGTACTCTGGAGTCGCACAAAGGAAAAGAAGCGGAAATATCACCCAAATTGAGCAAAAGGGCAGAATTGTCACTTCAAAGCAATAGCGGATACTATCTGGAGCTGAGCCATGGTTAAGGGGCACTTCTATGTGAAAGAACACTAAAGACAAGCCAGATGATGGTTAAGGGGTGCAAATCAAGATGGCCCTTATCTGATGAGTGGTGCCTAGAATCACTGTGGTTACCCCTTATCCGTCCTACCAGAGTGGCTATATCCACTCTCATTCTCTTACACAGCCTTGGAATTCAGTGAGAAGTAATTTCTCACTATTATTATTTCTTCTTCGATCTGAGATAGGATGGTCGCCACCTTGAGACTGAGAGATTGAAACTCAGAGAGGAAATGGGGAGTATTTAAACTAGACGTTGCTGGTGAAGGAAATCCACAAGAAAAGAGATGAGACAGCTTGATGGTCGAATCTGAGAACAACAGGGAGAAGATGGAGATTGAAATGAGTATTCAACAAACCCTTGAGATGAATATGTTGAATTGGTTCTCTGAACTTCAATTGAAAACCATATAGATGGGTTATTTGATAGATGGGTAGAATCAGAGTTGGGGTTTTGTGTAGCGGCTACTGGTGACGGGTGAGGCTGATTTAATGGAGATGCTGGTGTTGATGTTGAGCTGGTTGAGGTTCTGATGAGGATGTACGGCGAGATTGAGAGCAGATGTGGTTTGGGTTGTTGATTTTGGAGTTGAAGGAGATTCAGTTAGGGTTATGTTTCAAATCTGGAAGGAAGAACTGGTCTGAGGGTTTGATGGCAAATTTGAATGATAGGCTTGTGTTGGACTGAGATGGAGGTTCGGCTCTGTGGTGGTAATGGTTCATGGTTGTTGGCAATTGAGTCTATTTTGGTCATTACAGCTGAAGATGAACCTGAGATTACAGGGCTGGTTGAATATTGCAATGGAGTTCGATGGGAGCAGTCCTGGCAAGATGGAATTAAAATTGGTGCTGTGATGGTTTTGAATGTGAGATATTGCAGGTTAAGCCAGGGAGGCCGAAGTAGAGATGGAGCTGTTGGTACAGGGTATTGGAGATTACAAGGAGGTGGACTGGCTGAGCTCTATGGTTATGCTGAAGAGTGAGAGCTGGTAATGCTGTTCAGCTAAGTTGGAGTGCGCAACTGCAAATGATGGTATGTGATACAGTGGTGTGTGTCGAATCAGCTTGCTGCCATTGTCAAATAGATATGGGATTGCAGTTGAGTGCTGCGACAGCTTGGTGGTGAAGCAATGGCGATATTGAATTCATGGAGGAGGTGCAGATAGGTTTGTTGAGTCGCAGCCGCAGTTCAAGCTGCTTGAACAATTCTGCTATAATGAAGGGAATCATTTGAGTTGTTTGCCAATCTATTGTTGAGGTGAACTTGATGTTGTGTGCTACAATTGAGGATGGGCATGGCTTAGAATTGGCGAGTGCATGTCTTGTTGATAATGATGTTAGATGGAAAGGACATTGCAGTGATGGTGGTTTGGGCTGGTGAAGCTGGCAATAGATCAGGTGGTGCTGTTGAGCTGCTGTGGAGCTGCAGGTTGTTGTAGCTGGTATCAGGTGCAGGCAATTGAAGAGGAGATGGTGATGCTGTGCAGAGTAACAAGAAATTGGAATGGATGTTAACTGAAATGGGTTTTGCAGCAATTGAAGTGTGGTAACTGGATGGACCTGTGATGCTATGGCTCGGCCAAAATGGAGAAGGGAACTGGTGACTGAAGGTCAGTGAAAGAAGGTGATTGCGTAGCTGGTTTTTCAAAGCACTATCTCTCTGCTTAAACGAGAGTTCATGAATGTGTGTGTACACGATTGGCGAGAGGCCTGTGACTCGAGTTAGAAGCTTGGCAACGTTGGCGTACGCCGAGATTTGAAGTTGTCGAGTACCAATGGCCGTGGTTGTCGATTGGAATCCGAGGATGAATGGATGGAATGAAGTGATGGTGCACTGGTGTCTTTGTTACTTTGAAGCTAAACTGCAAATGATTGTGGCTAGCTTGTGATATACTGAGGATGGAAGCAAAAATGGCTCTGAGCTGTGTCGCAAAATAGTGCGAAAAACGGAGTGAAAATGGCGCACCTAAGTGAGCATAGTTCCGGTGGCCGGATTTCGAGAGGTTAAAGTGTCGATCGCAATATTTCGGTGAATCGCGAGGGGGTATGAGTCGGATGCAAGAATTGATGGCCGGGACATATGAGCTACGGACCACGCTTTTGGGTACGTTTTCGCAAGAAACAAGGAATTGGCTAAAATGGTTTTTGTGAATGTGTGGACTGCGAGAGAAGCAAAGCGGAGCTCTGGAAGTGTAGAATTGCCTCGGTGATAGTACCCGATGACAAAGGTGGCCTGGAGATATTTTTCCTTCAGCGACGGATTCCGGCGATGACGTCAGCAGTCCGGCGACCAGTTTTCACCCAAAAATCCAGAGACTTATTTTCCACACATGGGCTTGGTGGACCAACTTGGAGACGGGTTTTGAGAAGAATTAACCTAATTTTGGGAAAGTATCCTTATGGGGAGAAAAGCATATAAATAGAAAAGTCTTTCTCAAACCGAGATATATCTCCATTAGGGAGAACTCATACTTTTGGTTCTAGGGTTTAGAAACATGATAGGTTTTCTCCTTCTTCTTGCTATGAACTCCTATGCCATGAGTAACTAAGTTTTTATTATTGGTTGAAGATGTAGTTGGATTTTGCAATCAAGTTATGATTTTTATGAATTAGTTTTCTCTCAATATTATCGTATGATTTCTACGTGTTACAATAATTGCATGATTGATGGATTGTAATATGATTGAATGTTTGTTTAGTCAAGTCTAGAATTGATTGAACTCACATCCATATCTATAGCTATTTTAGGGTTTTCATCGAGCGATAACCTTGAATACGAGTAGCATGATATGATGCTTAGGTTGTAGTGATACATCCTTGTAGTCATATGTAGAAATTGACCTTTGTTCGAATTGTTTTGCGCAATGTATTACAATTGCATTGATTAGCCTATTTCTGAAACTTAATGCTCCTAGGAATTGAACTTGATTAGCGCAAGGCGTTAGGTTATTCTTTAGGTAGATTTCACATACGCACCCTAATGTGTGTGTTGATAACTTTGGAAATTACGGAGTATTCTTGCAATAAGGTATTCTATGGCTTTTGATGATAGCGAGATTAAATACGAATTCTATTCATATATTCATAAACTTGTTTACAATTGAAGATGAAACCTTTATCCAATATTTCACATCCTTGATTTGCGGACTTTATTTGTTTTTTGTTTATTTTTATTTACACAATCAGAAATTCTTCCGGGTTACTTATATAGGAAACCATAACAATTTGACAACCTAGACCTCTCTGTGGGATCGATCCTTTCTTGCCCTTGCTATATTTATATTTTGAGTAGTGAGAAAGTGTAATTTATTTTTGACGCTCACGACAGCGGTCAGAAACAGGGATTGAGTAAAGATCAACCTTGTGAATTGAAAGAATCTGGAGTAATAAGAAAGAAATTTTGTATAATTTTCAACAACTTACTGAAATTGAGAAATGGCTAGAAGAAAGAATGCATCAGAACAACCAACAATTGTTAGAAGAAGCAGGAGATTAGCTGGAGAAAGGAGAAATGAAGTAGGTGAACCATCAAGAATAAACGCAAGAGATAGAGAAGAAGGTCAAATTCAGCCACCAATTCAACCAGCACCAAATAGAGTAATAGATTATGATAGGGTGAGTGTGCATACATGGAGATCAGATTATATGGAAGAAAGAGAAGAAGCGCAACAAGTGATAGATAATAGACAAGAGGAGAGAAATCGAGAAGAGATGGGAGAAACAATTCATGGAAATGAAGAAATCGCAGCGTTAGAAACATTGAGACAAACAATACATGAAGAAAGGCGGTTAGAAGCGGAAGAACGCGCAAATTTAACAAGGCAAAACCATGAGTTAAGAATGGAAAATATGAGGTTGCAGAATAGAAGGTCGAGAAGTAATACCAAGTCAAGATCAGGATCAGTTAGAGAGGATATGAGAAGAACATTACCTGTAAAAAATGTTAATGAAGAAAATTTGGAAAGAGAATCAAATTTCGGTGAAGGAGGTTGCGAGAGGAGAGAAGTGGTAGAAAATCGTTATATTCCACGTCCTGAGACTATACAGAATGGCCAAAATGACGGAAATCAAGAAAATAGGCAGCGTCAAGGGCAGAATAATCCAATTAATGGAGAAAATCAGGAGGAAGGAAGAAGAATACTGCATGGGAGAGAAACACGGAGGAAACAAAAGGAGATTGAAGATGACATTGAAAAACATTATATTGAAAAAGCGCGTCTAGCTTGCGAAAGGGAAAGATTAAGAGCAGAAATGGAAGAACGGGAATTGGAAGAAGCAATACGGCAGAACAATCATGACAATAGAGAAAGAAGGCGCGAGCAAAATCGCAACAATGGAAATATCAATGAAGAATATGAAAGAATACAAAGGAGAACTGATAGACAACCAAGAAGAGAAAATGATATATATAATGGTGTGCGAATTCGTGAAAGAGATGAGGGAGAAAGTCGCAGAGAAAGAAGAGAAGAAAATGATGAACAAGAAAATCAAAACAAACACGAACGCAGAAGGAGAGAGGCAGAACTAAAAAGACCAATAGATTCAAATACTGATGTAAATGAACAAATCTTGAGAGAATTGGCAGAGATGAGAGGAATGCTGAACAGTAGAAGGGGAGGAGGAAGAAGACAACTGGATGAGGCCATCGAAGAGGCTGCGAAAACTCCCTTTACACTAGAGGTGCAGTTAGGAGGAATACCCCCAAAGTGCAATTTACCTGCATTAACCAAAGATTTTTGATGGAACAACTTGTGCGATACAACACATCAAAGCTTATGTGAGATGTATGTTACAATGGGAAAATCATGATGCCATATTGTGCAAATACTTTGCATCAAGTTTAACAGGAGAAGCACTGAAATGATTTGAGGGTTTACCAAGAAACACAATCACATCATTCAACCATTTACAAGCTATATTCTTAGGGGCATATCTAAGTAACAACTCTTCGCGACCAGGTATTGAAGATGTATTCGGGCTGAAACAAAGAGTTGGCGAAAGTTTGAAACATTTAACTGTGAGATGGAAGACAATGTGTAGCGAAATGGCTGGAAGGGTGGATGAAAGATATCTCATTCTATCGTTCATAAATGCTATGTTCGCAACCAATTTGTTATATATTCAAATCTTTAGAGTCAAGAATACAATCACAATGACTGAGTTGCGATAACTTCAGGAAGAATATATTGCTTTGGAGGAAAGGCAAAATGAGATGGAATCATACCCAGTTGCGAATACAAGTTCAAATGCTGCGAATGCAAGCTTATTACCCAAACTGATAAACACAGTGGCGAGCACTTCGCAAGGTCAACAAGAAAGGATAATAGATGATGGACAGCCAAAGATAGTATCTATGGGAAGCCGTGACCAAGAAGAATTTGAAAGAGAAAGGAACTACTACAACCGTGGCGGCAATAACAAAATTCAAAGACTTGATCATCCGCAAGAAACTTATGGAAGTCAAAGGCAGAATTATCATGGAGGGCAGCGACGTCACAGAGTAGTATGGGAAGAAATCAAAATGCCACCACTAAATACTAGTGTGGAAAAAATATGGGAAGCTATACTCTTGATGGAAAACATACCCGCACCATGGAACATGGGGAATGAACCGCCACCAGGTGATAGAAGTCACGAATTCTGCTCTTACCACCGCTTTCATGGACATCTAACAAATGACTGCAGAAACATAAAAAGAATCATCCTCAGAATGATTGACCAAGGAAAGCTGAATCATTTTCTAAAAGGTGAAGAGAAGATTCAACCGTTACCACCACCACCAGAGATGCACAGGACAAACTCAGCAAAGGGGAAAGAAACATTCGTAATAGAAGTTGGAGCGAAAGCTAAAAATTTGTTTTGCAACTCCATTGTACATTCGTACCGCACAATTGAAGATTTTCATGATAATGTTCTCAGTAGGGTTTTCGCGAGGGATGCTGATAATAGAGAAGTAATGAACATTGCGAAGACATCGCAGCTAAAAGAGTGGCAATTGCAGACTATTTCTTTCTCTGCAGAAGAGATACCTGAAGGCAGAGAGATATATGATAGCCCATTAGTTGTAAAATTGGAAATTAATCCAAAACCTGTTGATGGCGAAGATGATGAAGCAGAAAATTCCTGGGCGATCAATAGAATCCTAATTGATACTGGGAGCTCAGTAAACATTCTTTTTTACCATACTTACAAGACTATGGGAGGGAAGGATGAAGATTTGATACCTTCGACGTACAAAATATATGGTTTCAATGGCACAGCGAATAAGCCTAAAGGAGAAGTTCATATGAGAATACCCTTGCAAGGATTATCAACTGAAATTTTGTTCTCGTAGTCGATATGGAATCCCCTTATAATGCATTGATCGGACGGCCATGGTTGCATGAAATTCTGGGTGTAGCGTCAACGTATCATCAGTGTATAAAGTTTCCTCATCCAAGTGGTGTTGGAGTTATAAAGGGAGACTGGATGGAAGGACAAAAATGCTATGAGGTTGATGTGGAGAGTTGCGAGGAAAGAGCTGCAAAAAGGAAGGACTGGAAGAAAAATATAAAAGATGAACAAAGAAGAGAAAGGTTGATGGTGGATACCATAGATACAAGAGGAGAAGATACATTGCGAAGTGAGTGCATGAAGGTAGTTGAAAATTATGATGAAAAGGAATCATTAAGAGGATTGAGTGGTGCAGAGGCAGAGAGTAGCATGAGCAAAAGATGTAAGAAATGAATAATCGTTATCATCAAAATTAGTGACAAAGGCATATCAAGAGCAAGAGAAAGAAATAATAGTTGGAGAAGCAATGCGCGAGAATCTCGCTATCAAGAATGTATGAAAATCTGATTGAAGAATTGAAATGAGATTACAACAAACAAAGCAAAATTGTGCGATAGCTTCGCAAACAAAATAACAAGAGATGACCAAAACTGAATGATTGAATGAATTAACAAAAATGAAAGAGTGAGTGAATGGGACGAACCTTTATGGAGTACACCCTAGTTCGCGAATGATATTTCGCAAGAGGCAAATGTAAGACCTAAAGTGCGCCATATAAGGGGGTATCTCTGGACATGGCTCAGGGAAAAGGTTACACCGCTCCTGGAACCTGAGTCATGGAGATTTGGGGCCCATGAAAGCCTATCCGGGAGAGATACCTTGGATTTCCAACTATATATATAAGGTTATACCCTGGTTGGACGCCCGAGGGTCTCTTCCAAGGAGTCAGTGTATGCTCAAGGCGCCGAGGTACACGGTTGAGCCAAGAGTGCCTGGGACATTTGAAGTGTCTCGGCCATTCTTGGCAAGTCTTGGGACATGCTGCACTCGGCCCGAAGAAAACTCCACTTAGGGTGCAGTCTCGTAACCATAAACCATATAGGTATAAGGGATAAGAGACTGCGAAAACAACTGGTTGTTGTTAAGACCGGATGGGAGGAGCTAGTCTTGTATGGCCGATGTACGCCTCCTTGAAGGGGCAACCAGGGAGAAGATAAGGGCGACACCCTCCATTAGGGAGCTGATAAGTGTCAAAAGACGCAAATGTCATGAGGCTTTATTTTTGCAAGGAAATTTAGGCTTGTCATATTTGTGCGATGATCCTGAAGAGGCAATAATACTAATGCAAGGTTAAGACGAGATCAATGGGTTTTTACATGAAAATGTAAAAACGTCCTGCGATCACGTCGCAAAGACGGCAATGTCACGGGGTTTTACATTCACAAGAATATTTAAGCCTGTCATATTGTCGCAAGTAAAATATCCTGCAGAGGCAAAAATACTTAAGAAATGATAAGACAAGGTCAATGGGTCATTACATGAAAATGTAAAGACGTCCTGCGATTTTGTCGCAACGAGGGGTGGCGAAATAAGACCTTTAGTTAGGAAGGAAAAATAAGACCACACAAGCAATGATAAGGCAAGATCAATAGATTTCTTCATTTGTGTAGACGTCCTGCGATCTTGTTGCAATGATGAACTTCAACATAAATAAAGATATAGCCACACAAAAAATTGAGGAAGCAAATAAGCTTGCGAAAATGATTATATTTCTTCATTTATTTATATAGAGTTACCAACAATAATGGAAAAGCTCAGAAGTTTCATTACTCAGAGATAATTGATCAAATCTCTCATTTGAAAATAAATAACAGAGGCAAGTATGGGAATGAATAGGATAAAATCTTGTTATTCATTTCCATATGATAGATTTATGCATTCATAATGCTGGTTAATTGTATTACAAAGAAGAATTGCTTGATTAATATGCGCAAGTAAAGGAAACAAAGGTTGAATTCATATTTAGTAATCCAAGAAATTTACAATAAGGGGTTACAGAAATGGAAGATTAAAAGGGTATATATACACATATTACAAGAAGCGAAAGAAGAAAAAGAGGTTATTTCTCTGAGGATTCTTCTTCTTTGTCAGATTCTTCGATTTCGTCATTCTTTTCGCCAGACTCTTCTTCTTCGCTAGCTTCACTATCAGAAACATCTGAGAAAGGCATATCTTCAGGAATATCATCAAGAAGACAAGGGTATGAACTAAGAGAGATGTGGTGATCATTGCAAACTGTCTCAATAGTTTGATTGCGAAAACGAACAAAAGATCGTTATTAAAATTCGCTCATCGTAGCTTGCAGTTGTTTCTTCAACTTGGAATACTTGTTGTTGCGAAGAGAGAGACCCTTTGCGAGTTGCTCTTTTTCAGATTCAAGTTCTTCAATCCTTGTCCGAAATCTCTTCTCGGATTCTGCAAACATGCGACAATAAGTTAACAATTTAATAGCAATACTACAGAAAAAAGGAGTAATAAAGTAAAAAGGAATAATAAACAACCTTCTCTGTCAGAAATCATATCTTTAACCAAGGCAGTATGCTCGGCATAAAGACTAACATCAACACCTAAGTTATTTCTGGCATTATCTAGAACCTTCGCAGCCCAAGCGAATTCATCGTCATTATTTATAACAAGAAGCGAACGAATTTGATTTTCTCGTTCATTAAGTATGGCATTTTGGCGAAGAGATGCATCTCGTTCAATTTGTACTTCGAGAAGAGATTTTTGAAATTTTGCTAATGCCTGTGCGCCTTTATTAGCAATGCGATCTTTGTCATCTATAAGGCTACTAATTTTCTCTCTTAAAGTGTTAGTTTTTTCATGGGAGTCAAGATACATTTGTTTAAATCGGTTGGCTAAACCTAAACTAGATCTATGTTCAATTTCTAAAAGATGAAATTTGGTTCGAAGTTCATTTAATGAGATAGAATTAATCTTGTTTGAAGAACTACTTAAGGATTCATTGAGATGAGCGAGAAGTGCATCATCATCCATAGGTTCAGGGAATGAGTGGAGAAGGATGGCTTCGTCAGAAAGATTATAAATGTCTGCGAAAATGATAAGTCAGGCAGAGAAAAATAAATGGCAAAGTAGAAATGAAGAAAAAAGGAGGGTGTTATACCGTAAAGTTGCTGATTAGCACTTTGAAGTGTAGATATTTTATCCTTCTGGGAAGTAGACTCAACTTCCAACTGTTGAATTTTTTCATCTTTCTTGCGAGATGTCGCAACTTCAATTTCTAGTTCTTTGATCTTCTCTTTAAGTTGAAGATTTTTCTTTTCAAGATTGTCGCGTCTTTTCTCGAGGTCTGAGGCAACAACAAAGGAAGCTCTCCCAGACTATAAAGGGAAGTAAAGAAATTGTTAAGATAAGGTCTATAATCAAAATCACGGAGAAATAAAGAAATATGAACATACCAAAGCATTGAGTGCGTTTCAGAAACTGGGAGTCATAGTTCGGGAAACTCCGCGAAAAGAATCATTATCCACTAGTAGGGGGCATCGCAAATATTAGCGAGAGCTTCGCAAGTAGCAGATAAATGATCATCTCCCAATCCTTGCATGGAATCAGAGAAAATACTAGACAATTGCGCCATAGCAGATTCGACCGAATGATTCTCCTTTGCAAAAGAAGTATCTATTTTATTTTCATCTTTGTCAGAATTCTCGCTGGATTGGGAACTAGAATGAGAAGAGGGTTGGATTTTCCGTTTTTTAGAAGATAGACCAGAAGATTTATCCTTTCGAAGAGTGATTTTATTCTTGCCTTTATTATTCGCAGCTTCAGGAACATCAATTTCTTCAACGCCAACCTTCGCACACGAATGAAGATAAGAAACAGAGGCAACAATATTGTTAAAAATAACAAAATAAAGTATTTCTTACTTCATCCGTGATTGATCGGAGTATCGCCAGAGTACTTGCTTTTGGATTTCTTTTATAACTCTTTCTCAATTTGATAATCTGAAAATTTTGCAAGCCTAGTAAATATAAGAGGGAGGAAATATCGCAAAGAAAACCTGAAATAGGAAATGTACCTCTTTTGCCTTCTCGGGCCACTTAAATTCCCAAGGACGATAGTCTGCGAGATTCGCATGGAGTATATGTGAACCTGGAATATAAGGTCCGCTCAAAAATAAAGGAACAACCCACCATTTCTCATCTTTGGAGTGCCGGGGAACATTATTTTTGCCCGAGTGCCAATCAATATCTTGCATAAGCAACTTATCACTGGGAATATTATCTTTTCTCTTCAATCGAGCACCCCAGCGAGATTTATCATTTCTCATATTTATTACTGCATAATTCTCAAAAAAATTTTCTACGGTATACTTCTCAGCGACTATTTTCAAATTTGCGAATCTAGGATCTTTGACATCATCAGGATACAAAGATCCCTTACCAGCGCCACGGTTGGCGAATTCAAGCATTAGACGGATGCAATCACCGCTTAATTGATAAATAGCTCGCGAGAGTTTCTCGTGAGCAAGAATTTCATAGAGTAAAGGCATTTCGGGATTGTAGAGAGGAATGGGAAGGCCTGCGAGGATTTGACCTAGCGAGATTATGATTTTCTGATCATTACACTGATGATCAGAAAACAACTTTGCAGAAAGTATAGACGAAGATTCTTGATCAGGAATGGTTGATAGAATGAAGCCCTTCTCTTGAAAATTCTTTTGAGCTTCATTAAAAAGGGGTTTATATATACGACCAAGCGAAGCCATTTTTAGAGTATGGGAATGAATAGAGAATTGAAGATCAAGAGAAATAAGGAAGGAAAGATTTACAGTAGCAGAAGCGCAGATTGCGGAGGAAGAGAGTTGAAGAAAAGTTGCAGAGGGAAAATAAAAGAGAAGAAGAGAAGGGGAAGAAAAATTATATATAGAGAGAAGAATCCTCGAGAAAACAAATGCATTTAATGTGAGATGGGACATGAATGGTCAAGAATAAACGGTTGAAAGAAACGTGTCAATAAAAGAATGGAAGAAGAAACATCTGTAATAAAGTCCGTGTAAAAGTATGGGATTGAAACAGATGAAGGTGAGCAGTTGCGGTGAGCTGTTGCGGCATTTCAAAATATTGGTTCTCATGACATTCTCTCCTTCGCAGAGAAGACATGAGAAGAGGCAAGATGTAGGATCAGAATATCGCAACATTAATATCTCGCGAGATTAATAAACGATGATTATTGAAGACGTCGCGGGGGGAATAATATAAATGACGCA
The DNA here is from genome assembly GCA_023531295.1 of Papaver armeniacum. NCBI lineage: Eukaryota > Viridiplantae > Streptophyta > Magnoliopsida > Ranunculales > Papaveraceae > Papaver > Papaver armeniacum. The sequence goes on along the minus strand of JAJJWW010019524.1, from coordinate 825,688 downwards.
ATGGATGACGACAGCCAGAACATGAGAAAGGTGTGAAGATTTAGCGAGATTTAGGAGTGTCGCGAGATTATGTATTTGTACACTTGCGATATTTCGCAAGTCGTTCCCGAAAATAAAGGACAACTTAGCTGTCATCCATTATGTAATACCCTATATAAAGAGTTGAACAGGTCTGTTGTTGGGGGAGTTCTTTTTGAATTGTTAAGCAAGTCATTAGGAGAGAGAAAATTTGGAGTGATTGTAATTTCTTTAGCTCTGTTCTATCTTCCTTTGTAAACATTTCAAGAAAATAATCAATAAAATCCATAGTTATTCATCTTCAAATGGATTAGTTGTGTGAATTCTAGTGAGGGGTGTAGTGTAGGATTTCCTGCAACTACAAGAACATTGAGGACAATGTTAGATTTAAGTTTGGGGGTATTGGAACTGGAGAAACTTTTTGTTAGTTGCAATAAATAAACTCCAGAGCCTAGAAATTTATGCTTATTAAGGTTGGCACTAACTAATATAAGTGGATGGGAACATCTTGGTTGTAGGAGTTGAGGAACCAATCTGATTAGATGGAAACATCTAGAAGAGTCTATTCATAAAAGCACAGAGCTCGGGTGTTAGAAAAGAAAACATGGTAGTTTCGCCATATCCTCGTGATGGAAACATCGAAAGAATCCTGATCACTTCTTTTTCTTTTTACCATTGCTAGGGTGAAATAGAGTGACTGAGATACCCAAAAAAAAAAAATTTGAGACCAGACCATCAGACCAACCGAAAAATAAATAAATAAATACAATAAAGTCAACCACTGGTACCCTTGTATATGCCAGTTGAGTTGACCTAGAGTTAGGATTATCGACCACTTTGTTCCCTTGTATATGCCAAAGTGTGTTGATATTAGTCCCAGAACCCGTATCTCGACCATTAGGATAGGTTCACCTTAGTCAACATCATCCACGTTTTCTCTACATCCATCTTCTTAATCTATCCATGTGATTGGTTGACTCCGGTTTATGATGTCCGAAACTATCCGAGTAGAGCTCTGTCACTTTATATGAATTTTAGTATGCTTGAGTGCAAACTCGTGTACAACAATTGGAATTTCGCATCAGGGTACTTCCTCATATAGTCAATGATTGTATGCCAACCAAGGAGATTCTTTAGTGCCTTCCAAGGTTCTGCGTAGATAGCTAGGGGTCTGGAGTAAAGGTTTTATGGGTACACCTCACGGTAAACCCTCCGGAGACAACACTCATACTAGGGCCACCTAGCGGTTTAACGGCTTGCTTTGCACATGCTAAGTGTAGTCATTTTATTTTCTAGAATAAATTTGCTCGAGGACTAGCAAATAATAAGTTTGGGGGTATTTGATAGACACATTTTTGTGTCTGAGTTGTCCTCAATTTTTTGTTTTGTTGGTACTCGAATTTCTGCTTATTATGGTGTTTTGTGTGTTTGTAGGTATTTTTGAGAAATAAACATTTTTAGAAAATTCGGCTCGAAAAGTTGCTCGGAACACCCCGGGAGGACATTTGTTATTCGGACTCCCACTTTGGATAAGGGGTAACCCAATTGCTAAGGGGCACCTCCCACTTTGGTGGAGCCAACACGCTAATCGCACTCCAGTTCAGGATAGGAGACATTCCCCTTTCTTCTTCATTTTCTTGGCGGGAAAAATATATTTGAATATTTGGTTACAACACTTCTCCCTGGATTAATACTTGGCGAGATTCTTGGAGATTTTGTTGCGCAGATGGATTGAATATGACCTGGTTTACCGAAACAGGGTTGGTAACATCTTTGGAATCGATTGAAAAAGTCGCGTGAGAAGAAAAAGAAGGTCATTGGCAAACACGAGAAAAACAGAGATGAATATTCTCCCGTGAGATATTCTCGAGATTTTGTGTTATTTTTGGTTGATTTTTCGCGTGGCTGAGTGAGTTTGGAATCATCAGATATGAGTAAGAAGCATGCTGTGAGTGTTTTAGCTACATCAAACACGTAAATAAAGGAATTATTCCCGTAACTTGGTCGGGAGTTAAAGAAGATTATTCTAAAGTTAATGACGAGATTATATGGTGCTACTGGGTATAAAAAGGCATGTGGGAGCATAGATAACAGGAGGGGAGTGATAGGGGCTAGAACAGAGACGAGAGAATCAAGAAAATCAAAGTTGCAGAGAAAACAGTTCTGCTGGTGTAGTGAAGAACATAAGACCCACAAGCGACCGTCGTTCTTCAACAGTGCGACTCACATTTGTGGGTCGTAGTTCAGAGGCAGTCTTAAATCAACAGTAACAACGACAGGAAGGTTTTATCGTTCTTTGCAACAGCTCGGTTTGTAACACTTATAACTGTTACAAACCCGGGTTTTATTTGATATCTCTCATTTTCATCATTTGTAAGCACCTTTGAGCAATAAAATCATATTTTGAGCGTGTTTCCAACATGATGAGCTAGACCCCATCTCTGGGACGACGGAGGAAGCAACTTTTCATGATTGTGGTAAATGAATTAATTCTTTATATGACTTTTTGCATAGATTTAATTGTTTTATGATTTCTATTAATTATTTGTTATTTTGTCTGATGTCGCATGCTTAGTTTAAATTACTTTTGATGCGTCATGCTTACGACTTACATGTAATGTTTTATGAAATCTATTTTTGGCAAGGAATTAGAGTCACAACTTCTTTTGTTTGAGCTATATTGTCTAGAGTTAATGACTGAACCACAACAATATGAAAAGTAGTGAAATCCTGCGTCTCAGTGTCTCTTCATCCTGTGACAATATTTGTATATATTTTTCTTTTATTTTCTTTTATTAATTCTTAAAATCAATCTCATCAAGTCCGACTGAACGACAACTCTTCTTACCACTATTCTAAATTCGATCAGCTAGTGTCTGTAGCGGCTTAATACAGTGTAGTGTTCAAACTGGACTAGGTCTCGGGTTTTTTCTGCATTTGCGGTTTCCTCGTTAACAAAATTTCAGGTGTCTGTGTTATTTCTTTTCCGTATTATATTTGTTTATATAATTGAAAGGGTTAATTCATGTTTGATACTTACATTTTGTCCAACATTAGTGTTTGGTCTAACTTTTATCCAACTTAGGGGTTGGTACTTGGAAATGACGTTGACCTGCCTTGACTACCTTAAATCTTGACCTCCGTTAACAATTATTAAAAAAATTCGTAAAAAATATATTTAATAAACAAGTTTACTTTCATACCCTTCAATTTATTAATATTTACACAAATTTCTTTCATTAACCCGAATTCTTCCAGAAGAAATACGTTGTTCTCAAAACCCTTGACGCCACCATCATCACTTTCTCCGTCTCTTTATCACTACCACTGCAACACCATCACAACCACAACCACAACCCCCTTCTCACTTTCTCCGTCTCTTTTTTATTTCCAAACCCATCTTCTCCTCCTTCCCCAAACCCTGATAATACTTAAATCAATGACGTTTCTGCTACTAGCTTCTCAAGATCAGAAATCAAATTCGATGGTTTGTCAAGATTAGGCTTTGAATTAGATTCTAAGTCATTGATTTTAGAACAATAAGAAGACGACATTGATTCACTTCTGTTTGGATAGAGTTTTAATTCGTGAAGTTGATCTGAAGATGCGTAGTGGTAAATCGTATGAATCAAATCTCATAGTGAAGAACAGATTGATAATGAAGGGTTTTCCTAAAATTGTTAATAGGTTTTGATCGAATCATAATGGGTAATTATCAAAATCTAATTTTACCCAAAAATTGAAGAAAACAAGATTCAAATTAGGGTTTTGGGGAAGATTGAAATAAAATGAGTAACAATAGTAGGATTCAGTAAGTAAATAAAAAAAAAAGGTGTTCTTTTTATTGTTATATATACTTGCAGGTAGTATCGATGGAATTATAATCGAGAAAATAACTAGGTTTGAGTAAAGCTTGTACAGAAAATTCCCAAACTAGTTTTGATGTTTTAGTTGAGCGATGACGAAATCGAAATCGCGGTGGGTATAGGTATATTTTTTGATAATTGTTTCGATTGATTGATGAATGAATTATTATTATTTTTTTTTAATATTGTCTTGGATGATAATCAATGGTATAAGCAATATTCTGATCGGAAGACGGTGGTGGTGGGGTGGGGTAAGCCTATTCGGGAATGCAAGAGAGAAAAACAAACGGCGGAAGAAAGTGGTATATAGAGTTAGGTTAGGTTAATTTTGAAGTGTGTCGAAAGTATGTGCGGCAATGAGGGTAAATTAGTCTAGGTTAGGGTGAAATAGTAAACGTACAAATATTTAGCTGATAATTTAATTAAAATTAAACTTAATGGAGTCAACCAAAGTCAACGTCATTTCCAAGTACCAACCCCTAAGATGGACAAATGTTAGACCAACCACTAATGTTGGACAAAATGTGAGTACTAAAAACCAATTACCTAATTGAAATATTACAGGTTGTGCGTAGTTCAATTAATTAGATAATCCAACCTTTGGTTGTTGATATAAATTGATTGACACTTGAACATTGGTCTTTGGTGCCGTTCAAGTTGTTTCACATAATAATCAGGCTCTCGAATTTCTATCTGTTTGATTTGTTGATTACATTGTGAAACAGAGATACAACTCTTGGATATATTTCCATTGATTGAGTCTTACTTGTCTTGATTCTCTTGGAATTATATTGGAGTTTGTCCATACATATTTCCTTAACAAAATATTGGGTGTGGTTGTTGTACCCCCGGTTTTTCAATTGGTATCAGAGCAGGTAAACACGTTTAAGACCTCATAAGTTTGTGTTTGTAGCAATCTGACTCTATGGACAGTTGTGCTATCTGTGATAAACGCATCACCAGAAATAAAAGTTATGTTTCTATGAAATCTATTAAAGAGAAAGATCAGTCAATCTCGAATGTAGATGAACACTGCGTTCCAACGAAACAGACTAGCACTGATAAGTGTTACCCCGATTACCTTACAGACGAGTCTGACTCTGAAATACAAAGGGATGCAGCCAAAGAGAGTGCAGTGATTCTAAAACTTGTTAGATTCCAGGCTGATAGAAATAATCGGTTGAAACACAAAATCAATGCATTCATTGGTATAGTAAGAGACTGTGTTCTCCAAATTAAGGCTCTTCGTGAGACCAAACTCAAGGAGGATGCCTTGGAAATAGAACATCTATTGAGTAAACTCTCTATTCAATGTAAAGGATATTATAAGGAGTCCACTATGCCAATCGTTTCGATCCAACTGTGAAGTTAGAAAACGTGACCGTGTATAATCATGATCCTCTAACAAAAACAGTTCCAGTGGAATACCTTTTCTTCCAATTTCTAAAGATGTGGTTGTCACTTCCACTCATATAGGAATCGCCACATCCCCGGAAGGAAGGAATCTCTTAACGATATTGTTAATACTACTCACTCTAATCACTCTCGTGATCTGAGATGTCTCTTTTGTGATTCAAAAGGACAAGTTCCACAGAGATGCAAATTGAGGAGGAATGACAAATTTGGTCGTCTTCAACACACCCTAGATTTAATTCTCAAAGGTGCAACTGACATTGGGATGTCTAAACCAATTGGTTTTAGTACTTACCATGTGAACTCTTCCAGGAAATTCAGTTCAATTTGCTCGTCTAACGTTCGAACGCCGAACAATAATATTAACACAAATCGGCCAAGGAGATTCCATCAAGGTTCTCATCAACCTAAAGCGGAGAATGATGTTCAAGAAGTAAGAAAATTTCCAAAAGATGAAGAATACAATGAAGATTTGGAGGTCAACCGAAATCTGATAATTGAGGGATACAAAGACCTTATCAACAGGCTGACAAATTCATCCAGACAAACTTCTTCAGTTAAGGATTCAAACATAGTCTCACATTTTAATGACAACAAGTTTTATGATAACCTTTCACATCAAAAAGGGTCTTGTTTTAGAATTGGAAGGAAAAAGAGACTAAACCGTGAACACCATTCATTTAATGAGCTCAAGGCTCATACTTGTGCTAATTAATCACAAGGATTGAAATCTTACTCATGAAATATCCTGGTGAGTAAATTAGCTTTATAAATAGGTATGTCTTGTGGCAAAATTTTGTGCTACTCTCTTATTGGTTGTTAGCTAAACTTTTGTCCACAGACATCGTTGTATAAGTCAGTCAATTTCAAAAATATTAGAGTTGTTTTGCCTTTGTTTTTTGAAATTTTTGGTCGAGTGGGCTAATATTGTGCTATAAATTTTTCTCATATGAAAACATAAAATTTATTGAGCCAAGATGTGTGAAATAAAATTGCACCTAGCAAAATTGTGCTATTTACATAGCTTCCTTTGTTTGTGTTTTTTCTTTTTCAGTCCAAGCGGGTTCGGGTTGTGTTCGTACGGGTACCCATGGTTTACTTGTCACGAACTGTCTTTAGAAACCCTACAAAATTTTCCCTAAGAAAACTTTTAAATACCAAACCTGTTTAGTCAAGTTTGCGTACTACAGTTTTTTGTCTTTTGGTCAAGAATGGCGTCACCTCCTGTACTTGTGATTTTGCAAAAGGTTTTCATGATAAAGGTCTTGGTTTCGAGTCCAAAGGGAGGAACAAAAGAACCCTTGAAGAAGTCAAAGATATCTCTTCTCAATCACCTGATAATTATTCAGACATTGATGACGATGATGTGATTCTGCTGAAGTGGTTCACGATTTTATTAGTCAGTTTGAAGAAGCAAAACTGCAGCTCGTTGATACTTTGAAAGGTCTTGATGTGTTACGAACTGAGTTGAAAAAGGTTAACTCTGACCTTGTTCTCATGAAGACACATGTGAAGGATCTTCTTAATGAGGACATTCTCTCTGAAGATGTGGTTGATGTTGTCAATCACAAGCTCAAAAGTCTTGAAACCCGTGAAGCTTCCGAACATGAACGTTAATGTTAGCTTGTGATCGGTTTTGTTTTTGTTAAGAATAGTTATTTTTATTTTTTCGAGGAAACTTCTTATGAGAATTTATTCTTGTGTTTTTAAGAAGGATAACTAGGGTTTGGAATAGCAATTATTGTGAGTACACATAGCTATTGCCAACGATTTTCATCTTGCAATGTTTTTAGATTTATTTATTTAAATTCTAAAGTTTATTTGGAAGATGATTTTGCAGTATTAATCTTTGTTGGTTTTATATATTTCAAAAATATTATGGGATATGTGTGTTTATGTCCGTGAACTATGATTGTCCCATATATCTCAAAAGTTAAGTCTATTATATGTCTTTATGCAAATATTGATGGAAAATAAAATGAACTTTTGATGACAAAGATTAAGTGTATGATATCATTATGCAAATTTTGATAAAAAATAGAATGAATCTTTATATATTCCGCAGTATTGATCTTTCCCTGATCCACTTTATGTGAAAGTACTGTACGGCTCCGTAAGTTCTCTTATGTTGAGCATTTCCGATTAAATTAATCATGGGTTCTCTTGTGGTTAATTTAATTGAGTTTTCTGGATACAAATTCATGTTTCATGTAATTTGTTAATGTCCAAAGAAATCCTTCTTTTCTCGTGAAAGTAAGGTCGCTCTTGTTGTTCCTTTTGGAATGACATTTTATGGGGGAGAGTTCTTAATTGAACTTGTGCTTAATTTCCAAATCTTTGTGGGGAGTGTGGTTGTGGAATATTGTAGGAGTTATCTTGTATCTTTATAAACTCCTTGATGAATACACTAAGTTTCGACTATGTGAAACCATCGAAACAAAGTTGATATGTTCTCTTTTATTCATGAAGTATCTCTATGAGAATTTCATTATGATCCCGCTAGTTTTTGTACCTTTGCCAATTTATATAGACAAAAAGAGGGAGAATTATTGTGCAGTTCATACTACAAATACATATGGTTTACGGATCATTATGTAAGGGGGAGTGGTTTTCATTGTGAGATGAATTATTGACTAAGGGGGAGTGATACATATCACCATGGTACTATTTTCAAAGTTGTGATACAATTGAACTTTGATACTGTGTAATAATACTATGCCACTGTATAACAATACGAAAATATCTTGTTTTTATATATTGTTATAGCTACGGATCTTCAACAACTATGATGCTGAGTTGAACACATTCAGAATCACTGGAGTACTTGGAAGTGACGAATATTTCGAGTAATGTTGAAGAACCAAGGAGATCAAGCATTTGGATGACAAGCTACAAAGTTTATTTATTTTGTAATCCATATGTATTGATAGTTTTGTCACTAAAATTGACAAAGGGGGAGATTGTTAGAGCACTGCTCGGTCGAACTCACAAGCGTTGCTATCTCAAGCTTGTTTGTCAAGTTTAGTTGCCAAAAATATAAGTCTTGATTTCTAGTCTACTTATAGCTAAGTCACGGATTAGGATAGAATGTGTAGTTGAGCTTTAGATTTCACGGCGTTCATCGATTGAAGACGAAGAACTACTAAGGGGAGCTTGTGGAACTTCATCAACAAAAGGTATGTGGAGACTTGAACTCATCTATCACTTGGAAAGTCTATTTCTATTCTATCTCCTATTGAGACAAAAGTCGTATTGCTATATAGACTTCATATTATACACATTTGGTAATTCGAGCTGAGTTTAACTCGCTTATCTACTTCTCGAAATATGTGTTGGTAAGCTTTCGCTTTAACCAAGTTCATCTTTATTTTTGGAGAAAGTCATAGGATGATCATGTGAAAATCTCCTGGTAACATCTTATATGATTTGTGTGAGACAGTCATTTGATGTAAACTCGGAATATTTCTTATTGATCATGTGATCACTTGAAAATTGCTTTGAAGCTAATAGTTTGTGTGAGACATCTATTTTCGTCTTCTAAAAATGTTTCAATGATTGAAATGGGAGTTTAGGATAATTAACCTTTGATTGGATATAACATAGTATGCGTACTTGTATGCTAACTATTGCATGATATTCAAGTCCGGGAATCTAGTATGCATACCCGTATGCGTACTTGATTCAACAGTTGAAGTCCGGGAACTTAGTATGCATACCCGTATGCGTACCGGCATAACAGTTCAAGTCCGGAAATTCAACTAGGTTTGGTGGTGTACGACAATATGCGTACCCGTTCACGAACTGGCGAACCCAGACCAAGTCTGGCTACTTAGGTATGCGTACACGTTCGCATACTTGAGTGGGTTATGTTCTAAAATCGGTTTATTCATGAACTAATACATTTATAAAATAAGGAATGCAATCTTTTGCAAACCGTGGCTATAATGTTCATGAATTGATTCGAGTGAATCAAAATCGATTTTGCTTCAATTGTGTCTTGTATACTTCTATGAGAATATAAACAATTGAACAAATCTATAACTAGTTTCATTTGAGTCATTTGAACTAGTTGTGTAAAAATGAACAAGGTCGATATAAGTGTTCATATGGCTAACTTCGGTTAACTATTGTTGAGCAGGGCCGTTCTTGAATTTTTTTTGCCCTAAAGCGGAACCGAAAAATGTTGCCACCCTTATCTTAAAAGAACTACGATCAAAATCTTAGTTGTATAGGGTTGTTTATAAGGTGCTAGAATTTCATATCCATACTAAAATGGTAACATACTAATCAAGAATTTATCATCTATGTATTCAAAAAGGGAAACGCGTACATGTATAGTGTCTGGATATAAAAGAATGGCGAAAAAAGAAGGCCAAAATGCATATGAGTAGAATGTAACCCCGTAGTGGTAATATAGTCTACATGCCGTATATGGCATCTTATGTGATTCTAGCAAGTTCATAAAACCAGAAAACTAGTAATATAGTCTACATGCCGTATATGGCATCTTGTGTGATTCTAGCAAGTTCATAAAACCAGAAAACTTATCGTGATAGATAGAGAGATCAAAAATATTCCAAAACATAAATCCTAACATTACCAACTGAAGTCGATTTTCTTGTCGTGAGAGATATAGAGAGCTCAAAAACTATTTCAAAATAAAAACTACCTCCAAACAAATATCCTAGCACCATAGAAAGACCAGCTTAAGTCAATTTTCTTATTGTGAAAGATATAGAGATCAAAACTATTTCAGAACAAAAATCCTAACAACAACTAAAAGTCGACTTTCATTTGATGAGAAATCAAACTGCTTCTCCAATATTCGTATTCGTCCGAATAAGATTTGACAAAAACAAAAACTCCTAATTTGTTGCCTCTCTAGGCTTGTTGCCCCAAACTGGGGCTTTCCCTGATTCCCCGTCAGGACCGGCCCTGTTGTTGAGCCAACTAAGTGTACACGTTTAGGTATGGTTACCATTATCTAAATGAAGGTGCATCATTTGTGTGTAACAAGCTAAGTTCGATCTAACAGTTGGAAGATATTCGCTTGAATCTGATCAGGTTTTCATCTAACGGTGAATATTGGTTGCTTTGTCCCAAAGTAAACAGAACCCTGATTTGGAGACTATATAAGGGAGAGCTCTAGCAACTGGGAAACCTAATCCCCACACCTCCTGTGTGATACTAGTTGCGACTAGAGTCGATTATCCTTTAACCTAGGTTTTTCCTAAAACCATTATAGGTTAACGACTTGAAGACCTCATTGGGATTGTGAAGCCAGACCCAACTATTTTCTCTGTAGTTGCGTGTTCTGATCTAACTATGTTCTATCGTATTAAGTATTATCTTCTCTAAGATTTTCTCGAGATTTAATCTCCGATAGGTAAGATGAAAAGTAGTCACAAACATCTTCGTCTCATCGTTTGTGATTCCACAATATCTTGTTTCGCTACCATACGATTAAGATTATTGTGAGGTAATTGATATTACTTGGCTGTTCTTCGGGAATATAAGTCTGGTGTATCAATTGGTTCATGTTCACCATGATTTATCAAAAGACGGAACAAAAATCGTAGGTATTTCTGTGGGAGACAGATTTATCTATTCAATAGACTTTTATGTGTGAGACATATTGGTTTATCAAGTCTCCGACTTTGGGTCGTAGCAACTCTTAGTTGTGGGTGAGATCAGCTAAGGGAATCAAGTGCGCAGAATCCAGCGTGGTTCTAGAGGTGTAAGGAACGCGACTGTACCTTGATCAGTGTGAGATTGGTTAGGGCTCAACTACATTCCAGTCCGAAGTTAACTTGTAGTAGGTTAGTGTCTTTAGTGGCTTAATACAATGTTGTGTTCAATCTGGACTAGGTCCCGTGGTTTTTCTGCATTTGCGATTTTCTCGTTAACAAAATTTCCAGTGTCTATGTTATTTCTTTTTCGCATTATATATGTTTATATAATTGAAATATCACAGGTTGTGCGTAGTTCAATCAATTAGATAATCCAACCATTGGATGTTGATATAAATTGATTGACACTTGAACATTGGTCTTTGGTACCGTTCAAGTTGTTTCACATAATAATCAGGCTCGCGGATTTCTATATGTTTGATTTGTTGATTACATTGTGAAACAAAGATACAACTCTTAGATATATTTCCATTGATTGAGTCTGACTGTCTAGTTGATTCTCTTGGAATTATATTGGAGTTTGTCCATACAAATTGCCTAAACAAAATATTGGGTGTGGTTGTTGTACCCCCGATTTTTCAGACAACTTCGTTTAGGTTAGACTAGAAAGTCTAGGAATGTTGAGACATACAAGTATTACTCGAAGACCTGAAAAACGTGAAGAAGTAACGAACTACAACGACGAAATCATCATTCCTATTGAGGTTAGTAATATTGACTTGAACTGTTTCATTCCTAACGTATCTTTCAAGTCGTGCTATATTAAAAACATAACTGCGGAGATGTGTATTGGATATATTACTCTAGTAGTGAGACATGATCACAGGATCATAGTATTAGGGAATTAGACTAAGAAATATAACGCTTATCTTTTGAACTTCGTAGATATGATATCGACATAATCTTATGAATGTTGTTATGATTATGTAAATGGGTAATGGTGAAAATTTCATCCTATGAAACAATATTTTACATTTGTTTAAAGTAAGTACATTCATGAACTTGTTTTATGAATCGAAATGGAAATCGCTAGGCTTATTGGTATGGCTATTCATTACAAATCTTTGGATTACCAATATGTGTGAGATGGTACAACCGATCGTAACTTTGTTATGTATCTTGGTACAACTAATCACGATGCCTAACTTATGATTTGGTAAGACTAGTTTTGATTAATTAGTGTAACCAATCCTAAGTAATCACCCGAGATGGTATGATCGATATTTGTAATTGGTGTGACCGATCACACAGAGTTGTGTAATCGATCCTTGTAATTTGAGTAACTGGTCTTAGTAATTGGTGTAACCTATCCTGGTAATTGGTGTAACCAATCCTAGTGACTGGTATGACCGATCAAAAGCAATACCAAGAGTATATGGTAACCGGTCCTGGTAATTGATGTAACCGATCCTGGTAACTGATGTAACCAGTCCTGGTAACTTGTGTGACCGATCACAAGTGCTTCCATATGAGGGTATAACCGATCCTAGTGATTTGTAGAACCGATTAAACCCATTATGTGATTTGATATTTGATCAATCACATAGTTGTCTTGGAATACAGATGAACCAATTCTAAACTTGTTTGGAAGTGTGGTATAATCGATTTCAAGATTGTAAATATGAAAGAGGATTTACAAAGAAGAGATCTCAACATACTTTGAACACGTACACTAACTCTTATCTTTTATTTTCAAAGATATTCCTTAGTACTCAAGGAGATCCTATACCGGAATAAATTAAGAACATTTTAATTAAGGTTGTTAGTTTTATATGCTTTAATTACCAGCAATTAAATGCATATCTCTAGAGAATAAAAATTAGTAATGTGCATTTACTAATTGGAGATTTTTTATTGAGAGATCTTGGAAAATATTGGAAAAAGCATTTACTGGAATTATGAAAACCGAATGGGCATTTATTGCATATCTTGAGAATACTTTCGGTTTTGGAAATTCCTTGGTTTCCAAACATCCTTGGTCTATAAATTCCTAAGATTCCATTTATAGCAAACTATCATAAGAACCAGACAAACTTCATCTTTTTGCTGTTTCTGGTGGAGCCGTCTAATCAGAGAGGAAAGTACCCTAATTAGGCGAAATCTCTTACGACCGCTCGTTTAAAGACTTCTGTGGGATCAAGAAGCTCTACGAGTACCGTTGGTGGGAAACTAGATAATTGCAGTGTTATTGGTTTTCGATTGATTTGATTGACTAACGATTGTTGAAACTTTGATTGCACCTAGTATGTTTATTCTTGAGAATCTTTTTTTCTGATATAAGATTCACTCAAACTAGATCGAAGTATCGAAGGGATCTTTAGAACTGTTTTTAGATCTAAAGACATCTTGTGATAATCCGTTGTTAACAGACTCCGTTCTGTGCGTGATTGATCACAAGAGATTCAAGTGGTATTGTGCAGGTTTTAATTGAAGATTAAAGAAGATTTGAAGACGGATAAGATTTCTAATTGGTTTCTCATATCTTTGTGTTGCACAAACCTTGATCGGATGGGATCCAACTAGAATCAGATTTATTCGATTGATTAGTTGCGTGAGATCGGCATTCTCAATATATCTCTTTAAGATTTATTTGGATTGAGTGTGAATCTAAACTCTGCTACTTCGATAGTTGTTGGATAGATTGATCTAACCAGGCAAAGGATTTTATTAGCTTAAATGGAAGAGCCTTTGCATATGACTTGAGATATCTTTATCTTAAAGAATCAATAGAGTTGTTACCAAACATATTTGTTGTTCCTTTACTGTTTGGAATACGATCCAAAGGAATTGTTCCAGTGCGTGCACTCATCGAAGTCGGAAGCGCATGTATACTGAGGAAACTAAGTGAACTAGGGGTAGTTGCTTGGTCTCAACTATACGAAGTTGGTTTAGATTTTGTATAGCGTCTTAATTCTGAGAGTATTCAATTTTGGACTAGGTCCCGAGGTTTTTCTGCATTTGTTAACAAAATCTTGCTGTGTCTTTTACTTTTCTATTTCTGCAATTATAATTGTTTATTATTGAAAAGATGAGAGTACCCAAATATACCACAATCTTAAACTTTTCCACCTATAAGTCCTCTTACCGAAAGTGATTGTCTATGGACTGAGTCGAGACAATACAATGAATCGGTATTCACACTTTGAATGATTGTCTATGGATACGAGATTGAGACAATACAACAATCAAAGTGTGATTACTTGATAATAGATTCGGACTTAACCAAATTAAACTCTATAGGATCACTATCAAGTAATACAGAGTTAACGTTTGTGTAGTTTACTTTAAATTATAATAACAACAATTATAATTGCGGAAAACAAAAGTAACTGACATTGCAAGATTTTGTTAACGAGGAAATCGCAAATGCAGAAAAACCCCGGGACCTAGTCCATAATTGAATACTATCAGAATTAAGCCGCTATACAAATCAAACCAACTTCGTATAGCTGAGACCAAGTAACTAAACCTATAGTTCACCTAGTTTCTTCAGTATCCATGCGCTTCCGACATTAAATAAGTGCACGCACTGAAACAATTCCTTTGGTTCGTATTCCAAACAGAAAAGGAACAACAAATCTGTTCGGTAACAACTCTATTCAATCTCAGTGATATGAGTTAGACAAAGGCTCTTCTGTTTAATCAAATAAACTCCTTTATCGAGTTTAGATCTATCTATCCAACAACTACCGAAGTAGCAGAGTTTAGATTTTGCAATCAAAAATATGATCTATCAAGATACTATATAATGATGCAAATCTATGCAACTAATCAATCATATCTATCAAAGATAAACCGATTAAAGTTGGATCCCAGCCGATCAAGTTTTGTGCACACCAAAGATTATGAACCCAATAAGAAATCTTCTTTGTCTTCAAATCTTCTTTAATCTTCAATAAACACCTGCACCCCACAACTTGAATCTCTTGTGATCAATCACGCACAGAAAGGAGTCTGTTAACAATGGATTATCACAATACGTCTTTAGATCTACAAACAATTCTAAAGATCCCGTCGACACTTCGATATAGTTTGAGTGAATCTTATATCAGAAGAGAAGATTCTCAAGAATAAACAAACTAGGTGCAATCAAAGTTCAACAACCGTTGGTCAATCAAATCAAATCGAAAACTAATAATACTGCAATTATCTAGTTTCCCACCAACGGTACTCGTAGAGCTTCTTGATCCCACAGAAGCCTTTAAACAAGCGGTCGTAAGAGATTTCGCCTAATTAGGGTACTTTCCTCTCCGAATAGACGGCTCCACCAGTAACAACACAACAAGGTAGTTTTTTCGGGCTCTTAGGATAGTTTGCACGAAATTCAAACTTGGGTAATTATAGACCAAGGAAGTTTGGACACCAAGGAATTTCCAAAACCGAAATATTCTTAATATATGCAATATATTTCCAAATCGGTTTCCATAATTCATGGAAATACTCTGTCCAATATTAACCGAAATCTCACTAGAAAATCTCCAATTAGTAAATGCACATTACCAATTTTTATTTTCCAGAGATATGCATTTTAATTGCTGGTAATTAAAAGCATATAAAATTAACAACCTTAATTAAAAGATTCTCAACTTATTTCGGTCCGGGATTTCCTTTAGTTATTAAGGAATATCTTTGAACAATAAAAGATAAGAGTTACAGAACATGTTCAAAGTATGTCGACATCTTATTCTTTGTAAATCCTTTTTCATATTTACAATCTTGGAACCGATTATACCACACTTCCAAACAAGTTAGAACTGGTTCATCTGATTTCCAAGAACTATGTGATTGATCAAATATCAATACATTAATCATGGGTTTACGGTTCTACCAAACACAAGGATCGGTTCTACCTTAATATGGTTACTGGGACCGGTTACATCAGTTACCAGGATCGGTTACGTCAATTACCAGGAGCGGCTACCACATTCTCATGGTATTACTTGTGATCGGTTACACTAGTCACTAGTATCGGCTACACCAATTACCAGGACCGGCTACACTAATTACAAGGATCGCTTACAACTCTTTTGTGATCGGTCATGCCAATTACCAGGATCGGTTACACCAATTACAAATATCGATCATACCATCTAAGGTGATTACTTAGGATCGGTTACACTAATAAAAGTCATACCTATACATAAGTCAGGCATTGTGACTAGTTTTACCAAGATACATAACAAGTTATGATCAGTTCTACTAACTCACACATATTGGTAATCCAAAGATATGCAATGAATAACAATACCAATAAGCCTAGCGATTTCCCTTTCGATTCATAAAACAAGTTCATGAATGTACTTCCTTTAAACAAATGTAAACATTTTTTCCTAGGATGAAATCTTCACCTTTACCCATACACATAATCACAATAGCATTAAAACGATTATGTCGATGTCTTATATACGAAGTTCAAAAGATAAGATACTTCGTATTCTAATTCCTTAACACTATGTCTACTAGAGTATATCATTCACAGCTTCGCAGTTATGTTTTTAATATAGCACGACTTGAAAGATACGTTGGGAATGAAACATTTCAAGTCAAAATATTACTAACCTCAAGAGGAAGGATGATGTTGTCGATGTAGCTTGTTACTTCATCACATTCTTCAAGTCTTCGAGTAATACTTGTATGTCTCATAATCCTAATCTTTCTAGCCTAACCTATACGAAGTTGTCTCTAGTATATAATCAAGCGACTCTTTAATTGAGTTTTGATTCACTAAAATATGACAACCAAACTTGACATACCAACGCTTGGTGGGTTCAACCGAGCTATGCTCTAAAAATTATAATTAGAAGTAAAATACACAAACGTTAACTCCGCTTTACTTGATAGTGATCCTATAGAGTTTGGTTAAGTCTGAACTTATTATCAAGTAATCACACTTTGGTAGTCTTATTGTCTTGATCTAGTATGCATAGACAATCACACAAAGTGCGAATACTGATTTGTAGTATTGTCTCGACTTTGTCCATAGATAATCACTTTCGGTAAGAGGACTTATAGGTGGATAAATTAAAGATTGTGGTGTATTTGGGTACCCTCGTCTTTTCAATTGGTATCAGAGCAGGAAAACACGAACAGAGCAATTTGTGTTTGGTGCGATCCAACCGATAAAAAATGAGTCAAAATAAGAAAAGCAAAGCTAAACTTTTTAAGAAATCAGTTAACTAACATCAGTATGCTGAGAATAAGGTCTCAGAAAAGGTCAATGGAAATTAGTCTTGTAAGTCTTTTCGGAAATCAAGAACAAAGTCTAGGACTGATAACTTGATTGAGAATCATTATCATGATCTAAAAAAGAATGTATCTGTTGATGGTGGATTTTCAACAAAGGTCAAAATTGTAAAATCATGATACTGCATGTTTCAGACCCGGTTTCAGGAACGCATGTGACGATTCATATTTTACGATCCGTGGACCGTTTTACGATCTTTGATCGAGTTCCTCTCAGAGCCATGATGAATATGATTCTTGAAAGGCCTCCCACTAGCTGAGCGTTCGATGCTGCGCAATTCATCATGACCTATATGTAGAATAACATGATTGGGCGGTCCTCCTACATAATTGTTTATTGAGAGGGCTTAACGCCTTCAGGACGTCGGTGACACTCGTTGTTCCCTGACTACATAGAGACTCCTCTCTACATAGAAGAAAGATTGGGCGGTCCTCCTACATAATTGTTTGTTGAGAGGGCTTAACGCCTTCAGGACGTCGGCGATACTCGTTGTTCCCTGACTATGTAGAGAGACCGTGTATAGATTATTGTTTGTTGAGGGGGCTAAATGCCTTCAGGACGTCAACAAAGCTGCACGATTGTTCCCTGACTATGTACCTTTCAGAACGAGTATGATGCTTCAACTATCTCATATCTCGATTCTACAATAGATTAATTATATTGTGACATTCGCCACTGAATTCCTAGATAATAATCTATTATATCTCATTACTCCGTTCCATGAATCCCCGGCTGACTCCATGGATTAATAATAGATAACCAATTCATCTCATTACCCCATTCCATGAATTCCCCGGTTGAATTCATGGATTAGTAATAGATGCACAATTCGTAATTATTACTTTGTTTCACGAATCATTCTCCGCTGAATTTCATGAATTAATAATAATTACTCAACAATCGGGCATCTGGACTATCATCGAGTAAGCCCCAATAAAATGGTGCAAGTGTACTCAACAATGTTGCACGAACGAGCATTCGAAAATATGGACAAATGAGGAATCCTACACAAAACAGGAAAGAGAAAATAATAATAATAAAAATAAAAAAGAGGCGTCTAGGGACCAGGCCCACTGGCCATGCCGCCATGGCCAGTCCCCCACGCCTCTTCCTTTTATTTTATTTATTTTCATGAACTCATGAAAACTCCTTCATTCAAGCAACTTTCCTTGTTTGAGCAAAACTCACGGTTTCTCCATATTTTCACGGTTTATATGAAAAATAATAAAATAGGGAAGGTGTCACGGGACCGGGCTACCTAGCCGGCCGGCCATGCCCTGGCCGGTCCCACACCTTGCAATCCCTTATTTTCATAATTATTATTTCCCCCATCTCATGAAACTCCTCTGTTTGAGCATAAAATCATGGTTTCATCATATTTTCTCAAATATTGCTCAAACCATGAAAAAGCCAAAAACTCAAATGGTCACATGACCGACTAGGCTACTCACGCCAAATATTAAGATATTATTATTTTAATATTCTCAAAATATTGATCAAACAAGCAAGTTCTACTTGCTCATTCGAGCGAAAAATCAAGAATTTCAGTCAAAGATCGAACTCTTCCGAAAATCCAAAATATTGCTCAAACGCACATCAGAAAATACCGAAACTCTCAGGACTGAGACACGGACATTATGGTGACACGGGCATGCTTCCCTGACCGACCAAGTCCGGCCCTAGGGCTTGCAAGGAGCCGGTCCCACACATTCTTATAATTTTTACCTAATTTGCTCGATTGCTCATATTGGGTCCAAACTCTTTCCAACCAACTTGGAATTTTCTCAATCGACCATCAACTGGTCCCACACCACCAAGGGCCGGTCCTATACTCCCTTGGTCGGTCCCTCACTTCTCCATAATTAGGTTTTATCACCTAACGCTCGCACGGGCACTATTTTAATAAATGATGAAATCGACATTTTTTCATCATTCTTTCACCAACCGGTCAACTAAGGATCCTGGTGCACGCTCACTCGAGCACTTGAACACCACATGGTCGTCCATCATCCCATGTGGTCGGTCCCTCCCTCACTCATGACCTATTTTCATCAATTCAACAATTGATCAAAAATTAGGGTTTCGAACAAACGCTCCACAAATCATCATTCTAAGCAAGTTCAAACACTAATAAATTTATGTTGATACAACAATCAACATCTGGATTAATTATATAATATTTGGTAGTCTACCAATATTTTAATTAATATTTTATTGGGTCACGTCACCAATAAATTATTCGTCGAATTGATCAATACTTGCTTAGTTGCTCGAATATTGACAACTATCAATATTCAGTAATTTATCAGTAATTCGTCGAATTGAGCAATACTTGCTCAGTTACTCGAATATTGACCCAACTGTCAATATTCAGTAATTCGTCGAATTGAGCAATACTTGCTCAGTTGCTCAAATATTGATTCAACTATCAATATTCAGTTTTTTATCGAATCATGCTCGGTGCTCGAATTTACAATATTTACTCAGACGAGCAATATCTAAGAACGTCTAACATGTTTAATCCATGAATCATTGAGCATTAGAACACCCATGCTCGATTCAACAAAACTTAGACTCACTGTCTAATAAGTCAACGACTGACTAATCAAATACACGTATGCTTCACAGACTCCACATTCGTGAGACATCAATCACGTACATGGGGGGATATTAATTAGGGTTTTGGTCTGGCGGCCTACGGCACGTGTGTTCATCCACGATGAGAAATGTGAGTAAGTCGTGCAAACGGTTAAAGGAGTTAGCAAAGTAGTGGGTGGACAGATAACCAAGTCTTCGCACGATATGGAACTGGTTTTACCACTATCTCCCACTTTCTCACTCTTTCACTCATGAAACCGTCATACTTACTAGGATCAATGTGTTCGTTATTCTGACAATATAAATAAGTTCTGAATCGATGACTGAAACAACATTCATTTTAAATCAATAATCGTCTACACAAAATTCCTCTCGATCAAACTTATTTACACATATTTGCAGAAACCTTCTACACATCCACAATCCTTGATCATCATTGATCCCACAATTCTCAGCTTCCCTCCTACAGATCAACCCATCTCCCTCTTTGTGACCGAATTAACTCTGGAATGGCCATTGACTTGGTTTAGGCCGGAGTCCTACAGATTGATCTCTAGAACTTAAAGCACTCCCATGCAGTGCATCTGTTTGAGGTAGCAGTTTGCTCAGTTGAGGAGTCTCGTCCGCACGGTCGTCTCTTCACTTTCCTAAAAACCAGAAAATCGTTTTTCCCCATCAACATATTGGCGACCAAATTGGGAGATTAATATCTCGGTTGCAATCTCAAACTTTCACAAAATGGTTGATCTTAGGTCTTACAAATCCGAACACAAACAACACTAGCACTAGCAACAATGGTGGTACTCCAGAAACCATTCTCGCTTCCAACACCGGTGTTGTTGATACCACTCCTTTTCAAACCAACATTGGATACCATCCCCTGTTCGGCCGCTCTCCTGAGGAAATTAGAGAAAATCCGCCTATCGTAGCTGATCTCATGAAGGTGCAAGAGACTCTCGCCAAAAATCAGATTGACATGGCTGCAACACAGAAAGAGCTGTGCAATTATCTCAAAACTCTCACCGAAAAGATGTTAGAGAAAACTCAAGAGAAAGGAAAAGCCAAAGAAACATCTTCGGTTACTGATCCTGAAGTCACTCCAATCCATGTAGTAGACGATGATGAAGTCCACAGGGATGCATATAACCCACCAACAAAGGAACCTGCAGTCTTCATCACTCGTGAGGACCTGGAACGCTTCATGGAGGATCTAGGAAAAGACAAAACACCATATGTTCACCGTCATCAACCTCCATATCCTACTGCTACGCAAAGAATTCCTCTCCTGAAGGGCTACACCTCTCCAATGTTCACACTGTTCGACGGAACGGGGAACGCTCGAGAACATGTTTCTCGATTCTTAGAAGCATTAGGAGAACATGAACACAATCATGTCGTCCGTTTAAAAGAGTTCTCAAAGTATCTGACAGGCCGAGCATATACTTGGTACAACAACATTGTACCAGGGAGCATCACTGGCTGGGGAGAAATAGTTAATGCCTTATATCGGAAATACTTCTTCGTCTCAGAGCAGATCACTCTCTCTGATTTAGGAAAAATGTCTTAGAAGAACAATGAACATCCGAACGATTATGTGAAGAGGTTCAGAGTCCAATCTTTGGATTTTCATGACCCATATGTCACTGAACAACAACTAGTGGACTTGTGCATCAACGGAATGATCGCCTT
The DNA here is from genome assembly GCA_023531295.1 of Papaver armeniacum. Taxonomy (NCBI): domain Eukaryota; kingdom Viridiplantae; phylum Streptophyta; class Magnoliopsida; order Ranunculales; family Papaveraceae; genus Papaver; species Papaver armeniacum. Next base: position 804,170 of record JAJJWW010019524.1, on the reverse strand, counting down.
GCTGGAAAATCTCCGGTTCCAGACTTTCTCAGAGCTTCATGAAGCATCCAAATGATCAGCCGACGCCTAGTCAACAATCAGTACAATCTCTATCCTTTAACAAACATTGTTGCTGAAAGGAATAAAAGGAAAGCCGAGACACAGCATCAGAGCGCTTCTCCAACATATCAGGCTCCTCTGAAGGCGCAAAGAAAAGATAACTAATCCTGAAGTGCACAAACCTCGACCCGGCATCAAAGAACGGGGAAATGATCAGACAAAGTCAAACTTCCCTCGTCTCATGAAGGAGTGATCGAGTTACTGGAAGTCAAGGTTCAAGATGGTGCAATCAAATTGTCATTCATCAGGAGAGAGCCAACCTCAAGAAGAAATAGAGAATCCAAATCTGCGCCTTCATAGATTCATCAATCATCCAACGAGTAACTGCAAGATTTTGAAGCACATCTTCAAAGAGAAGGTTGATCCACAATAGCTTCAATTGGGGACTGAAGGAATAAACCTTTACACTCTCTGAACAACCAGTCAAAGAAGCAGTTCAATCGTTGATCGAGTATATCTGTGAAATTGCTCTATCTGTCTAAGGCACAAAGGAAAGACATATTCACGGCACCGAATTACATTGTGTCAGACGTCTGTCCTGGAAATACTCCTTGAAACTTCATCCACAGACAAGGAGATGCACGAACTGGGGAGTGTTTACCACAGCCCATCTCAGAGGAAATGATTTCGGAAGAATGTTGATCGATGCTGACACCGTCATCAACATCATTCCACTGGAAACCCTCAGAGCCGCAGGCATCACTCGACAAGAAGCTACTCGTGATCTCATCCCAATCAGAGACCTTGAAGGAACGCTCGGAAATACTTATGGCAACATCACTCTCAAAGTGAACATAAGTTCAACCTGGACAGAAACCAAGTTTTACATAATCAGGAAGATCCAGGATATGACATGTTCTTCAGAAGAGCGTGGATCCACTCTGAAAAGATGATACTAAAAAAGCGCCTTTGGTTGCACATCTCTCCAACGAAGAAAGTTATGATTTAGAAGATTTGGCGGGCATTCCATCATCAGAGCACTTGGAGGAATTTCGAACTTTGACGAAGTTGAAGCAAAAACCTGCAAAAGATGCATAGACATTTATCAAGAGGTTCCGCACTCATGAAAGTCTCATTCATTCCATGTCTAAGTCATTTATTTCCTCACATGCTATCCTAGCATGGGGACTCAATTCTGCTAGCAACTCTGCTTTTGGAAGACGAATGGTAGCTTCACCGCATTAGTATTTACCAAGTGGTTGAATCTGACATTTCTCCGAATCGAGCACTGAGATGTTCATTACTAGATGATGTCCAAGTATGGCAAAAACACTTTGGGCGTTTCTCCATAGCCTTGCATGAGTGTCCATGTGTGCCAAAAAATCAGAAAGCTATGATGTCTGCACAAGTGTTGAATCCCACTACCGCAACGAAAGGAATGCTGAATCAACAGAAGATACTCAGGGCCGAGACGATCAAACCTAAGACATTCGACGTTCAAGGGACATGACGCTTCAACGCTCAAGCATCTAATAAGCCATCAAATTGTACTCCCAATCAAAGAGTACACCTTCGACAATGACGCATCTGGCTTCAACACAAATATCTCGACGATGACACAATGATTCAACACCAGCACGATCAAAGTGTAACTAAACTACAATTGATAAGTCTTCATTATCCCATGATAAGACTTCTGAAGCAGATGCATCATCATTCATCCATGGATGGCACAAACTCCTTCAACATACACTACACTGGGGACTTGATCTTATTGGAAATATCGATTCAAATCTATTTATTGCAACCTGATGTGATTCCATGAAACTTCATTAACGGGACCTCTCTATATTACAAACCCCCGCACGACTGAAGAACTTCCTCTCTTTACCGATCACATTCAGAATAAAGACCGATGTTGCTATCTGCCGCAACAACATCAATTCTTTGACAAAACCACTTCACGGTAAATTCATAATGTTCAGGAGAATTTAGGTTGAACTCACAATACACCTTCATCTTAAGAATGCTCAATCCATCAACTAGTTCGTGAATGTAAAGGCTCACTGGATGGAGGAGCAAAGACTATATCGATAATCATGGTTCTAGCATTTATTGGTCTCTGGAGCAACTCCAACCATAGTATCGGCATCAACAAGGATATGTAGAGGAACTCCATTCATGGTCTCAGCATCAACGAGAATTTCTGGAGACAATTCAATCGTGATCTCAGCATCAACAACAGTCTCAGGCGCAACATCCGGCTTCATCAACTATCTATTCTCTGAAGCGTTACTCGATGGATTGTACTTCTTCAAGCCATATTAATTCATATCAAGATGTGTAGACATGAAAACATGTTAACATGAACGTCTTCTCAAAGCTTGCACGACATACGGGCACAAGCCAAAGTCTTCTACAAGATGTTCTCATCGCCTCTACAAAGGATATACAACACATTTCAGGCCATGGGTTTAGAAAAACGTACCAATGGGTGAGGAATGGGACAATGCTTCCTCAACGAAAGATGTTTGTCCATGTCTCTTCTACAACATACCAAAATGGTGCATCAATCGGACATACGAGCTGAAAGATATGTCCTTTACCGTCAGGTCTATGAAATCTGAAAAATTTGTACGGGATTACAAATTACAAATGTTCACGCTTCGTTGGATGACCTCTACAACTCCAAATTGAGTTATTCTTTTCTCGTGTGATAACTCAGTTTCTTAGCTTCAAAATTTGGGGTCAAGCATCAATTATTCCGACGTCGTATGAGGTTCCTACAGCTTCCAGAGCATACAACATGCAAGCAACAACTCTTAGACGAGATTCATAAGCTCCACAGTCGATCGATGTCCACCAGGCCCTTCCACTAAGTCCTTCATCAAGGTACCTCCAACTTCGACCACCTAGGTCTTTACATCAAGTCTTTGTACCTGGGTCCGCTATCTAGGTCCTTCCAGAAGAATGGAAAACGAAAAAGAGATTTAACTAAATACTAGGGACTGACGATCCCTAATCATGACGGTCAGTTTCACAGTCCAAGATTCATGACTGACACCAAGCTCGCTTATGCTTATCATTCATAATAAAACTAATGCTACAACCGAGACATACAACCATGGTCATTACAACATCCCTCTTGAGAACAACCTCAGTTATGGTATCGTGACCAGGGTTTCAGAAGTGATGTTTCTACGACTGACATAAACAAAAAATGGTACTGCAAGCACCAGGCTCATGTATCAACCAAGGGTTTCAGATTTAAAATTTATCAATTTCATTGAAATCCTTCATCAAGCGTTCGATACACACGCAAATGGTCTAAAGACACAACAGGGGCGCTTTACAACAAGCTCGTCTGAGACGATCTTACACTGTCATGCACAAAGAAGCGATCTAGGAGCAATTGGTGAAGTATCTAAGGTTAAGTCATATGTCATTATCTTCGTATGGATGTCCTCTACAACATATCCAAAATTCACAGCAATTGGATGAATGAGCAAAAATATGTGGCCAAAACCTTGGACTACATGACAGCTGAAAAGTTTCTGAAAACCTCCTGGAAGTTTATTGTTTCGTCAATTTCGGCCCTTAAACGTGCTTAAAATCCGAAAATCTTCTTCGCTAAAGCTTGGAAATTTTCTGAGGATGAATAAACATTGGTAGATCACAAAAATACGACATCGGACGAAGATTCTACAACAATTTCAATGAAGACCTAACTTCTGAATTTTCTGATGACGAATTATGACGAAATTATTCATTCATCCACATCTGAAAACGGAGCTACACCCTCAACGCAAAGCCGAACTTCATCTTCAGTCGATAGTCTCACTTGCTGAAGTCGGCGGTGCTTCTGCTGATGAGGGACGACTCCTAGATGATCGAGAGACATACAATGTGTCAACTTTCCAGCGTTTCTGAAAGGTTGTATCACCTCGGCATGAGCATCTGCAGAAGTCTTCATCTTTGACTTGATATTTTTGGAGCGTTCTCAGGAAGAGCCAGAAGAATGGTTGTAACCAGAAGTCATCACTATCTGAGGCGAAAGACATGGAGTCATGGATATACCAATAACAAACACGCAACAAAAACGGTAACAATCCAACTCTTACCTATTTACAATTTCACTAGCTATAGTGATTATAACATAAGAATTTAGAAAACTTGTTCGTTCTTTCAAACCTGCAAAGACGAGCAAAATTAATTATTCAAAATCATAAATTGATTTTCATAAAACCTTGCACAACCCACGTAAATTTTTACTGAATGAACATCCACTGGTTTTCAAAAATTGGACAGACGTCCATTCTATAATTTTGAAAACTTACATACAGACATTATTTCACCATGTATAATTGTCTACTTTCAACAATTGTTCAAAATCATAACATGATTTTACATATATATATATATTGCTCCCTCGCGAGCGAGAGTATCTTTTCAAAGATTTCTGAAATCTCGAAGATAAAATTTTCATGAAAGGTCATAAACAAAATTTTATTACTAACAGACGCACGTCTATTCAAAAAAGAAAAACTTTTCTCTCGTACGAGCATCCACCTTTGAAACGAGAGTTTATTCCACTTCGTGAAATCTCACATATTTAAAAATAAAATTTTGGTTTTCGTGAAAGCTCATAGACAAAATTTCTATCATTAGACTCAGGTTTATTTTGTTTTTTTCTTAAACAAACGAACGAACGTCTGTTCCTAAAACAAAGATTTCCTTTTTTTGGGCCGGCCCATAAGCCCTAAACCGACCAAAATTGGACGTCCGACCGACCAAATCAGCAGTGCCTCATCTCTCCGTGCTCACGGGATGACGCTCTATCATACTATCAGGTCCTTACCTGAGCATTTGTTCGTACATGACATCATTGGAGCAAATCGAGGATTCTGAAAATACCTTTGTACGACCGAGTTCAACTGCTTATCTCGTCGACTGAAAAATCACCATCTAATGCTTACTGCGGAACATGACTGTCCCTCACTAAGCAGGGTACTTAATGTTGATGGTGGATTTTTAATAAAGGTCAAAATTGTAAAATCATGATACTGCATGTTTCTGACCCGGCTTCAGGAATGCATGTGACGATTCATATTTTACGATCCGTGAACCGTTTCACGATCTCTGATCGAGTTCCTCTCAGAGCCATGATGAATATGATTCTCGAAAGCCCTTCACTAGTTGAGCGTTCGATGCTGCGCAATTCATCATGACCTCTATGTAGAATAACATGATTGGGTGGTCCTCCTACATAATTGTTTGTTGAGAGGGCTTAACGCCTTCAGGACGTCGGTGACACTCATTGCTCCACGACTACATAGAGACTCCTCTCTACATAGAAGAAAGATTGGGCGGTCCTCCTACATAATTGTTTGTTGAGAGGGCTTAACGCCTTCAGGACGTCGGCGATACCCGTTGTTCCCTGACTATGTAGAGAGACCGTGTATAGACTCAGGCGGCTCTCCTACATAATTGTTTGTCGAGGGGGCTAAACGCCTTCAAGACGTCAGCAACGTTGCACGATTATTCCCTGACTATGCACCTTTCAGAACGAGTATGATGCTTCAACTATCTCATATCTCGATTCTACAATAAATTAATTCTACCGTGACATTCGCCACTGAATTCCTAGAATATAATCTATTATATCTCATTACTCCGTTGCATGAATCCCCGACTGACTCCATGGATTAGTAATAGATAACCAATTCATCTCATTACCTGTTCCCCGAATTCCCCTTACCGAATTCATGGATTAGTAATAGATGCACAATTCGTAATTATTACTCGCCATGAATCATTCTCCGCTGAATTTCATGAATTAATAATAATTACTCAACAATCACTGCATCCGGACTATCACCGAGTAAGCCCAAATAAAATGGTGCAAGTGTCCTCAACAATGATGCACGAACGAGCACCCAAATGCACGAACGAGCATTCGAAAATATGGACAAATGAGGAATCCTACATAAAACAGGAGAGAGAAAATAATAAAAAATAAATAGAAAAGAGGCGCCTAGAAACCGCGCCCACCGGCCATGCCGCCGTGGCCAGTCCCCCACGCCTCTTCCTTTTATTTTTCTTATTTTATTTATTTTCATGAACTCATGAAAACTCCTTCATTCAAGCAACTTTCCTTGTTTGAGCAAAACTCACTGTTTCTCCATATTTTCACGGTTTCATGAAAAATAATAAAATAGGGAAGGTGTCGCGGGACCGGGCTACCTAGCCGGCCGGCCATGCCCTGGCCGGTCCCACACCTTGCAATCCCTTATTTTCATAATTATTGTTTCCTTCATCTCATGAAACTCCTCCGTTTGAGCAAAAAATCATGGTTTCTTCATATTTTCTCAAATATTGCTCAAACCATGAAAAACCAAAAACTAAAGTGGTCACATGACCGACTAGGCTACTCACACCAAATATTAAAATATTAGTATTTTAATATTCTCAAAATATTGATCAAACGAGCAAAGTTCTACTTTCTCATTCAAGCAAAAAATCAAGAATTTCAGTCAAAGATCGAACTCGTCTGAAAATCCAAAATATTGCTCAAACGCACATCAGAAAATACCAAAACTCTCACGACTGAGACACATACATTATGTGACAAGGGCATTCTTCCTTGAACGACCAAGGCCGGCCCTAAGGCTTGCAAGGAGCTGGTCCCACACATTCTTATAATTTTGACCTAATTTGCTCGATTGCTCATATTGGGTCCAAACTCTTTCCAACCAACTTGGAATTTGCTCAATCGACCATCAACTGGTCCCACACCACCAAGGGCCGGTCCTATGCTCCCTTGGTCGGTCCCTCACTTCTCCATAATTAGGTTTTATCACCTAACGCTCGCACGGGCACTATTTTAATAAATGATGAAACCGGCATTTTATCATCATTCTTTCACCAACCGGTCAACTAAGGATCCTGATGCATGCTCACTCGAGCACTTTGGTACCACATGGTCGTCCATCATCCCATGTGGTCGGTCCCTCCCTCACTCATGACCTATTTTCATCAATTCATCAATTGACGAACAATTGATCAAAAATTAGGGTTTCGAACAAACGCTCCACAAATCATCATTCTGAGCAAGTTCAAACACTAATAAATTTATGTTGATCCAGCAATCAACATCTGGATTAATTATATAATATTTGGTAGTCTATCAATATTTTAATTAATATTTTATTGGTCACGTCACCAATAAATTATTCGTCGAATTGAGCAATACTTGCTCAGTTGCTCGAATATTGACAACTATCAATATTCAGTAATTTATCAGTAATTTGTCGAATTGAGCAATACTTGCTCAGTTACTCGAATATTGATCCAACTATCAATATTCAGCAATTCGTCTAATTGAGCAATACTTGCTCAGTTGCTCAAATATTGATCCAACTATCAATATTCAATAATTTATCGAATCATGCTCGGTTGCTCGAATTTACAATATTTGCTCAGACGAGCAATATCTAAGAACGTCTAACATGTTTAATCCATGATCATTGAGCATTCGATCACTCATGCTCGATTCAACAAAACTTAAACTCACTGTCTAATAAGTCAACGACTGACTAATCAAATATACGTTTGCTTCGCAGACCCCACGTCCGTGAGACATCAATCACGTCACATGGGGGGATATTACTTAGGGTTTTGGTCTGGCGGCCTATGGCACGTGTGTTCATCCACGATGAGAAATGTGATTAAGTCGTGCAAACGGTTGAAGGAGTTAGCATAGTAATGGGTGGACAGATAACCAAGTCTCCGCACGACATGGAACTGGTTTTACCACGATCTCCCACTTTCCCACTCTTTCACTCATGAAACTGTCATACTTACTGGGATCAATGTGTTCACTATTCTGACAGTATAAATAAGTTATGAATCGATGACTGAAACAACATTCGTTTTAAATCAACAATCGTCTACACACAAGTCCTCTCGATCAAACTTGTTTACACATATTTGCAGAAAACCTTCAACACATCCACAATCCTTGATCATCATTTATCCCACAATTCTCAGCTTCCCTCCTACAGATCAACCCATCTCCCTCTTTGTGACCGAATTGAATCTGGAATGGCCATTGACTTGGTTTAGGCCGGAGTCCTACAGATTGATCTCTCGAACTTAAAGCACTCCCGTGCAGTGCATCTGTTCGAGGTTAAGCAGTTTGCTCGGTTGAGGAGTCTCGTCCGCACCGTCTTCTCTTCACTTTCCTAAAAACCAGCAAATCGTTTTTCCCCATCTATAATATCCAAAACTAAAGGAACATGTTTTGGATCCGACTCCAATCACTAGTGAAAAATATTTTGTTTCTATTCTAGAAAGAAAGAAGAACTTTGATTCACTATCCTGCCCAATTCTGAATTTCGTATTGTATTACAAAGGTTTTTCAATCAAGTTGAAATCTATTCAGTAGCAGGAAAATCAATTGATAGCCTGGAAGATGTCCTAGAACTTATTGTTCAACTAAATGTAAGAATTTGTGAAGGAAATCGAGAAACACTCAGCCTTCAAAATAATCTGGCAGATTATTTGGAACAAAAATTGGTTTTGTGTAACGAAGTGAATCAGCAAACTTCTGAGTGTGAATATCTTACACAATCATTGGAACATTCACAAATAAGGAATAAAATCCTTATCGAAGATCTTCTTACATAGACATGTCGAAAGGTATACCTTGATAGGTGTTTAGAAAAACATTTTTAAGAAGGAATGGATACCTTATGGGACATACAGAATGTCTTGAACGAAAGACATTTGCAATCTGCTTTAATGGCAGATCAAGATCACTCGGGTTCGAATACGAAGAATATACCTTCTGGGCTCAAAATGTAATCAAGGATATAACATCACGCAATATTCCCGATAAAAATGATGAATTCAAATCCACACAAGGGCACACGATCATGTCCCTAAAGATAAGAAGGAAGATGTTTCTTCAATGGTACTTGGTGAGGAAGATTCTTCTCACCCTAACACTTAAAAGTGTTGGAAAATGCATCATTACAATGCCTTCTCTTTTGATGTAAGGAAGCACAAGTATCTGGGCATTTTGTATCATGTTAATATCTCTTATTCAACATAGAGATTATACACAATCTACCTGTTTACTTGATAAGTCTTCATGTGTAGAAAATTTGTTACAACAACTTGTATAAACAGGATGAGTTTTCTTGTCTAAAGTATTTTTAGATACATGATTGATTCTTTTCGGAAAAATCTTTATGATTTAATAATACATAAGATACGAAAATATTTTCGAATCTGGTCAGAATTATTTATTTAAGGCTGATACCTATGTTTGGTATATGTTAAGATCCTCTGGTATATGTACTCATCTTTTTTGAGAACTTATACTAAAAGATGTATCCTCAAACCATATCTCAAGCTAAGATTCTGAAAGCTTTGAGTGGAATGGATTCTAATGAAACTATTAGTCTTGATGATTCCTTCAAGAAATCTGGTTGTGAGGATAAAGGAAAAGAAAGGGAAGATATGACTAATCTTCTTGTACAAAACAGTTTGGATGCTAAGATTGATATTCTCAATCTACGTGAAGTCCTCCTCAGTACTATTGAAACTCATCATAGACAGGCAGCATTACTAAGACCTGTTATCCGTAACCAAAGAAAGCTAATTAAACTTGGAATCTGTAATAGGGAGTATGCTCGGAATATTAATCGTAAGGTTAATGCTTTAGCCTGTGAACATAATCAAGGTATCGTGTGCAGAATCCGGGAAATCAGTCGTGATGTTGTTGATGAAGATCCCGAGAAATTTGAGGATATTGAAGATGATCTTTGAGAGAAACTGTTCAAAGATCTTTCAAGAAAAATAGACATCAATCTTTTGATTTGTTTCAATTATTGTATAAGGTCTATTTTTGAATAAAACTATCATTATTTATGAATAAAATTATTATTTTATATTTTTCTTGTGATAGTTTCCGATTACATAGCATGTGCATGAATGTCTATATTTTTGCTATGTGTTTTCGGTTTATGGGATGTCTGATTTCGGTTTTCATTATAATATTCGATCTCATATGATGTGAACCCTTATGGTTTGTGTGGCTTTTTGATTTAGCGGGATTAAGTTCTAGCCCATGTTGGTAGGCTTTATCAAAGGATCATAAGGAGTTCCGATTGAAACTCATATGTGAAAAGTCACAATATGTTGAATCAATTTGTGTTTACATGAGTTGTGTTTAGCATAAACATATGTGTTTTGGGTTTTCAACTGTTGCTATTGGCACGCATTAGTTAAAACCGATTCATCCTTTCTCTGGTAAAGGTTGCCTTTGTTGTTGTTCTTTTGTTCTTGCGAGAGGATGACAAAACACTAGGGGAGAGTTCTTATTTAAACTTGCGCTTAATGATATATCTTTCTGAGGAGAAGAGGATGCAAAATCTGAGGTAATGAATTTGTTAGTTAATCGTTAATTTTCCTGTTTAAGAAAAGCCTGTTTATATTGCATATATTTTGCTTTTGCTTAACAAAATTTCGGTACAGTTGATATATTCCATTGTGATGTGTATGGATGAGTGTGTGTGATTCAATTGTTTCCGGTTAAGAAAAACTATGTCAATTTATTTGGCTTATTGTTTGGTATCTTCTTTATTGTAGGGTATCAAGTGTTTTTGCTTAACGAAATTTCGGTGAAATTGCGGTGCTATAATGTCTATGTTTGTTTCAATTGCTTTCGGTTAAGAAAATAATTGTGCAAGTCAATTTATTTTGGTTTGTATGTATTGTTTATGGCTTAACGAAATATGTGATCATTTGTTTAGTCCAATTTAATTCTGGATAAGAGAAACTAAGTTAATTCTGATCTTAGTTAGACTTATCAAATTGAAGGATTCGGTTATTCAAGTCTAATATAATGCCTTGGAAAGAAATACTAGTTAACTAACCTAGTGTTTGTCTTGTCTAAAAAGAAAGGTCTAAATAATTAGAGCCTGATGAGAGAAATAAAGTTAATTCTAATCTTTATTTTGGTCTTATCGAAATAAGTGATTGTATGTTTACAATCGGTTTAACAAGGGAATTAAGTTTCTTAGTCGAATTGTTAAACTATTAGGGAAAATTGCTTCGGGCAATAGTTTTCCTTGATAACATATTAAAACTAAATTACTTGTAGTTTCGGTTTTAATATTGGTTATCTAAAGTGGTATGTGAAATCTTCGTGCTTAACTCTTATAGGTTGTTTACAAGTCTTTTAGATTTGTAAGATCCTTTCGGTCTGTCCTTTATTTGCTAGAACCTTTGTCATTTTGTGATAAAAAGGGGGAGAAATATATGGAGTAAACAAGTGATTTTCAATCACCAAGGAAAGGACAATTGTGCTTAAACGTTATATCCAACGAAAGAGTAAAGCATTGACTAAGGGGGAGAAACATATCATATTGCTGGTGTAGTTACTTTGACTACAAAAAGGGGAATAAAAAAGATGTTCGGATTGAATATCTACTTATCTTACCTTTAGGGGGAGTATAAGCTTTGTTATTCAAATGTCAATAGCGGCATTTATTAATTGAATATATGCAGGTTATTGTGCTGTTGAAACTTGGAATCAAGCGTATGTAAAATGAATTCTTGTAATTTGTTTAATTCATATGTATTAAGAGTTTTGTCACTAAAATTGACAAAGGGGGAGATTTTTAGAGCATAGCTCAGTTGAACCCACCAAGCGTTGGTACGTCACGTTTGGTTGTCATATTTTAGTGTGTCAAAACTCACCTAAGAGTCGCTTGATTATCCTTTAGGTTAGACTAGAAAGTCTAGGATGTTGAGACATACAAGTATTACTCGAAGACTTGAAGAACGTGAAGAAGTAACGAACTACAACGACGACATCATCCTTCCTCTTGAGGTTAATAATGTTGACTTTAACTGTTTCATTCCTAACGTATCTTTCAAGTCGTGCTATATTGAAAATATAATCGAAGTAATGTATTGGATATATTACTCTAGTAGTGAGACATGATCATAGTATTAGGGAATTAGACTACGAAGTATAACGCTTATCTTTTGAACTTCGTAGATATGACATTGACATAATCTTATGAATGCTGTTATGATTATGTGAATTTGTAATGGTGAAGATTTCATCCTAGGAAATAATGTTTTACATTTGTTTAAATGAAGTACATTCATGAACTTGTTTTATGAATCGAAAGGGAAATCACTAGGCTTATTGGTATGGCTATTCATTGCAAATCTTTGGATTACCAATATGTATGAGATGGTAGAACCGATCATAACTTTTTTATGTATCTTGGTATCACTAATCACAATGCCTGACTTATGATTTGGTATGACTAGTTTTGATTAATTAGTGTAACCAATCCTAAGTAATCTCCCGAGATGGTATGATCGATATTTGTAATTGGTGTGACCGATCCTAGTAATTGGTGTGACCAATCATAGAGAGTTGTGTAATCGATCCTTGTAATTGGTGTAACCTATCCTGGTAATTGGTGTAACCGATCCTGGTAAATGGTGTGACCGATCACAAGCAATACTAGGGCTGCACAAGACCCACCCACGATACCCATACCCGCCTTGCACCCGATAAACCCGTGGGTTTTTTGTCCATACCCGCCCGTTGTGGGTGCGGGGTTGGTTAAGAAAAAAAAAACCCGTTGTCTGTGGGTGCGAGGTTGGTTTTAGGTCATACCCGCCCATACCCGCCCGAAAAACCCGCTCAATATACACCGTTGATTACAGCTAATCCTTCACTGGACTAGAGAAGTTCAACTCGCTCCCTAGACCACCTCTTTTGTCCCTTTCTCCGAGAGACTTCACATTTTCAATGGTTGTTGGTGTCTTGTGTGAACATATCCACAGAGGTGCCAATTTAAGAGCTGGCCTTTTTAACGTTCAGAGATTTCTTTACCATCAAAAATAAAACAGAAGCGTATTCGATTTGTTATCACTATAATTAGCTGCACGCGTCATGAAATATATTAAAGTGGACTCCTTGGATTGTAATCTTGAAAATTTCAATGTGGTGCAGCAGATTATAGCGAACTCCTCCTCCTCCTGATCAGTATATCTAATTTTTGGATTATATCTAATTATTGCGGTTTAAGCGGGTTTAAACCCAAACCCGCCCTACCCGCAGTGGGTGGGTAACAAAACCCGCCCGCTGTTTGTGGGTGCGGGGTTGGTTATGGAAAAAAAAAAACCCGCAGCCTGTGGGTGCGAGGTTGGTTTGAGCTTATACCCGCCCATACCCGCCCATGTGCAGCCCTAAGCAATACCATGAGTATATGGTAACCGGTCCTGGTAATTGATGTAACCGATCCTGGTAACTGATGTAACCGGTCCTGGTAACTTGTGTAACCGATCACAAGTGCTTCCATATGAGGGTATAACCGATACTAGTGATTGGTAGAACCGATTGAACCCATGTATGTGATTTGATATTTGATCAATCACATAGTTGTGTTGGAATACAGATGAACCAATTCTAAACTTGTTTGGAAGTGTGGTATAATCGATTCCAAGATTGTAAATATGAAAGAGGATTTACAAAGAAGAGATGTTAACATACTTTGAACACGTACAATAACTCTTATCTTTTATTGTTCAAAGATATTCCTTAGTAGTCAAGGAGATCCTGTACCGAAATAAATTAAGAATCTTTTAATTAAGGTTGTTAGTTTTATATGCTTTTACTACCAGCAATTAAATGCATATCTCTAGAGAATAAAAATTAGTAATGTGCATTTACTAATTGGAGATTTTCTATTGAGAGATTTCAGAAAATATTGGACACAACATTTACTGGAATTATGAAAACAGAATGGGCATTTATTGCATATCTTGAGAATACTTTCGGTTTTGGAAATTCCTTGGTGTCCAAACATCCTTGTTGTATAAATTCCTAAGTTTGCATTTCTAGCAAACTATCCTACGAACCAGACAAACTTCATCTTTTTGTTGTTTCTGGTGGAGCCGTCAAATCATAGAGGAAAGTACCCTAATTAGGCGAAATCTCTTACGACCGCTCGTTTAAAGACTTCTGTGGGATCAAGAAGCTCTACGAGTACCGTTGGTGGGAAACTAGATAATTGCAGTGTTATTAGCTTTCGATTGATTTGATTGACTAATGGTTGTTGAAACTTTGATTGCACCTAGTTTGTTTATTCTTGAGAATCTTCTCTTATGATATAATATTCACTCAAACTAGATCGAAGTATCGACGGGATCTTTAGAACTGTTTGTAGATCTAAAGACATCTTGTGATAATCCATTGTTAACAGACTCCGTTCTGTGCGTGATTGATCACAATAGATTCAAGTGGTGTTATGCAGGTTTTAATTGAAGATTAAAGAAGATTTGAAGACGAAGAATATTTCTTATTGGTTTCTCATATCTTTGTGTTGCACAAACCTTGATCGGATGGGATCCAACTAGAATCGGATTTATTCGATTGATTAGTTGCGTGAGATCGACATTCTCAATATATCTCTTTGAGATTTATTTGGATTGAGTGCGAATCTAAACTCTTCTACTTCGGTAGTTGTTGGATAGATTGATCTAACCAGGCAAAGGAGTTTATTAGCTTAAACAGAAGAGCTTTTGCATATAACTTGAGATATCTTTATCTTAAAGAATCAATAGAGTTGTTACCAAACAGATTTGTTGTTCTTTTACTGTTTGGAATACGATCCGAAGGAATTGTTCCAGTGCGTGCACTCATCGAAGTCGGAAGCGTAGGGATACTGAGGATACTAAGTGAACTAGGGGTAGTTGCTTGGTCTCAACTATACGAAGTTGTTTTAGATTTTGTATAGCGTCTTGATTCTGAGAGTATTAAATTATGGACTAGGTCCTGTGGTTTTACTACATTTGCGGTTTCCTCGTTAACAAAATCTTGCTGTGTCTTTTACTTTTCTATTTTCGCAATTATGATTGTTTATTATAATTGGAAGTAAAATACACAAACATTAACTTCGCTTTTCTTGATAGTGATCCTATAGAGTTTGGTTAAGTCCGGACCTATTATCAAGGAATCACACTTTGGTAGTCGTATTGTCTCGATCTCGTATCCATAGACAATCACACAAAGTGTGAATACCGATTTGTAGTATTGTCTCGACTTTGTCCATAGACAATCACTTTTGGTAAGAGGACTTATAGGTGGATAAATTAAATATTCTGTTGTATTTGGGTACCCTTGTCTTTTCATCTTCGCCTTCAAATGGTAGAACGCAATGATGACTCTCGTGATCCACTGTTTCTCAACTACATTTTTATCCTAGTCTGAGACTTAACTATTATAGAGTAGAAATCAAGATATAGTTTTGACAACTAAATTTGACAACAAGCTTGAGATAGAAGCACTTGTGAGTTCGACTAAGCAATGCTCTAACAGAAAGGATTAAAGTGGATCGAGTATTGATTTCAAAAATCACTAATCTTCCCATGGGTGATTTTTTTTCCTAGACCAAAGGAAGATAAGCCTTCTTGTGAAACCATTTTTTATAACCTTTGTGGGAAAAGTTTTGGTTTGAAAGATAAAAAAATTATCCATCGAAGATCTCGGTATGCCTTTTAAGGTCTTTGGAAAGATTGGTATTCCAAACATTTGTCCCTCCATGGTAGAAGATGCACGTTGGATTCGTGACTTGTCGGAGTTAGTCTTGATGTATGTGGCTGGATTATTCAATAAATGGCGACAATGACCTTATCCAACAAGAAATTGGGTTTTCCTTGTCTTATCGAACGAATATGTCGAGAATTCTCCATTGGTCCGATTTGAAACTCTATAGGAACCCCTATTTTGGTTGTGGAAGTACATTCAAACGTATGAGAACGAACGATTACAAAATATAAAGGGTGTTTATCTCACTTCTTGACGGTTCTTGTATATCACCTTGAGTCTTCTTCAACAAATTCACAAGGATGTTCGTAAGATCAACTCCAAGATAAAAGGTGTGTAAAAACAATTATGTGTGCTTGCCACAAAATTTCCCGACATCAAGGATGAAATAGATAATATTCAAGCTTTTTGATTGATTCTGATGATGAAAATGATGCTTAGCTTCTTCATTATTTGTTTTTTTGTTATTTTAAGTACTAGGAAACTTCTTGGGAGAATTTATTCTTGTGTTCGAGAAGGATAACTAGGGATTGGTATAGCATATATTGTGACTACACAAGATATTTCCAACGATTTTCATCTTGCATGTTTTTAGGTTTATTTATTTAAATTCTAAAGTTTTTGGAAGATGAAGTTGCAGTATTTAATCTTTATTGGTTATATGTTTTGCAAAGTCTTATGAGATATATGTGTCCTTTGCATTTTGCGAATTGAACTGATATCTCACATATGCACAAAAGTTAAATTTATTAAGTCTTTACTGAGTAAAGATGTAATAAACTGTGAGAATTTTCCGCAGTATTGATCTCTCTGTGGTCACACTCTTGTGAAATTACTGCATGATCAATACTCCGTAAGATTTTCTCTTATGTTGAGTCATATCGTTTAAATTATCTCCTTGTTCGTAACTGGCGTTGAGATTAATTTATGTCGATGTTTTTGAATACAAGTTCGTGTGATTTGTTAATGTCCAACAAAATCCTTCTCTTTATTAAAGTAAGGTCACTCATTTTTATTTTTTTTGATCGGTAAGGTCACTCACTTGGGAATGACATCAAAACGGGGAGAGTTCTTTTTGAACTTGTGCTTAATTGATATATATTTGCGGGGAGAGTGGATGTCGAATATGAAGGGGATGCTTGTATCTTAATATCTCCTAGATGAAGATAGTAAGTATTTTTACTCTGTGATATCATCTAAATTTAAGTTGATATGTGTTTCTTTAGTCTTGAATTATCTTATGTTAGAATTCATTATGATCCATAATTTTCGTACCTTTGCCAATTTTTATTGACAAAAAGTGGGAGAATTAATTAATAGTTTCATACTTCATACATATGGTTTACGGATCATTATGTAAGGGGGAGTGAATCTACATCTACAGGTTTCACCTATTATGCAAAAGATGTAAGTATTGACTAAGGGGGAGAAACATATCACCGTAGTATTACTTCGAAGTTGTGATACAATTGAACTTTGGAGAAGATAATAATATTATGTTTCTGTATAACAACGATTGAGAATATTTGTTTTCAAAGTTGTTATCGCTACGGATCTTCAATAACAACGATGCTGAGTTGAACACGTTCAGAATCATTGACGATCTTGAATTAACGAAGAATTCAAGAAGTTGGACAACCAAGGAAATTAAGCATGATGGATTCTGGAGTTTTGAAGATTTTATATGTATTGATAGTTTTGTCACTAAAATTGACACAGGGTGAGATTGATAGAGCATTGCTCGGTCGAACTCACAAGTGTTGTTATATCAAGCTTGTTGTCAAATTTAGTTGATCAAAACTATATCTTGATTTCTAGTCTACATTTAGTCAAGTCTCAGATTAGGATCAGAAATGTGTAGTAGAGTATCAGACATCACTACGTTATACCATTTGAAGGCCATATCTACTGAAGATGAAACTTCATCGACAAAAGGTATGTGAAGACTGAACCAACCTATCACTCAAGTTTTCACCTTTCTATCTATGAGACTAAGGTGCATGACTAAGTGGACTTTAAAATGCACAATAGAAATTTTGATTCAAGATTATCTTGTTAATTATTCTCGAAATATGAATGACTAAGCTTAAGAAGATTCTGTTCAAGAACAATTTATTGTTTATGACCTAAATCATGATTCAAGTTAATCATTTGAAAATAACCTGGAACAGTGATATGTGTCATTGATGTTATTCGGGAATGTTTCAAATTGATTATTAGAGAGATATAAAACTACTGTAAATCTAGATACATGACAATACATAAACCAGTTCATGTACTGGCATAACTGTTATAGGTCCGGAGCCGCAGTACACGTACCGGCGTAGCTATAGTTCGGCATGACCTTTGGTACACATACCCAATACAGATACTAAAAAGTTATGTTGACTCGTGAACTCAGGAAGGTACACATACCTAATATGGATACCAAAGTTCCTAAACTGTTTTTGTCTTAACGATACACATATTATGACAAATAATAATTCACGTACTGGAAGTAAGTACACGTACTTACCTAGTCGAATATTTTCAGATACATCAAAATTATTTCTATGAGATAATCATCATTTGAATAACTCTCTAAAACACCTCTAGATATAATTGATCACATTATAAAATATGGTTGTGACTCAAGATTAAAGTCTAAAAGTGTTATATGAAAATGATTAAGCTTATAGGTTGTTTGGATAGTTTCGGCTAACCTTTCATGAACAAGTCATTATACACGGTTCAGTTACGGTTCATCCTAACAAGAGTGTGTATTTTATTATTTATCTCAAGTCGAATTTTCATATAACGGTGGAGAAAGATTGCTTGGTTACAAATCTATCTTAGCTTAAATCTAAAGCAACCTTCGATCTTGAAAGTCTATAAAAGGAGAACCTCAAGCAACTGGGTTTTTAGAATTCCTGACACTCTTCTTGTGTGTCCTAGTTGTAAATTAGAGTAGTCATCTCCTTTAAACCTTTTTAGGTTTAACGACTAAATAGACTTCGCTTAGGGATTCGCGAAGCCTGGTTCGAATATCTTTATCTTGATAGTTCGTGTATCCTGATCTTGCTACTGATTGTTGAGTCTCACTCCGATCAGGCAAGATAGATAGAAATCGCAAAGTTCTTCGTCTCATACTTTGTGATTCCACAAGTATATTCATATATAACGATTCTTTGTTGAAATCGGAGTATGTTTTACATGTGAGGTGAATAATGATCTAGGCTGTTCTTCGGGAGTCGTAGGTACCGGATTTTGAGGTTTGATAGATCTAGTCTACTGCAAACGATTTCCTATCTCACCTTGATCTAACGATTAGAACGGAAATCATATATATGGCTTTCTGTGGGAGGCAGATTGGTTTAAAGTCTCCACTTAGGCTGAAGCAACTCTTACGCGGTAAAGGAACTCAGCTAAGGGAATCAATTGCGCAGACAAGAGGCATAAGGAGCGCGACTATAAATGAGTTACTATGATGGTGGATTTGGACTCAACTACATTCCAGTCCCAAGTTTTGATAGTAGGCTAGAGTCTGTAGCGGCTTAATACAGTTTGGTGTTCAAGTCTGGAAAGGTCTTGAGGTTTATTCTGCATTTGTGGTTTCCTCTTTAATAAAATTTCTGGTGTCTGTGTTATTTCTTTTCTGCATTTTATATAATTGAAATATCACAAGTTGTACGTAAAATCAATCAAAGTAGATACGTCCATCTTAATTGTTGGATACAACTTGATTGATCTTGGATATTGATTTTTGGAATCGTCCAAGTACTCTCACGGTATAATCAGATTCACATACTTGTCTCCTTTTACATATTGATTGTGATAGAAACAGATATAAACTCTTGATATCATTCCTGTTTGAGATTCATTAAGTTGTAACTCTCAGAATTGTATTTAGGTTTAGTCCATACAGGTTGCTTAAAAAAAAAATGGTGGTGTATTATGATATTCCCGTAATTTCAATATTTCATTTTCATCAGTATCGGCCGGTATCCATCCATAGCGATGGATACAGATTACTACGGTAAAAACACGATTTGTGGATAGATGTATATTGAATACCCGGAAATACAAATAAAGTAAGATCATGGATCAACGTCAACAATTACAAATACGAGACAACAAACCATGTCCTACATTCGTGAATTTCACACCCCGACATTAAAGAGTCAAACTAGTTCATTTTTTTCGAGGCACAAGAACCAAACGGTACATAGTAGGTTCATTCAAACCAAGTATTTTTCTCCACGGGATTCACATAAATAAAATGTAAAATATAAAAGAAATCTGAAATCCCAAATATTAAATAAAATGCAAACTTGAATACGGATTATCTTTTATTTTTTTTGGAAATTGGATGCATTGAAAAAAAAGAAACGCATTGAAAAAAAAGAAAGGAACTGTACTTGAATAGGTTTTTTTTATCTTGTACACCCATGCACAAGATAACACCCAATCATTGCATTGGGAAAGTGCAAAAACAATTAAGAAAATAGGAGATAAAAAAAAAAAACTTTTACATCTCAGTTGTAAGTCTTCCCAAAGGAGTTTTATTGTTCTAGAATGACACATTCAATATGTAAAGGGGAGTAAGAGACTTAGAATGGAGGACCTGCACACTGAATCAGGGGTTGTTTTGACACCAGTACAAATCAGAGATACTCATGAATCACGCGGATGTAACCCTGAAACCGATGAATGTGGTTCGTTTTCGCTCATCTGCTTTCATCAACTTTTTGTTACCAATTGTCTGTTGTTGTGTAGTTATGGGTATGCTTTGCTTTTGTTAGTCACTATTTCCCGAATTTTAGATCTTATTTGCTTGTTTTTTCAATTTGGGTGTGTTGCTAGTATGAAAATTTTGGCATGGAATGTTCAAGGGATTGGAAATCCCTTGACTAAAAATCATTTAAAAAGTGAAATTGCTACAAATTCTCCAGATATTATTTTTGTGTCTGAAACTAGGACTGGAGAAAGAAGAATGAGGTTTATTCTCAACGAAATTGGTTATCCAAATTTTTGGGTTCAAAGCCCAATAGGTTTGTCTGCTGGTGGATTGGCAGTTTTGTGGAAGGATGGTTTTCATATGCAAATTATCCAAGAAGAGGTAAAGCTTATCTCTTTTCTTTTAAAGACAGATGCTTCTGTCGGTTTCTGGATATTGTCATGTATGTATGGTGCCTTACAGGAGCATGAAAAGCTACAACAATGGTCTTGCTTTAGATAGATTAGCTTCTCAAGCGAATAACTATCCTTGGCTATTGATAGTGATCTGAATATAATTTTACATCCATCTGAAAAGGAAGGAGGCACACACAAGCATAACAGAAAACATTACTTGCCAGTTCAATGTATCCGCAATCTAGGTTTAACAGATGTTGTCTGGTTAGAAGACCCATATACTTGGTCTAATCATCGACAAGGAGATTCTCTAATTAGAGTTCGGTTAGATCGTGATTTGGCAAATACTATTTGGCATGCTAATTTTCCTTCGGCACAACTACATAATCTTTTGCCTGTAGGTTATGACCATGCTCCTTTGTTATTAGTAACTGAGTCATCTGTTAGGAAAAAAGATAGGCCCTTCAGACTTTTCGAACATTGGTTAGGACACAAAGACTGTAAGACTATCATAGGGGCTGCTTGGAATAGGGATGTTCAACATCATGATAACATTCACAATAAACTTCTTTCTACTCAAAGATGCTTTAACTACTTGGAGTCAAATTACTTTTGGTAGTATCCAAGGCAGAATTAAGACAATCAAGCGTAATCTGTTGAATCTGGTTAGTCAAAATCCCTCAGCTGAACTTACTCCTCAATATAAACAATTGCAGTTAGAACTTGCTCATTGGTATGATATTCATGATCAATTGCTCATTGGTATGTAGATGGTGCTACATCTTTTGCTTACGGAGACCGTAACACGAAATGTTTTCATGCTAGAGCAAACTTTAGGCGTAGAAGAAACCACATAGCATCTCTTCAAAACAGTTTAGGTATGTGGTGTAAAGAGAGAGATCAGCTTGAAAGTCTATTAAATAGTCATTTTCAACATATCACTACTTCCACCAATCCTAGACAGGATTTAGAACTGCTAAATTTGATTCCTACTTGTATCTCTGCTGAAGATAATGAAATGCTCCTTAAAATTCCTGATGTTACTGAAATTAGAAGTACAATTGCTCAAATGCCTTCATGGAAAGCACCAGGCCCTGATGGATTCCAAATTGGCTTCTATAAACATAACTGAGAAATAGTTGAATCTGATATTGTTTCTTGCAGTGGTTCGAATTTTTTTTTAAAACTCATAGTTTGGACCCTAGATTTAATTCCACTTATCGACTCTAATTCCCAAAGTGGAGTGCCCTCGCTACTCCATCTCGATTTTCGTCCCATTAGCTTATGTAATTCAACGTATAAGATAATTTCTAAGCTTATGGTGAATTGAATGAAGCCAATCATATCTAAAATAGTTTCGCCATTCCAAGCTGCTTTTGTGCCAGGTAGACATATTCAGGATAATATAGTTATAGCCCACGAGCTATTAGATACCATGAAAAAGATGAAGATAGATATGGTGCTGTTGCTATCAAATTAGACATGTCTAAGGCTTTCGATAGACTCGAATGGACTTTTCTCATTGATGTTTTATCGAAATTAGGTTTTGCTAAAGAATGGTGTGATATGGTGTTATAATGCATTAGTACCCCAACTATCTCTATACTTCTAAATGGAACTCCTTGTTCTTGTTTTCAGCCATCAAGGGGCCTTCGTCAAGGTGATTATTTGTCCCCGTATTTGTTTATTATTTGTATGGAGGCCCTGTCTAGGCTTTTTCTACATGCTGAAAGTGCCAAGTTGCTTCATGGTGTTAAGCCTGCTAGAGTTGGACCATCTATCTCACATCTTTTTTTCGCAGACGATGTCCTCTTATTTCTGAAAGCTAAATCATCTGAACTTAGGTTTGCTCAAGACATTCTTTTGAGGTTCAGTCGCGCTTCTGGTCAGGTAATCAATCCTATCAAAAGTGCTATAGCTTTTACCAAAAAAATTCCCAGGAGTCGACAAACTGAGATAGCTAACATGTTACAAATGAACCCTATGAAGCTAACTGATAGATATTTAGGGGTTCCTTTGTTTTTCAATAGATCTAAGGTTTTGTGTTTTCAACCACTAATCGATCAAATGCAGAAATATTTAGATGGTTGGCAAAAAAAACTCATACCTCAATCTGGCAGAGCAATCCAAATATAGTATGTTTTAAATTCAGTTGTTTCTTATCAGATGTCATGTTTCCCAATTCTTGACTCTATTTTGAAACAATTAGATACGCTTCAGCATAAATATTGGTGGGGCCATCACCCAAAAAAGAGGGGTTTAAACCCTAAGGCATGGAAAGGTCTGTGTCTTCCTAAAAGACATGGTGGTATGGGTTTTAAAAATCTCCGTAAATTTAATTTAGCTATGCTTACAAAAATGGCATGGAGGCTGGTTACTCAACCTCAGACTTTATGTTCTCAAGTTTTGAAATTGAAGTATTTCCCAAAGCATAAACCGTTACATACAATTGCTAGGAAGAAGGTTACCTGTGTTTGGAATGGTATAACTAGAGGTTTAGAAATAGTTAGGAAATATCACATATGGGAGGTGGCTAATGGTCAGGATATAAGTATTTGACAGGATAATTGGGTGGATATGAAGCCACAACCTCTCGTTAGGCCAACTGAGTATCATCTTCAAGATTATACTCGTTTTCTCACTTATAGATCCTTACTCAAAGCAATGGGACGAAGTCGCTTTAGCAGAGTTGTTTACCCTCGCTCAAATAACACAAATTCACCATTAGAATCCCTTACTCTGGAGATGACCTGTATTAGATGGTCACTTACTCAATCTGTAATTTCTCTCTAAACTGTATAAAATGTTATTAGCTAATCAATGTTCTCGCCATGTTGCTCAACAAACAATGGCTCGTGTTATGACACATGAATATTTTACCTAAATTCGAGATTGTTTATTTGGAAGTGTCTTCAAAATGTTCTCCTTTTAAAACCACATCCTGCTTCAACTCAACATTGTGAGAATGACCTTTGTCCTCTTTGTTGTTTATATCCCGAAACTTTGATCACTTATTTTTTCATTGTGATTTTGCTAGAGCCATATGGTTTCGATTATGCCCACAAGTTTTTGCTATCGTTCACCAATTTAATTCTCTCTCAGGACCGGATTTTGCATTGGTTTGATACTAAGATTAATTCGATGCTCGAAATTGTTTAATCTTTATATAGTTATTTTATGGCAAATTTGGAAAGCACGTTGTAGTGCTAGTATGGAAAACAAGCGCCAATGTCCCGTAGTAACTATCCATCAAATCCAGCTTTGTTCGAGTCCCCGACTCAAACACGAAGCTCTATTCGAGCCTTCGAAACCTTTCCTTGCTACCAAACTATCTCTAATAGGCATCGTTTTCATTATTCAATGCTGCGTCAATACTCGACACTTGTTTAATGTTTGTGGATGCTTCCTTGGGGAAATTGTCTTCTTCTCGCAGTCGTGGGATAGTCTTCTATAGAACCAATGGTAGATTTGGAGCACGAGATCTTTGCAAACAAGCGCGAAATCAATTCTAGTCAAGCTCACGCTCTTTTGGACTACCGTTGAATGGGCTCAAGATATGCATGTTCAGAACATCACTTTCATCTATGACAATCTCGCACTTGTTAATGCTATCAATGGTGAAATTTCTAACATCCCTTGGACACTTTTCTCTTCTGTTCAAGACTGTAAAAACGGATTAACTTCGTTAGGTAGTTTACTATGTAAATATGTGCCACGTAAAATGAATGAAGCAGCAGATGTTTTGGCTAAATTAGCTAGGAAATCTCATGTACGTAGTGTTTGGGATAACACACTCCCTATATGTGTTAAGGATAAGCTGCTTCCTATGGTGTAATCTTTGTACTATGTTTTTATATAATGTTACCTTCAAAAAAAAAAATAAAATAAAATAAAATGTAATGTTCTACTACTTGTCGATACAGGACACGTTTTCACTTTTCAGTGAACACCTCCGCAAGTCAAATGACAAAAGTTCGGCGACAACACGTTGGCTTTATGATTTCGGCTTGATTTTCAAATGCAACTTTCTAGAAACATCAACGGTTCACGGCTTCTTCCTCAATCACACAACGTAAATATCTCCAACCATTTTCCCCTCATTTATTTCTTTCCCGATTTTCTGCATTTAAAAGGGAACTTAATTTTGGAGTACCGACTACCGATACAAATAATAATTGAAAGACACCGCTCTCTATTGGAGCATTTCAAGGCACTCTCTCCGTCTCTCATTCCTTTCCTCCTTCTTCTTCTTCTTCTTCTTCTTCACGGAGAAAAACTGAAGGCCTTGATTGTGCTCTGTTCTGTTAATCAGCAAAGATATAAACCTCAAAGTTTGAGAGGGGCTTTGAGAGAGAGATTTTTGCAATGGATGGTGATACAAATTCAAACCATTCAACTCCTCTCTTAACAAACAAAGATGAAAAATGTCCAGTAACATTCTGTACAAAACTATGGGAAGAAAATAAAATGGTATGGCAGATTGCTGGACCATCCATTTTGACTTCAATCTTTCAATACTCTATGGCTTTCGTTACTCAAACTTTGGTTGGTCATATTGGTACTCTTGAACTTGCTGCTGCTGGTCTTCAAAACTTAGTCGTCTCTGGTATAAGCTTTGGAATCATGGTATTATTCCTCACTCTCTGATTTCCCATTTCGCCCTTCTCTATCTCTATTCGAGTAATTTGGGTCTATTTGATTTTGATTTGAATTTGTGGGTTTAATTTTAAAAATGGGTTTTTGATTAGAAATTATTTTTTGCAGTTGGGGATGGGAAGTGCCGTGGAAACGTTATGTGGACAAGCGTATGGAGCAGGAAAATTGAGAATGTTAGGGATTTACTTACAAAGGTCATGGCTGATTTTACTTGGAACATCACTACTACTGACCTTAATCCCTATATTTGCAACACCATTGTTATTATTGTTCGGTCAAAATAGAGATATTGCAGAATTGGCTGGAACATATTCAATATGGATGATACCAGAAATGTATATGTTTGCGCTGAATTTTCCGATGCAAAGGTTTTTACAAGCTCAAAGTAAAGTGGGGGTAATGGCATGGATTTCACTTGGCGTGTTAGTAATTCATTTACCATTGAGTTGGTTTTGTATCACCAGATGGGGTTTAGTTGGAGCTGCTGTATCTTTAAATTTCTCATGGGTGTTAGTGGTGATTCTTCAATTTGCTTATATTGCATCACCAAGTTGCAAGGATACTTGGAGTGGGTTTTCATGGTTGGCTTTCTCTGATTTGCTTGGATTCCTTAAGTTGTCTTTGGCTTCAGCTGTGATGCTCTGGTTAGTATTACTCTATCTCTTGCTCTCAATAGTTAGCAATCAATTGGTTCTATTTTTTATCCGGGCACTCCAGAGTCCAGATTACGATTTTGGTGACCGGCTGTTTCTTGAAATCACTCTTTAGATTCCCAACTGAGCATGGAACTTTGAAATCTTGGTTTGAGTCTGGACTCTGGATTCTAGACTCTACTAAATGCATGCACTTATAATTGAATCTAGGAATTAGTGATCATTAAAACAGGGTCCAACTATTGGACTAATTTTTGTTCAACACGCATTAAAAAATTAGAGAGAAAATGACCCTTCTACAGGAAGAACCAAGAATAATTTTGTTTCCAAAAAACCATGTCTTAATTTCGGGCTTGTTGAAATAGATTTCAGTTTCACACAAATGAGAATTATTGGATACTTTTCAAAATAGAAAAGATATTTTAGGAGAATTTCTCCCCACCTTTTCTAAGTGATAACAGCGAAGTTAGCTTGTTGCTCAACCTTGAATTGTGACACTTGACTGTACTTATTCATATTTGGATTTTACATTCCCTTAATCTTGAAAATCTAAGATTTCAATGTGGGTTCAAATAAAAATCGGTATAGATTGAGGGAAGAAAAATTATCACGGAATCTATCATAGCTTGCACGAAAAAAATAAACTCCGTATTAACTATCAAGTGGAGGGAAACCGGAAGAATTCTCTCTTTTCGTTTTCAATTGTTAGCTTGTTTCAATAAAGTGCTTTCCTTATGGTTTCTTGACAAGATGCGTCAACAAAAAGGCTTGCAAGTTAGTCCTACATGCACTAAAGTATGTTTGTCAACTCTCTGGGGCATTCTACCTGACTATTATGGCCAGCTGACAAGCAATTTCATACAATAACACTAACCCCATGGTACTATTCTAGTGGAAATCATAAAGACTTTCTTGAAGAATGCATTTACAACCTGTTTTCTCCCCACAGATCACATAGGAGATACAATTTATTGGAGACAAATAGCATTCTTCAATATGTTAGCTATTCATTATTCTGTTTCTTTTGGCGTAAAATTCTGTTTTGGGTGGATTTGTTTCGTGTCTACTGTAGGCCATTATTTGTCATGTCATCTATCATCTATACGGCATGGATCATGAGATATGCTCAGAAACATCAGAGTGTGTGTGTCCATTGAATCCAAAAAACATGAAATCATGGATAAAAACATTTTTGTTCTATTTCTTTCTCTGCTTGTATCGACCTTGAAGGTAACAGAAAACTAACTTCTTTTTTTTTCAAAGGAAAGCAAGATAGTGTTTAGAAACTACAATTAGGTAACGTGTTGAAGTCGCCAGATATAATAACCAAAGCATATTTTATGTTCATTTAGATCTACGTCTGTTTATGACAATTTCAGTGTGTTTACAACTACTTCTTTTGACTGTCTACAGACATCTAAGAGTTTGATTAAATAAGCAGTATTGTTTTCTTTTTCCGCTGCAACATTTCCAAGCTCAAAGTAGGTTGAATGTCGCATCTAACTGATATTCAAGAATCAAAATGATTCACTAAACAATGTGGTTAGTTAGAGATAGTCATACACCAACAACAAGTTATCGCCATCCTCGTGTCTTTCTTCTTTTTTGTTTTCTTTTTCTTGTTTTATTACTTCAAACTTCAAAGATCAAATAAAGGATCGTTTAAGAGTATTTAAACAAAAGATTTTATACTGCCGAGACCTGCTAGTTTATGAAAAGTCTTCTTCTGCTGTTAGGTTATCTCATCATTTCTCTTTTGAAGCATATGTTTCCTCATCATAATCAGAAAAAGAAATAGAAAAGCTCTAAAACTAGGACAGAAGAAAATACCAGGAATCGTATGAATACTAGAGTTTCCCTTAAAAGAATATAAATATAGTAATATCAATAATCGTGTCATCATTTTGAATTAGTAAAAATTCATTGGAAACCAAGTTAGCTAACGCTCATCCTTGCTCTTTTTTTTTTTCCCTTTCTTTTCATGGGATTAGTTAGTATTGACTGTACTATTGAAGGCTTATTATAATACTGTTTTTATTTTTATTTTATTGAAACCCGTAACACATGGAGTATCAGATGAAAATTCATAACATGTGCTGTCAGTTAGTGAAAGTTACCCGTTCAATGTCTTGAGACTCTACCTATTTAAGATTAGGAAACCCGATTCAAGTACAGGCCATTCCAAATTGATAGTATCTCTTTTTTAGAAACAGGGGGTATTTGATTGATATCCGGAAAATTATTTTGGTTCAATAAATTAGTTGACTGTTAGTTCTAACAAACTATTCGAGATTTGTGGTAAGTAGCTTTACTGCAAGACTTCTAATGTCAGCAGTGAGTTCTAACAACTTCACCATAACAATTCCAACTATTAATAGTCTATACATGTATTAATTCATATCATTATCATCTCATCCCGGAAATTTGACACCCAAACCTGTATAATATTCGAAATACAAATATCACTCAGGTTGATCATTATTGGGCTCTTTTTGAGCCCTTCCCCCTTCACAAAAAAAATTACTATCAATTGACATCCCTATTAATAACAGTTCAAAACTTGAATCAACCATCTATTGACACCCCTATTAATAACCGTAGATTCAAGACACTAACTTCTTGAATGTGATTATGAAGATGTGCTAGTGCGACAATTTGATCAAATAGTAGTTTAAAGATTAGCACTAACCAAAGCCCTTCACTTTTGTTCGAGCTACCAAGTTTTTCTTAATCTAATGGGTTTTATTTTTACAGCTTGGAATACTGGATTTATATGGTATTGATTGTATTCGCGGGACTTCTTAAAAATGCTGAAATCAAAGTTGATGCTGCCTCCATCTGGTATGTGCTTTAACTGCTCGAACAAAATAAACAAAAAATTTAACCAACTTTGGTAGTGAAATGCCTTAATGTCGTGTCTGGATTGACACTGCTCAATCTAGGGATGCGATTCTATAGCATTTCCTGAACCTTAGCCCCTAAAGGGTCGGATCTAAACTAAGTACAAATTGCATTTTCCTTTTCTGACTTGTGATTTTATATGATGTCGTGTAAGTTTATTGTATGTTTTTAACATTTATATTAGATATAATAACGAGCCTGTGATTTCTTAGGCAGACAGTGTTGTTGAATGGTTTTTCTTTCTCGTTCACAGTATGAATATCGAAGGATGGATATTTATGGTACCGCTGGGGTTTATTGCTGCTGTCAGGTACTCATTCATTCATTCATAATAATAACATATACAATCTTATCTTTATTTGAGTCTCCCAAGACATTTCATGTAGCATTTAAGTTATTCAGATTTCGTAACTTGATTGTCTCAATTGTATGCTAGTAACTGTCTCAAACTTTTTATTGATACTTATTAGTTAGCTTGTTCTCTAATCTCATTTGTATGATGTTAGTGTAAGGGTCTCAAATGAATTGGGAGCAGGAAATGCAGCAGCTGCAAAGTTCTCTGTTTGGGTTACAGTCTCAATTGCGCTAGTAACACAGACTGCTTTTGTTCTCCTAATCCTGTTCACAAGAAACAGCTTCCCGAAACTATTTACAGATGACAAGGCTGTTATGAAAGAAGTTAGTACGTTAGCTCTGTATTTATGTGTCTCAATCTTCCTTGGCAGCATTCAACCCGTTTTATCAGGTGCGTCTAGTTATTGGAGAAACAATTGGATGAGAACCTAATAATTGTGAAATAGCAATTGAAGGAACTTTCATTATTTATAACATACCATTAAAAAAAAGAAATCTTGATCATCTCACCTCTCTTTTTCACTCGTACCTGGACCAAACAGGTATGGCCGTTGGAGCTGGTTGGCAAGGTGCTGTGGCCTATGTAAACATTGCATCCTATTATCTCATTGGGTTGCCCATCGGTATCTTTATGGGATTCAAATTAGATTGGGGCCTAGAGGTGAGCTTTAAAGTCTGATAACCAAAAAATAAGTTTTGCCTAATGTGAGATAATAGCATTGAAAAATTGCTTGCCTTGCCATTCTTGTTTGTAACGTGCTACAATTCACCTTCAAATTTGAATCTCTATTGTGGAGATTTAGCACTGTTAAATTCATTGAATTTCATTCCTATGAATGCAGGGACTTTGGATTGGCATACTAGTTGGGATCGGTCTTCAGACAGTCATTCTCTTAATAATGGCTTGGCGTACAGACTGGGACAATGAGGTGAGTCTTGCTATGATGTTCGATTCGTTTTCTCTTTTATTTTTTGTCGAAATATTCACGATTGCTGAGTTTGCTTTTCAGATTGAATTATCGAAAGAGAGAATTTCAGATGCTGCAGGTTCAGACGAGGAAGAGAAGTGAAACATTTTTTGAGCTACTTTCTGCTTCTTCATTATTTTTATTCTTCGCCTTCATTGTAGAGCTAGAAGATCAAGTTTTATTGATCAAAAGGAAAGACCGAAAAGTTCTATGATGGGGGGTGATTAACGATGGCATTGAGCTGTTGAGTGACAAATATGTACGTTCCAAATTTTGATCAAAATGAAATGCTTAGGCCGGTACCTATGGGGTACAGCATAAAAGCTGTTTTGCCATGCCACATGGCATGGCAAATCCGTTTCTCCACTATGGGAAAACCGGCAGGTAAAACTGGCAAATCTTAGATAAAATAATATATTTGATATGATAAGTGAGACCCTTGTTGGTAAAAATATTGTTTGTGTATACATGTGGGGTATTTATAAAGTTTTAATATATTTGGTGGGACCCGTATGAAGTAAAAATAATATTAAAATAAGAAAAAGTAGGAGAGAAGAAGCTTTAAAATAATATAAAACTATTTAGCTGGTGGAGTTTAGACCGCCAGCGATTTAGTATAGATCGCTTAAATTAGAGACTCCACCGCCAGAGGGATCACTTTCCCGACTGGCTAAGTGGCAAATTTGCCACTTAGCCAGGTCTGTCTGCTAGTTTGCTAGCTCGATAGTGGGTGCAAAACTGGCAAACTGGCTAGTTTGCTATACCCATGGGAACCGACCTTAAATTCCATTTTTTTGGTCTCAACCCTTTTCCATCTCCCTGCAATACTGGTTTTAAAAGCTACTTGATGTCCCAAGAAGCTACCAAAGCTTATGATAATGATAGTTGTTGATACATGAAAAATAATACCCCTTAACGGGTCTAGAGTGCCCCTAAGTGGGTGGCAATCCAACATGAGTTAAGGGGGACTTGGGGACTAGGCCCAAGTCCAATAGGAAAATACCCATGGTGCAAAAGGGATAAAGGAGAAATTAATATAGAAGGAGAGGTCATATTAGAGAAGGAATGTCATTAGTGGTAATTAAGGAGGTTTAGGACATGTGTCATGATGTCATAAAAGGAAGGGCTTTTGGAAAGTCTATATAAGGAAGGACAAAGTACAATAGAAAGGCAACTCTCTCTCTTACCATTCATAGTAAACTGAGGTCATCTGGTGTGACTAGGATGGGTAGAACCAAAACTAAAATCACCTTTCAACATTTGGCGACCACACTCGGAGGCTCGTGCCTAGCTCACCATGACACACCTAGGAGGCGCTAGCTCAGGCGCGGTAGAAAATCAAGTTACCAATCGACCCATCAACATGGATGAAGTAACAATAGACGACGAGGACAACGAAGAAGAAATACTAGTCCAAGACACCGTCAAGCAATCGACGGGACGCGGATCTCAAAACAGAGAGATAAGCGCAACGCAGGAGAAGAACATGCAAGTGATCCAGCTGCCGAAGCCCTCATCTCCAGCCCTGTAAGACATACAAAAAGAGCTAGAAGAGCGCTTGCAAAGAAAGCAGGAGTTAGAGGACTGGATAACACAAGCATTAATAGCGGGCCAAAGCGCTCCCGAAGAAGCAACAAGTGGCGAGGGACACAAAAATGTCAAGACAACAGCAATGTAGCAGGAAGAGATGGCAAAGTACTTAGAACAATATTACCACGTGATAAAACAAGACAATCACTGCCTCGTAAGCAGCCCATACCCAGCAAGTATCCGAGAATATCAATACCCCGAGGACTAGACTTCTCCAAAATTCAAGACATACGATGGACAAGGAAACGCGCAGGAACACCTCAGCCGATTCCTATCAGCAATGAATGATAAGGTCTCCGATGGAAAGCTGTGTCTAAGGGAATTTCCTAAGTCACTAAAAGGAACGGCATTCACCTGGTACGACAATTTAAAGACAGAAAGCGTGGATTCTTGGCCAACCGAGTCTGCACTTTTCCTTGGGAAATTTCTATTCAGCCAAGAGGAAAATCACGACAATAGACTTGAGCAAGAGTGGTCAGCGGATTGGAGAGGAAATAGGAAAATACATCTTGCGGTTCCGACGTCGGGCACTAGATTGTCATGAAGACATCAACGAAGGAGCGCTCGTCGAAATATGTGTACGAGGAATGATACCAGCGTTTAAAGGAAGTTTGATCAATTTCAGGTTTCAGAACTTCGTCGAGCTAGAAGAAGCAGCCGAAAGGATCGCCGACTGCATAGAAGAAGTACTCACAGACCCTGCCTGGCGCTACACAGTTAACGCCATATCCGAGGCACCACGAAATGTAAGGTCCAACACTAACAAGGAAAGAAGAGGCTAGTTCCAAACAGTCGGCGGAGGCCAAGGGAGAAGTGGATGGACTAGGAGAGACTCAAACCCACTACCCCCTTTGCTCTGCAGCAGAGATCACACAATCGAACTACTGAACCAGTGGGTTATGTGAAAGGAAATCCAGTTGCCCCCAACAGTGGTGGACGTCAACAAGATGGACAAGAACGTAACCAAATATTGCTACTACCATCGGAGGTTGGGACACCCGACGGAGGAATGTTTCGCCATAAGGAGCATATTTGAACGAAAGCGCGTTTCTGGAGAGCTCGAGGCAACTAAGCAAGCAATTGAATACGACCCCTTTCCCCTCCATTAAGATGTAAAAAAAAAAAAAAAAGAGCGCGAAGGGGGAGGGATGGGGTGGGAATATGGAAAAGTGAACCACAGTTAGCTTGTAAACAATCCCTTTTATGGTAAAAAAAAAATTCTCTTTCTGGTACTCATGAGCAATATGATGTGAAAAGGCCAAAGGAGTGCCAAA
Organism: Papaver armeniacum; assembly: GCA_023531295.1. NCBI lineage: Eukaryota > Viridiplantae > Streptophyta > Magnoliopsida > Ranunculales > Papaveraceae > Papaver > Papaver armeniacum. The sequence continues at coordinate 770,980 of JAJJWW010019524.1, read as the reverse complement.
GACGCATGGACGACCGACAAATCTACAAAAGGCTACGGGAATGCCAAAGGCGCCCGGTCAGCTAACAAATCTAAAAAAGGCTACGGGAATGCCAAAGGCGCCCGGTCGTCTGACGAAATTACAAAAGGCTACGGAAACGCCCAAAGGCGCCCTACTTACCGATTGAATATACAAAAGGCTACTGAACGCCCAAAGGCGCCCGGTGGGCTGAGGAATATACAAAAGGCTACGGGAATGCCAAAGGTTCCCGGTCGGCTGACGAATATACAAAAGGCTACGGGAACGCCAAAGGCGCCCGGTCGGCTGACGAATATACAAAAGGCTACGGGAATGCCAAAGGTGCCCGGTCGGATGACGAATATACAAAAGGCTACGATAACGCCAAAGACGCCCTGTCAGCTGACGAATATACAAAAGGCTACGGGAATGCCAAAGGCACCCGGTCGACTGGCGAAAATACAAAAGACTACGGGAACGCCAAAGGCGTCCGGTCGGCTGACGAATATATAAAAAGATATGGGAATGCCAAAGGCGCCCGGTCGGCTGGCGAATATACAAAAATCTATGGGAACACCAAAGGAGCCCTGCCCAACCCACCCCAATCATCCAACAACAAAAAGAGGGGGAGTAGGCGCGTTTGACCACACGACCCGCCCACCCCATTTAGTTACTTAAAAAGAGGGGGGAATAAGCGCGTTTAAACCAAACGCTCCGCCCATCCCATTCGGCTACCCAAAAAGAGAAGGGAGTAGGCGCGTTTTACCACACACCCCGCCCAACCATACAAAAAGATGAGGAATAGGCGCGTTCAACCAACGCCCTACCCAACCATCCAACAAGAGAGTGGGAGTAGGCGCGTTCCACAACCTCCCTGCACAACCATACAAAAAGAGGAGTAGGCGCGTTCCACAACCTCCCTTCCCAACCATACAAGGGAGGAGTAGGCGCGTTTAACCACGCTCCGCCCACCTCATTCAGTTACCTAAAAAGAGAGGGGGAGTAGGCATGTTCAACCAACGCCCTGCCCAACCATACAAAAAGAGGAGCAGGCGTGTTCAACCAACGCCTTGCCCAACCATCCAACAAGAAAAGGGGATAGCCGCGTTCCACAACCGCCCTGCACAACCATACAAAAAGAGGAGTAGTCGCGTTCCATGATCGCCCTACCCAACCATACAAAAGAGGAGTAGGCGCGTTTTACCACACGCCCGCCCACCCCATTCAGTTACCTAAAAAGAGAGGGGGAATAAGCGCGTTTAAACCAACACCCTGCCCACCTCATTCAGTAATTAAAAAAAATAAAAAGTGGGCGAGTTCAACCAACGCCCTGCCCAACTCACTCCACTCTCATGAAAAGAAAGGAGGGTGTAAGCGCGTTTAACCAACGCCCAGACACCCCACCCCACTCAACCAAAAAAAAAAAGAAAAAAAAGAGAGGGGGAGTAAGCATGAGCAGCCAACACCTCACTAAATCATGGAGTCAAGAATGATAAAACTTAGGAAACACCAATAATAAATTAATAACCAACCGCACACAATATTGATATCCCACAAAAGAAAAAAAAACAACCAACCAACAACAAATTATCCAAGAGACAGGAAGGGCTCAACATAACCAAAGAAAAACAGAAAAAATAAAGGAGAAGTGCATTAAGCGGACTGGAGCGTGGACAACTCTTGCCATTTCTTCTCAAGCTCCACGCGAACTGTCTCCTCCGCGGTCTCAGCCCGTATCACCTCGTCGCCAGCCATCCCAAAATTAGCAACCAATTGATTCAGAGCTTTCTTCCTGCTGGCGGTCGTCTTGGAAAGCTTCACTAGCTCCTCCCCTAGCTTAGAAATCTGACCCGTAAGTTGTACGCGGGGATCATTACGATTTTTCACCTTCACTAATAGCTCCTCTAACCACCCCACTGGGAACTTAATGTTCATCGTTGATCGCACGGTAGTCTCCCAGCAACGCATTGTCGCTGTGTCAACAGGATCATCCCCTAACCGTGTGAGCTGGTCGGCGACCTCCAAGAGGTGTTTAGTCTTGTAGCACAAAGTCCGGATGTCCAGGAGATCCGCTCTCACCATGTGACCACCGTCGCACTCTAAAATGTCCCTGTAAGTAGCGACGAAGACAGTTGGTACCTAAAATCCATGAACTAGCGTATGGGTAGTAGGATCTACCCCAGCCTCGGTAGCACTCGCTACTAGGGGAAACGAAGATGCACATCCTCAGGGGCTGCTGGCGCGTTAGAGGCTGCTGGTACATCAGGAACATCAGCTCGCCTCTCCGAATGAGTAACTAAAGAGGAACTACCACCATCCATCCAGGCATGCTTAGTAAGCCTGTCGCCGCCAGGAACCACGCGCCGCATACCTTCCGCGTTGGAGCCTTCGGGTCTGGCGATCTCCTTGCGTTTGTTACCCATATCCTAGCGCCAAAGGCGAATATTAGCAAGCATACGGAAGCACAATGCGAAAATAAATAAATATAAAAAACTAACCATGGGCGTGGCTGAGTTGAGCGGAAGATCAGTAGCTTTGCGACGAGACGCGGAAGAGCCAGATGACGATTCAGAGTTACTAGCAGGATCTGAAAAACGAGGAATGAACGACATTGCGAAAGAACACTCATATTTATAAAAAAAAAAAAAGAGGGAGGAGGAGAGAAGAGATGAGAAAAACGAAGACATGTATTAAATAGGGGGTTGTGTAAGTTACCTTTAGGATCACCAATCGGTGGTGCCACGTGGGATGATGACCCACCAAAAACTGACAGGTTAGACCCAGATGGACTCATTGATTGCAAAACGGCACTAGGAGATACTGGGGCTTCACTGCACGAACAGGCCTCACCCAAGTGGGTGAACTGATGATATGTGAAGACCTGGGGATACCCAGCCGGTCCCCTCGGAGAGATCAACTCCAAGATTCCTCACCGGGTCTACGAACGAGGGAGTTGGGCTACCACTAGCACTCCTAGGAGGATGTGACGCGCTTCTTCGCCGAGCCTGTTGAAGTCGTAGAGACGAGATATTAGCAGAAGAACAAGGGCGCAGAATAGACAATTTAGCTGCTCGTTTAGCCTTCTTGGCAAGGCTCTTCTCAGTCCAATCACTAGGGAATGTTCGGGTACTCCTCCATTACGTAGGAAGGGGCCTTCCACCCCACGGTATTGGAGAGAGGAGCTTCCTGAGAATGTAATTCCCTCCACTTTAAAAAAAAATGAATGGAAAGTGATAAGAAGAATAGGCGAGGGGACGACAAGTACCTACGCTACCAGGGGACTAACAGCTGGCCTGAGCACATCTAGTCGAGGGGGCTTGCGGTCAGAAAATGACTTCGATCATTTCTTTGGCCTTATAGGGTCATAACCTTCAAGGGGATCCCAAGAATTCACCAAGGGATCTAAAGAACGACCTTTGGTACCCGAGCCGAGACGGTGCGTGTTAGCTATGGTATCATCAAGTTTGATCCTACCAGATGCATGAAGCGCCCGAAGATCTTCATAAGACAAGTCGCGGGGAGGAGATGACTCACGCAAAAGGAAATTCAAAGCTCGACGACGCATGAAAAGCTGATATTCATGGGCACCCTCGGTAACCGCCAAAGGGCGCTCGAGAATAGGTTTTCTAAACGAAAAGTTGATTCCCCGATAACTCAGACGTGTTGGTCCTTTGAAGACAAAACGATCAAAGCTGGCGACGACATCCCCAATATCACAGCTTTTCCAAGGAGGAAACCTTGGAGGACACTACACCAAAACATCCAATTTTGGACGGATATACGCATTGCAATGAATTTCACCAACGCGTATATCCGTTGGGAATACGTCGTAGCAAATTTGTGTGCAACGCTAAAATCCGTTAGGCAAATTAATTTGTGCAACGCATAAAAACGTTGGTCAATCGGTTTGCCAACGTTTGTTGAGCAATGGATTCTTTAATTTGTGCAACAAGCATAATAATTTAGGCAACGTATTACTCTAATTTGAGCAACACTTATATACGTTGCAAACCCGTTTACAGGTAAAAAAATAAATAATGAGCCGATAATTCCAGGTAAAAAAAAATTCAGACGATAATTCCGGCAAATTTCTGGTGAGATTCACATTTCGTAACCTAGTTTAAATTTAGAACAACAATAGATATTTGTTCCATTCACACAAGTCACAACCTGCAATTGTAGAACAGAAGACCTATCAACGAATTTCAATAATTACTGTGCATGTTCACAAATCTTTAAGAAAAGGAATTCAACTTTGATCGAGCCTATGTGAATGCACACCGGAACCCGTGAAAAAGAGGGAGGAGTGAAAGGTTCAATACCATGATACCACCCATATCCCACATATTTGGAGAAGGAATATTTGACCTATTAAATTATAATCAAACAGGATCATGCATTATTTGATAATATGGTACATCACTATCATACGCACCAACTGCGGAATCGTATGATGGTGACTGGAGCAGAACTTCAGGAGCTCGATACCTGCCATATATATATTTGTTAGGATCACAAGATGCATTCGAAGACACAGGAGGCTAACATCAGCGTGAAAACCAATTAGAACTAACCAAAGGTGTGAGACATATTCATGTAAGGCTAAATGGGAGCAAACTTCTCAGCAAGACCAAAATCTGCAACTTTAATCAGGTCTTTTGTAACCAACAAATTCTCTGCAAAATTCAAGTGTACGATAAAATTAGACAATGTTCATTTAGAAAAAGGGAAAAGCACAACCAATTACATGAGCAAGACCTATAAGAGAAATATTGCGAAGTTCAAGACAAAGTTTAGATAGTCACAACCACAAAACAAAAGATAAACCTCATTACCAGGCTTAAGGTCGCGATGAAAGTATCCACGCTGGTGTATATATGCAAGAGCTTGAAATACTTGAAAACACCAGTTGCGTACTTCATCTTATGGGAAGAGCTTCACCTTATCCTTAATAAGTTGATACAAGTTGCATTCCCCGAAATAAACGCAGAGCCCGGGACAGCTTATTAGATGCCCTCACATGACTTAAGGACACAAAACACACATAAATATTTTTGAAAAAGCATACCATGTACTCAAACACGAAATACAGGATGTCGTTCTCTCTTATGACTTCCTTGAGCTTCACAATATTGGGGTGGTTCATCTTTCGTAATGACTGCAAAAAATAATTAGTAAGTGCAGATCCTCAGATTAGAGAAGAACTAGTATATAGAGAGCCGATACTACCTTAACTTCCCGCAATTTAATGCACTCTTCCCAAGAATAATACTTTCTCTTCATCTTCTTTATTACAACCTTCAACGAAATAAATCAACATGAGAGGACACAATCAAGACCAATTTTAGTATTGTTACTTCAGTCATGAAACATCAAATGGACCCAACCATAAGAAGAAAAAAACAAGTATCAAATAGACATACAACTTCCCGATCCTTATTTAAAGCCACGATAAACGCTTCCAAATGTTCCATCACCAACTTCCTTGATAATCTTATATCTATAAAGATCAAGAGAAAACATTAAACCCCATAAAATGCTCAAACCAGCAACATAAACCGGTATAAAGAACTTAGCTCACCTATCCATTTTTCTTGGAGAATACCATACAACCGGTTCCAAAATTTTGACACTGACTTATTTGAATTGAGAAAAAAAAAATACAGAACTTGTGTTTAAACAAGTGACATCCCACATATACAGCTAAGGAAATAATACTAAGGAAAAATAGTGAAAAGTAGAGAGCCCTTACCAGTAAGAATAATATAAAATCAATGTCAAGAACTGGTACCAAAATGGTGCAAGGAAACCCGTTACCCTAAAAGAAAAGAAAGAGCAACTCCATATTATATGACAGAGTATACCAACCTTCTCTCCCTCTTCCTTTTTCCTAGGGCTTGGGACCTAACGATTCGCATCAAGGAGTTAAAAAGGTTTGACATTAAAATGAACAAGAAACAATATATATATATGATATAAATACCATTAAGCATAGAAACCATAAAAAACTAATAAAGACAGAGTAGACAGATGCACAGTCTGTCTAATCTTCCTACAACCAAAAAAAACACCTAAAAAGAAGTCTGTAGAATTCGCCGTTATATTAAGCAATCTCCCTAGGTCAAACCCAACTTGTCGAGCCGTACGGTCGGGATTATAAGACATAACAATAAATTTACCGGCATGGAAGCTAGGAAGATAACCAGGCAACACCACCATCACCGAATCGAAATCCGACTCTTCCAAGAGTTGTGTCGAGCCCAGTTCTATATCAAAAGACACGGTAAAATCGTAATGCGCTGGACCCTATTGACCATCATGATAAGGAAACGACACAAAATCCTTTTCCACGTCAATGTATTGAGTTATATCTCCCTTGGGCAGTTTCCCCTTGCCATGCCAAAGGGCCATTCGCGGATAGCCATAAGTAACCGGAACCTTCTTAATCGAGCCATCGTCCCTGTTCAACATCCTCTTCGCGTTGGACTTCTAGCTTGTTGGGCTCATGCGCGTATGGGGAGACATGCTCATAGGACCATGCTTGCATAAAATAGGCCGGGATGTAAGTCTCAATCTTATGGGTCGAACCCACTGTCTGGAGGTCATGGAAAAAAAAATCCAAATGACGGTATAAGCCACCTAAAAACATCGACGCGAGTGGGAAGGAGACGCCGCGAGATAACAATACCGCCATCGGCACGAGCTCGCTCTTGATTGTATCTTGGGGACTATACTCAAACACATCATGACAAAGCCAAAATAGGATGTAAGCGGCCAACTCGGCACGAGGGTTCGTCTCTTTCCGTTTGGGAGGGAGAACTTTTCCCTCTACCAACTGTGGGACCCAATATTTAATCCAGAGGGGAAAGGAGGCGCGCCGGTTGGATTTGGTAACCCACTCAGAACCTGCCTTCGCTGAAGAAGTTGACGAGCCATGAATTGCTTCGTGAGTGCGGATTGAACTAGCAAGCAAGCGCTAACCCATTAGATGCGCCGAAGGTGGTTTCTTCTTCAAATTAAACAGTTTGGCCTTCCCCTTGGAGGAGGACAACGATATCTCTTTCTTGCCCGCGTCAGCAGTCTTCTCTTCCTCTCCCCGCTTTGCCGGTATCTGATATTTCCTCACTAGCTCATTCAGAGAGGCGTCCTTACAGTCCAACAGATAAGTCCACAACACCATGTCCTCATCAGTCAGTGCCCCGTGAACGGACGCCTCATCGTACGAATGACTACCATGGATAGGTAACCCTTTGAGGGAGACTACAACCTCCAAGACTATGGTCGCCTCCCCCCACGCGGTAAAGAAGGTGTGAACAGGATGAGCCCAACGGCAAAAGAGTCTCGTTACATCACGCCTACACCTCTTCACTTACCGCTTGAGAGATGAGTTTATGGCTTCGTCAATACCTGCTTTACGAAGAATCGCCGCGTGACTGGGATTGGAGCGAATATAGGATGTCCATTGAGGCCATATTGGATGGGTTTGAGATGAAGAGCGAATATCAATGGCTGGGAGGTCGTAGTCACCACGGTGAATGACCATGCGCGGTACCTTCTTGAACGAGAAAGCGTGAATGGTATCCGATTCAGGTTGCATGAGCCACCCGGAGGTGGGCGGATAAGGCAATACAGGAGGTTTTAGAAGACGAGGAACAAGGACATCATCAAGAGGAATCACGCGCTTACCTCCGCGGAGCCCCCTCAACCTTAGCGCGCGTTTTAGATCAGAGCCGCTGGTAAACTCCGCAATCGTATACGACTGACCATCCGCTGGAGGAGGTAGGATAATCTCATCCTGCTTCGCATACTCAGTCTCCTCGGAACCCACACTCATTGTTCCTTCGCACTGCGCGATTCTCGATGAACTGCTACTGGTAGAGTTACTACTAGACATGGCGCGTGAATAGACGCGTTTAGAAGAAGGAAGAAAAATCTCATACCCGGTGGACCTATATAACTCAAGGTTTGAACGTAGCGGTTATGAAGTGGGAATAGTAATAGGCAGAAACTGAAAAAAAAAAAAGGAAAAGAAAAACTTGCACGATGGGGAAGGTCAAACGCCGCCCGGGATCGTGGAGTCGATAAAAGGGGAGAGAATTCTCATCCCTAAACCCTGAACAAAGAAAGGGGGGCGCGAGAGAATCCTATGACTACTGGGTTATATTACAATTAACCCAATAGTCAAGGGACTAATGTTGATACATCAAAAATAATACCCCTTAACGGGTCTAGAGTGCCCCTAAGGGGGAGGCAATCCAACATGAGTTAAGGGGGACTTGGGACTAGGCCCAAGTCCAATAGGAAAATACCCATGGAGCAAAAGGGATAAAGGAGGAATTAATATAGAAGGAGAGGTCATATTAGAGAAGGAATGACATTAGTGGTAATTAAGGAAGTTTAAGACATGTGTCATGATGTCATAAAAAGAAGGGCTTTTGGAACAATCCTGTTATAGGGGCGACGAGTTTTATTAGAGGGGCGATAGTGTGATAATAATGTCCCTCTAGTTGGTTAGGGGATGTCCTATTGGGGTGTAAATTGACTAGATTACCCTCCCCATTTTCGTAACCTAAATCAAAGCTAAATTGAATTTTTTTTTTCTTTCTTCTTCTCTTCTCCTCCTCCCATCAACCGTAACCTCCATTAAAACTCAAAATTTCATCGTCTTCGATTAATCGACGATTCGAAAATTAATCAAGTGTAGTGTAATGACTTATATGAGGTATGTTTTGAAAAACCCAGTTACGATTTGGTTTATTTTGTTCGATTTAAGTTTAATTTCTATCAAAAATTAGGGTTATCGATGAAAATTGAAATTCAAATTTTAGGGTTTATGTGAGTTACGGTTGATTTTAACTCAATTATAAACCGAAACTGGAGAATTTGAGGTTGTTACGGTTGGTAATTGAACTATTACCAACCGTATGTTCTTATATCTGAGAATTTTCTTCAGTTGCATTTTTCTTTTTCAACCGTAAGTGAACTTACGGTTTATGTCGATACCAGAATTACGAACCGTAAATAACCATGGAACCTAGAGTTCAGAAAGGTCACCGATTACGGTTCATAACTAAAATTCGAGATGAATCAGAAATCACTGCTACTGGGTAACCATTTTAGTTACTGAACTGTAATTTAGTCTCGAAGCATTTGGTTACCAACCGTAATCGGTTTTACGATTGGGTTTTCCCCAAATTTAACCAATTCTGATTGGTAGTTCATCTTTTACTGAACCGTAACTAAGATTTACGGTTGGTTACGAGCAAAATTCCAACCGTAATTAGCTCTGAAAATGTAAAAAAATGGATTTTTTTTTTAAACTCTAAAATCTGATTTTGTTTTGATTTAGAGTTAATTGAAGTGAAACTTAATCATTAACACTAAACTATATTATCAACACTAAACTTGGTAAGGGTTAATTAGTCATTTTCAGCTTTTTTTTTTTTGGATAAGGGGCACTTGAATTACCATGTAATGACCTTTTTTTGTCCTATTACCCGCCACCCCTCTAATAAAATCTGCCGCCCCTATAACAGGATTGTAAGTCTATATAAGGAAGGACAAAGTAAAATAGAAAGAAAACTCTCTCTCTTACCATTCCTAGTAAATTGAGGTCATCTGGTGTAATTAGGACGGGTAGAACCAAAACTAAAATCACTATTTAACAACAGTATTGACAGCAAATTATCTTCTTATATCCGAAAATACGCAATCACTGCAAAGGGAGTTTCGCGATAAACCAACAAACTTTTGTAAAGGAATGGTGCATCTATGCCAGGAGGTTTGGTGCAACCAGAAAAGCTTTGGCACCATTGAGCCTAGTTAGCAATTTGGGATTCGGCAAACGTACGGAACGGCAAACGTACGAGTATTATACGGTTTTGTAAAACCCAAATTCGGTCAACGTGACGTGATTCGTCAGTAATTCGGAACGGCATACATACGTGTATAATCCGATTTATAAATGTGAGTTCGGCTCTGAAAATTCGGTAACTATTATAATAAATAATTATTATTTATAAGGACATAGATTAATTTTTATACATATTTGAGAGTTATTTAAAGAAAAAATAAATTTAATATGATGATATTAATAATATATACAATATTAGACATCCAAGAGGACGTGATATAGTGGTTTAGATGCACCTTCAAATCTCTTCGACTCATTTTTATTTCATAAAAGTTACAACAATGTTTAATATTAGCCGTGTATGCTCGAGAGCGGTAAAGCTCAAAAATGGGGCCTTTAAAAACGTAAAGCTAAAAAAGAATTTCCTACACTTAAGCGGGGCGTATTGTTCGTGATATGTAAAGTTCAGTGACGATTGCGAATAATCCTAATGCCATAATACGCGTCTTGGGTTCGAAGTTGCAAAACGTCTTTAATAAAACGGTAAAATTGTGATACGGAAAAATCCGCGAACTTACTAACTAGGCCATTGAGATAGTAATTAAAGATACCCATTGGTTTGTTGGACAGTGTAGAAAGGTGACTGCAGCTTTCCATTCTTTCTGTTTGTAGTTTAACTCACTTTGAAGTACCTAACATGTCACTACTAGTTCAAGACAGTAGGTCCAAAGTAACTTGGTTGTCATCCACTTGAGATGCTGTCAAAAAAAAAAAAAAAAAAAAAAAAAAAAAAAATAAGCAGACCAGATGAGTTTGATTTCTTTATGAAACCAATCGTCAAACCTCAATAAATTGCCGTCCTAAAATCCCACCAACACAGATCTAAAACACCAGGTCACTCTAAAGTCATCATTTCTTCCCTTAAGTCTGAACTCTTCCCTTAAGTCTGAACTCTGCCTATAGAACTCCGCAGAAGAAATTCAGGTCTTGTGTACTGTTGTAAATGGAGGCTGTTTCAATTCCGGTGATCGACCTTCAGAAATTCCCAGGGCAGTCTGCAAAGATTTTAGAAGCATGTAAAAAGTGGGGATGTTTTAGGATAATCAACCACGGCATACCTGATAAATTGATGTCAGATATGAAACAGGTTGTAAGAGCTCTATTTGATCGTCCGCTTGAAATCAAACGGCGAAATACTGACGTGATCGAGGGGAGTGGTTATAGGGCTCCTAACGAGAAAAATCCTCTCTATGAAGCATTGGGTCTGTATGACATGGGATCCTCTGAGGCTGTTGAAACCTTCTGCACTCAGCTAGATGCATCCCCGCAGCAAAGGTACTTTCTATTTCCTCACCGATTGGTTTTTAGTGCGAGAATTGGATCTTCGGCTGAATTATAGATAAAATTTATGACTCTAGAGTCCCCTGCTATTCTGAATTACATTGAGAAATTAAGTTTGCCACTGAATAGAGTTTTCATATTTTTAAGGGAAAATGCTACTCCCTCCGTCCCACCATTAGATGATGACCTACTTGGTCTAATATCTTGTCCCATCATTAGTTGACCTATTTCACTAATCAAGAGGATATCTCTAAAACTACCCTTTTGATTGATTATGGGTATCATAAGAAATATGGATAATTTGATATTCATGTTTATACTCGTTACGTAGGTGTTTTAAAATAATTTTCAACGGTACAAAATTTACGAAAATCTATGGTATAGTTTGAGAGATAAATGATTTCTAAAATTTACAAATTATTATCCATAAGGGTATAGTTGTAAAAAATACTTAAAAACACTCATTTCATTCATTGCCTTAAGAATTGTGCAAACTTCAACTAGGTCATCTAATAGTGGGACGGAGGGAGTACTATTTGTTTTTGCAGAGAAGTTGTGAAGGCATACTCAAATGCTTTACATGAACTGATAATGGAATTGTGCGGAGAGCTAGCAGAGAGTATGGGCTTGAGCCATGATTTGGCGAAGGGATGGCCTTGTCAGTTCAGGATTAACAAATACAACTTCACAAAAGAAAGTATAGGTTCCTCTGGGGTCCAAATTCACACAGACTCTGGCTTCCTCACTGTACTTCAAGAAGATGATTGTGTTGGTGGTCTTGAAGTCATGGATAAATCATCTGGTGAATATATAGCTGTTGATCCTTTACCAAGATCGTTATGTGTTAACCTCGGAGACATGGCTACGGTAAAATTAACTTGGCAATTTCCTTATATCTATCAAATGAATCAATTCATTTATGCTAGCTTAATTTCTAAGAAAATTTGAATCTGTTGGGATGTCTAAATTAGGTATGGAGTAATGGGGCCTTTTGCAATGTAAGGCACCGTGTGCAATGCAAGCAGGCGGCAATACGTATTTCGATTGCCCTTTTTCTACTTGGACCCAAGGAAGCAAAGGTGGAGGCTCCACAGGTGTTTGTCGACTCGAACCATCCACGTCTCTACAAGCCGTTCACGTATGAAGATCTCAGAAAGCTTAGGATCTCTACTGGATTGCATGCTGGTGAAGCCCTGGAACTTATGCGCCTTGAAACTGGTAATTGATCATATACCCTGGTAAATGATCTACATAACATTGACAGAATGAGGGATTCTATTTGAGTAACTTTAGAAATTATTGAGCTTGGTCGTTGTTTAAGACCCCTAAATTAACTAGAAGCCAAACATCTACCATTATTGGTGTAAGCTTGTCATTATTACCTTATGAAACTTAAATGTTACTGGGATAGGGATTGGCTAGTTAAGAGCTAGTAATTGTCTTGCAGTGGGTAGGTTGTCAATTTTTTCTATTATTACATATGTGAACTCTCAGACTTGCAAGAATAATTTGAATGAACATCATGGATACCTTATGAAATTTCAATGTTATTAAGGATTGGCTAGTTAAGAGCTAGTTATTGTCTTGCAGTGGGTAGGTCATAATTCTTTCTTTGGTTGCATATGCTAACTCTCAGACTTGCAAGAATTGTATGAATGGACATAATTGATGCTTCAGTCCTTCTATTGCAAATTTTATTAGCATTTATATCTCTCTGACAGTGATGGGATGTGCCTGCATGGTCCTTGTCTCTTGATGGAACACTCACAGTTTAAGTCCATCTATATGGAACTGAACCTTAAAACCATCTCAGGAATCTAACATGGAAACTTGTCAAGGGAATTCTCCCCATTTACAACAAAAATATGGAATTCTGCCCGACATAGGTCCTCTTCGAGGCTCAGCCCCATGTGGGGCAACAACAATTTGTTTACTGCAGAAGTGTATTTTTTTGAATTGTTGAACTCTTGGTACCGTAGGACTAGGACTAATCTGAATTCTGTGCATTGCCTATTAGGTGTGTGTGACATGGTAGAAGTCAGTTTTTTACCAGAATAAAGCTCCCAACCTAAACGGCATCACGGGGAGCAGTTAATATGTCAATCAACACAATCAGTAATGGTGTGCGTGCACAGTGAAAAGGCTAAGCTGTTTCTCGATTCTTCAAAATGGGCAGAAAAGGACCGCGTACCTGAAATTGGTTAGAAAACTTAAGACGGATTTTCCTTAATTTCTAGCTCTAAAATAAATGGCAGCGGTAACTATTGCAGTGATTTAGTAAAAGCTTGATACAAATACATAAGGTGCTGCAGCTATGGTGCATAGGTGGATCGATCTCAACCACAACAAAGTAGAAGTGTAGGGTGATAGCTGCTGCATCCTGAGTCCTATCCAAAGAGAGTATTCAAAATTTGTTAACGATATATGCAGGTACAGGCTTAGCTAGAGAGCAAGAGATGTAATTATAACACATTAAGGGAAATGTTGGAGCGGGAACTTTGAAGTTTACCTGTATTACTACAGCTGGGAATAAATACACTGTACATTCGAGTGACGTACGTGTTGTCTCCAGGCATATACCAGACTAGAGCAGGAAACAGCTTTAGTTTTGCTGAAAGTTAGAACTACTTAGGGTTTAGGTTTAGATTAACTTTAGAATAGAAGAAGAAGATAACACAAAACTAAGTATTATTGATTTCTGTTTGTACAAGAGAAACCGTGAATCATACAATATATTTATACACAGACTTGGCTTAAACTATAAGCTAAAGATGGTTTCCTAACATACAAGGAATTCTAAAAATAAACTAACTCTGAAAAGAGTAACTTGGGTCACGTTTTATGTTGACATAATGATGTGTTAACACCCTCCCGCAAGCGCAACGGGTTATCTTGAACCGTTAGCTTGAACCGTAATAAAGAAAACCGGTCCTTAGATAATGGTTTCGTAAATATATCTGCAATCTGATCATTAGATGATACAAACCGGACATCAAGAAGTTTTAAAGCAACTTGATCACGAACAAAATGATAGTCAATCTCAATGTGCTTTGTTCTCGCATGAAATATAGGATTGACAGTGAGATAGGTTGCACCAAGATTATCACACCATAGAACAGGAGGTGATTGAGTGGAAATACAAAGTTCCGAAAGAAGTGATTGAATCCACATAATTTCAGCAGTAGCAATTGCAAGTCCCCTATATTCTGCTTCAGTACTAGAACGAGAAACTGTTTTCTGTTTACGAGCACTCCAAGAAATAATATTACCACCTAAGAAAATGCAATAACCGCTTGTAGAACGTCGATCTTCAAGAGAACTAAATTTAATCAATCAAGATATGCACTAAATGATAACTGTATAGAGGGAGATGGCCGAAGAAGAGCTTCATATGGAGATGAATTATTAATAGAAGTAGAGGGAACACGATTCATCAGATAGCAAGCAAAGTAAAAAAGAATCATACCAATACGAGGATGGCATGTAAGCCATGTTTAAAATTTTAAGTCCAGCCACGAATATGACGATGGCGGCGTTCCACTAAACCATTTTGTTCAGAAGTGTGTGGACATGAAAATCTATGAAAAATTCCAAGTTGTTGAAGATGCGGAGTAAGTTTGCGATACTCAAGTGCATTATCAGATTGAATTTTTTTTATTTTTCGATTAAAAAGATTTTCAACATGCTTTTGAAACAAAAAGAATATAGAAAAGACATCGACTTTTGAGACATAGGAAACATCCAAGTAAAACGACTAAACGCATCAATAAAAATGATATAATATCTGTATCCTTCATTAGATAAAATATGAGAGGGTCCCCATACATCTGAGACAATTAAATCTAATGGATTCAAATAAATTGTTTTACTAGGATTAAAAGGTAACTTATGACTCCTATGCTCATGACAAGAGGAACAAAACTTAATAGTCTGACTGGAAATCGGAAGTGAAAACTGAGAAACAACTTTACGAACCGTGCGCATCATTGGATGCCCCAATCTAAAGTGCCATCTTGTAAACTAGCACGTTCTCCCATGCAAACTTTCTTAGACGAATCATCAAGAAGATAGAGACCACCCCTCCCCTATCCGTCAAGTAGAACCTTCCCCGTACATCGATCCTTCACAAGACAAAAATTCGGATGAAATTCAAATAAGACATTATTATCAGTTATGAGACGAGAAACTGACAAGAGATTATGAGAAATTTGTGGTGAAAAGAGGACATTACAAAGTTTCAACTTACGGTTGGGAGTTCCCAAAACAAAGATCCAATATTAGAAATCGGAATAGAAGTGCCATTACCCATATGAATTTGATCGGGACCAAAGTGTACTTTCGGTTGGGAATTGAAGACGAGAGAAGTCATTAGTTATATGATCCGTAGCTCCACCGTCGAGTCCAAGGAGGAGTTGGCAATAATCCGGTGTGAGCAGTGTAGGCACGCGGTGCGGAAGTTGGTGGTAATGTAACAGATAAGGGTGATGTAGGAGTTACCTGAGAAGTGATCGATGCCGGTGAAGGTGCTAATGCGGACGCAAAGGGAAAGGTAGTCTCATCAAAAACAACATGACGACTTACATAAATACGCCCGTAGGAATACGAAGACACCCGTAGCCCTTTGAGATGGACTATAACCAATAAACACACATGGAGAGGAAAGAGGTTCCATTTTGTGAGACCGATACAGTATTTAGGTAAGGATAATATAAACAACCAAATACACGAAGAGAGGTGTAATCCGGCAAGGTCAAAAAGAGTCAAAAGGTGCAGAGTTGATTGGGCCGAGTTGTTGCATGAGCTAGTTGGGCCTGGAGCCAGAAGTTCCGTAAAAACGAGATGAATTTGACAAGTAGTTACGAGATGGTGCAAGAAGATTAGCCACCGGTGTGGTGTTCAAGTGCTTTTGCCGATTCTCAACGCGTAGCTTCAAAAGTGAGAAGAAAATTAAGAAAATCTTCTACGAAAGAGAGCTCATCGTGGTAGTCAAGGATGTAACAATGGCATCATACGAGCCGTCAAGACCAACAGAAGGCAAAGTGACGAAATTCTTTGTCAAGAATCGTTGTATTTGCAAAGTTAAGATTATCCACTAAATTTCGAGCATGATTTATATATGCACGCATGGTTTTTGACCCTTTTTGAAGAGAATGTAGTTCACAAAGAAGATGGTGAATCGAAAGCGCTGGATTTGGAGGCATATTGAGCTTCAAGAGAGTCCTGCATTGCTTTGGAAGTTGTAAGACGATGAACATGACGAAAAAAACAGTGTAAGAGAAGAGAACAACCAACTTACTAGTATTTTATCTTGTTTTATCCAAGAGAGAAACTCCTGTAGAAACCGCACCATCAATGTGAGACGCCGGACAAGGTGTTGCGCACAATATGATCATCGAGATCGTAACCTTGGAGATACTAGGAACCGAGCGCGCCACAACGAGTAATTGGTTTCATCCAATTTGATGCTGATGATGTGATGAGGTTGGGAAAATTGCACGCATTTACATAAGAAGATTGTAGAGAAGAGATACTCGAGTTTATAACAAATGAAGTGGTTGAAGATTCAATTGACATGTTGTAGAATTGAAGGTAGTTGATGAAAAAAAGGGTTAAAATGACCTAAACCTAGCCGATACCAAGTTAGAACTACTTAGGGTTTAGGTTTAGATTAACTTTAGAATAGAAGAAGAAGATAACACAAAACTAAGTATTATTGATTGCTTGTACAAGAGAAACCGTGAATCATACAATATATTTATACAATGATCAGCTTAAACTATAAGCTAAAGATGGTTTCTAACATACAAGGAATTCTAAAAATAAACTAACTCTGAAAAGAGTAACTTGGGTCACGTTTTATGTTGACATAATGATGTGTTAACACCGAACCTACTGCTAAGTTCATATTGTTGGACTACACCATCCCAGACTTTAGGAAATGGACAAACCTGAAATAATGAAATGCTATAGGTGACATTCACAATTACGATCTTAAAAGAAGGCAGGACTCAGTAGTTGGATTCAGGTGTCGACTCATCTCAAGAATCTGTCCGAAAGAGGAAAACTAGTTGTGTGTGAACACGGAAATCGGGCTTGGTGTGCGTGATCACAAACAATCTTAATATGAATTGAATACGTGCATTGAGGTGTGAGAAGAGTATAATATGCCTAGGTAGATGATGATTCATAGATTCCAAACCCCTTTAGTTTGTCATGATCTCGCTATCATCCCCCAAGGTGATAGGTCCGAGATACCTAATGTAAATGAAACTATCAAGACTAAAGGTAAAAGAGACGATGGTTTACGTGGTTCTAAGACTAAGGCCTACATCCACTGGATCCGAGGAGATTTACTATAAGATAAATAAGCTAAAAGATGATCACAAGATCTTGTGTTCATTGACCACTTAAGTTGAAGCTCTCACTTACTTCTCACTATTCTCTCTCTCCTTTCGATCCCCTCTCGGTGGAGGGGGTATATATATTTATAGCTAAATTGGGTGGGTCCACCGACAATGAGCCGTTGAGATCTTATCTTCTTGTGCTCGTGCGTGGTCCGCGGACTTCTATGTCACCCCGCGGCTTCTATCAGTATCCCAGTCATCACGCTCGACCAACCCTCGTTTCCTCCGTTGGTCGTCCGACACGCAGCCTTCTCCGAACCGCATTAAATGCGTGGTCAGGGCCCCAAGCGCCGAGTGGTGTCGGCCCTCTTGTCACGTCTCGTGTCGGGCTTGGACTACCCCCGACCGCTGATCATATCTTACCTCGTGATGGGTTAAAGCCATCCTTTGGTGTTACGCGGATCACCTATCTCGTGCTCCTTCATCTCTCGACCGTTGGTCTTGACAAATGGCACGTTGTCTATGCCACTGGATGCCCCTATGTGTCATCCTTCTTTGAGAAATGGCCTCCACGTGGACTCGCTAGTACACGTGGCAATGGAGATAAATAAGTGTACTTACAATTTGCCCATCTTCTCTGCGATCGGGCGTTCGCCTTTGTTGGAAGAAGAACCGCAAGGTACGTTTTTATCTCCTCATAACTTCTCCTAAAAAGGTGCTACCATTTATTGTGCACGTTTCCCATGTCCGGCCATAACCGCCTTTTGGGTAGTGGACGGTTTCTTCCGGTTCTATATATATAAAAAGAGAAGAGTGAGAGAATGTGACTTTAATTCACATTCTCTCGCTTTTATTCTCTCGTTCTTTTGTCTTCATCTTCTTAACTTCCTCTCGACACCATTGTTGCCGGTCACGCTTTCGTGGTCGTTGTTGTTGTCGCCATCGTGGTCGCCGCCGTTGCCGCCACCGTGGTCGCTATTGTTGCCGCCACCTTCGTTGCTCTTGTTGATTTATTCTTTGTGGTTCGGGTATGATCTTTTATTCCGCTTAATCACCATGCCTAAGCCTCGTCGAGTTTCGATCTTCTCGTGATGCGTTGATGATGAGTTTAAATTTAAACATACCCCGGGATTTGAGAGTTGACGCCACCGAGTCGGGTGTTTCATCGGCCATGCTTTGATTTTATTTCTTCTTTGAGTTTGGATAATAGTCCGAGAGTTTAAGCAAATCGTTAGATGAAATCTAGGGTTTTCTTCTTTTGTACATTGTTCTTGAGATTTTCTTGATTTTTGATCTTCCCCGCCTCCGATTTGAATTCCTATTCGTGTTTGTGCTCAGAGACATGTCCGATCATCCGCGGGTTCCTTACCAAACTCCCCGTCAAGTCCTCACCGATCTCCCCGAGTGATCCCAATGTTAGGGGTGGAACTTCGCCTCCACTTACCTGTGGTAATCCTGGATGGACGAACATCCTCATCCTCCGGTCGAGGCCTTCGCTTAAAAGGGGTGATCCTCCGCAGGATCTAGATATGCCGTGAATCGTCCTAGAGGTGGGTCTCCTAAGAAGAAGCAGAATCCGCGCAATGAACCTTTGGATGTGCAGCCTCTCCGCACTAAGACTCCACCGCGACTAACCCACCCGTGCCTAGTTCAAGTAAGTCAACTAAAACTCTTACTTCAAGAGAAAGGTCAGGAGATAGAATCCTCTGGGATGTAATTCCTCCTAAGAGGAAGACAAAGGGGGTCTGTGGAGGATACTACGGGAGATGCTTTTGAGGATGATTCTCATTGTTACATTTTCGTCCCTTTACCTTTGGGTAATAAGAAGTTTACTTTCGCACATTGATCTTGAGGCCTTCAAGTTAAAACACGGGTCTTCAAAGACTTCCAAGTGCGTTTTTATGCCTCCGACAAAGATATCACTTATGAGATGGTTAACAATTATCGATGATGCCTTTCATTTGCCGACGACCGTGGGTGCTTTCGAGGTCGGGTTTGATGTTGCCTTTGTATAAAGCCGGTGATGATTTCTACTATCGGGTCTTGTCTAGCCGCGATACTTCCAAGAAAAGTCATAATCGCGGGGTGCAAATAGCTGACAGAAACTATCTTCGCCATCTCCGAGAATGCTATCTTCGTAGCAAGGGGCGAACGATGATGACCCGCTATGCTCCTAAATTAGAAAAAGAGCAAGGGTGGTATACTCCGGAAAATTTCAATAAATCCTTTGGAGATTACGTTAACAGAATACTGTAAGCCGTGGTCTCGTGAGTCTCATGGAACATTGCTCCCGTTAAGGGGGAAGTTCGCCTTTGAGCGAGGTAAGTGATTCCAAGATGGCGAGGGTTCCCGGTGCCGAAGGTCTTCCTATTCCCGCCGATGAAAGAATCAAACGTGATCATGACTATGAGTGGTCTCGCCACACGTTCTTGAAGTCGTTGGTCCGTGGGCCTATGGTTGGGTCCCCGCCCCCATGGTTGGCAGCACTATCACGACAGGGCCTTCCTCGCGAAGCTTCTCCCACTCGCTACGCCACACGCCCCCGGCGATGAGTTTTGCCGTATGGGACTTTGCTTATAGTCGCGATGTTGATGACGCAGTAAGACGAAGATATCCCCGATGCTAACCTTCTTCCGCATGGAATACCGACGTTGTTAAGGTGTGTTGTTTGTTTTCTACGATATATGCCCCTACGCTTTCTTAAATATTGTTGATTATGCCAAGGAAAGGTGATGCCAATGGCTCTTTTATCATTACGTGTCAGTAGGTGCGTAGAAATAAGAAGATTAATCCCAAGCAATCGTCGAATTCTCCCACCGAGGGTTCCTCACACTTCGAGGATGTGAATAGTCCCGTGGACGGTGATGAGGACTTTTCCGATAGGGAAGAGCGAATTGAGACTTCTCCGCCTGTTCAAGAAGGTGATGGTGAGCAGGTGCCGCTGGTGGTGGAGGTGGTGATCCTGGCCACCGGTGGTGGTCAAGGTGATCCGCCACCGGTGGTGGTGAAGGTGATGATCCGCCACCGGTGGTGGTGGTGGGTGATCCTGGCCACCGGTGGTGGATCCCGCCACGTGGTGGTGATCCAAATGGTCACCGGTGGTGGTCAAGGTGATCCGCCACCGGTGGTGGTCAAGGTGATCCGCCACTACCACCGGTGGTGGTGAAGGTGATTCGGACGCCGGTGATATTGGTGGTGGCAACTCGTCTATTGGTGGTGGTGGAGATCAGGCCGGGGGGGGCTACTAAGTCCAGCGGGGATGTTATAGACAAAGGTAAGGGAATTGTTCTTAGTAGTGGTGACAAGGATGGGGATGCTTGTTGTGAGTTCTCATTTGGTAAGGTTTTATCTGGGGAACAATCACTTGACATGGCCACAAAGTTATGGGGCTTGTTTCGGGACTTCACTCGCCTCCACCGGTGATGACTGGAGTGTTCTCGAGGATAGTCATGCGCTTGGGGCCCATCCCACGTGGTCCGATGCCGGGGTTTTGGTAGTGCCTTCCCGAGGGTTTTGTTTGGTACCTCCTCCACCGTTGGGGGCTTTTGGTGCAAAGTAATGTTGGTGCTTCTCATGGTGGGAATACCTCTGACTCTCCCTTAGATGATTTCTCGCGATCCTTAGCCGCGATGGCGATGATGTCTTTTGGCGTGGTCATGAAAGAAAAACTTGCTTGTTGTACCTCATCCCGCCCCGTGATTGAAGGGGAAAAGAGTTCGGATGCTTTTACTCGTAGGCACATGGAGTTAACCCCTTAGGAGGCGGTAGATCGAGGGTGGGGCAAGAATCTCGTGAGCTGGGGCTTGACCTTGTGGTGGATCCTCCCCTACCGTTGCCGACATGATGGCTATTGCCGATGGGTATCAGTACGCTTACCCCCAAAGAATGTTATTGGAGGTTTGTCCTGTTCTTTTTATCCCCGATTTCGTTCAACTATGATGTGAGCTAATTTCCCTCTTTTGCTTGATAGATGATGAGAAGTGAGTATTGTAACCACCATCTTTACCGGCTCTTCAAGGCTAAATCTCTCAAGCTAGAAGGGAAGCTTCGACATTGCGAAGAGACGCTTACGAGTGTCGAGGCTTTGCCTCGCTAAGGATGAAGAAATAACCGAGCTAAAGAGTCTCGCTTGCGTAAGGAGCAAAGCAGGCACGGAAGAGGCTCAGCCTACGCTCGAGCTGGCTCTCGGTTAAGGCCAAGTTAGCTGCTCCGAAAGAACTCCTCGTCTATTTCAGTGTCTGCGCTTCCTCTTCTTTGGTAGTTTCCTCGCTCCTTATTTGTTCTCCTGAGTTTTCTTTCTTCCTCCTCCCGCTCGTATCGCCTTCTTGGGGCGGAGTCCCCGAATTGTTGTGGCTTCTGAGTGAGAGGGCTCGCAAAAAGGGTCGCATTGCCGAGTTAGTTGAAAAACTTAAGAGTGAGTCGGCGAAAATGGAATGCCCGCGCGGATGTTCATAACGCTATGGCCGAAGAATGGCGTAAGAAAAAGCATTGCTTGGTAGATTTGCAAAATCGAAATAACCATGACCGCCACTTGTTCAACGGGGCTCTTTTATGGACGCGGATAATCTTGAGCAAGCCCGTGGGCAGATTTCCTCCTTAGAAATTAAACTTAATGTTATGGAAGACGAGTCATGGCGAGCGCGGTCTTCTCATCCCTGGATGTGCGGACCTATATGCAGCGTCTTGCCAAGGAAAGAGACGATGCTAGGGCGTAATGTAGTGCTCTCGCAGTGCTTTATCCGCGTCTCGAGCTGATGTGGCTCGGCCAGTTGAGCGTGAGAGAGACTTAGAGGTGACTATGTATCGTCTTAACAAGGGGTTGGAATCGAAGAATGATGAGGTTAATCGACATCGTCATTCGGCTCGATGCTTCAAATGACCTAAGCGCAAGTCAAGATGCTCATAATCTTCTCGCAGTAGATTACGATAAGTTATCAAATGAATATGATTATGCCGCAGGCTGCGAGGGATTCCGCGGCTGATCATTGTGAAGGTATACGTTTTTGTCATCGAGTGTGCTTTGTATTGTATCCGTTATAACTCACCTGTCTTCTTCTACCGTCCGCAGAGCTCCAAGTACAAATTTAAAGTCATGGATGAAAAGTTTGCCGAAGCTCGTGCTAAGGTAGTTCAACCGGAGGGTCAAGCTAACTATCATCGCGGTCTAGCCTCGTCTCAGAGGAAATGTTGAAGCAAGCTAATCAAAGGATAGACCAGCTTTCTACTTCCTTGAATCAGCCGAGATGAGGAGCGTAGCCATAGGTTTCATGGCCCGCAAACAACCGGGCCGAAGAGATTAATAAGATTCTTGGTGAGATTGAGCCGGATCTCAAGAAAACCATGGGCTAACCAAGAATTATACTCTGGCCCCGTGCCTCGCGCTCCCATCAAGTTCTTCCTCGACCTCCTGGTGGTAGCGTTCCTTCATCGTCAAGGATAAACTCATGGATAACGCTCCTATTCAAGAGACCGTAGCTAGTATGCTAGGGATTGATCTCGGTTGCTTATCCTTTTTTGGCGTTTTTGTTATTTTGCTCACTGGGCTTGTAATCAACTACCATGTATTAGATCAAACTTTGGTGTTCAAATCGATTTTGAATTTTGTTGAATTTACATCTACCATCTTTACACATTAAACATAATGAAAATTCCGCAGTATTTGTAACCCGCGATATCAATCTTTGAATTTGATAAAGTGTATTGTTCGTGCAACTCCGTAGGTTGGTATCCCCGGAATTGTCTTGTGACCTTGCACCCGCCCAGCTAACTCCTTGGCCAGAGGATCTCTGGACGGTGGGGGTCTGGCCGACGTTCAAGGATGTACTCCATTAAGTTCGCGGCTTGTAATATTGCACGGATATCTCATTCTGTAAGAAGTCGCCTCCTGGTCATACACTTATAGACACTTACGGAGGAGTTCTGAGAGATTGCATGTGTATGCTCCGATATATTGCGTGTGTGTGCTTTGCACGGGATATTACCCGGTATATTGTAGTGGGTATGATCCACGCTTTGTGCAGGATATCCCTCTTACTAAGTATAATGTCAATTCTTAATAATAGTAATTGTACAACGATTTACGTGGTTCTACCTTAAGGCCTACATCCACGGGGTAACAATAGCATCGATATTTTATTAAGGTGTGACATGGTTTTCAATGTACATTGTGTAAGTAGTATATACATGTGGTTCATATGGTATGTGTTTCATATAGGTTGTGGGTTTTGAATAAATTGAAATGTGCGTAGGTAATGAATGGGATATGATACTTGAAAATGAAAACTTGGATTGATTGAAAAGTTAAGGTGCGTTACTCCTTTGTCAGAGATAGAAACATGTGGACTAGCAAGTCCATTTTCTTCTTCTGAAATGCACACGCAGGTGGTTGGTCATGGGTAGTATGGCTTGAGGTATTTGGCATTCCACGGATGCATGAGGATTTCCCTTTCATATTGCGCAGATAGTAAGAGCCATTTCCGCGATGTCGTGTATTATGTAGGGTCCTCCCAAGTTGGTGCTAATTTTCCCCACTTCTTTTCTCGCCGGTATTGGGGAATGGTCCTCAACACATACTGCCCTTCTACAAAATTCCTAAATTTCACTTTTTTGTTATATTCTCTCGCCACCAAGCGTTGGTAGTTTTCCATTCTTTGTAGTGCCGCTTCTCTCCTTTCTTCGAGGTCGCCGAGCTTTTCCAACATCATGTCCGTGGTGAGATTCTTTTCCCATGCTTCGTCTTTGTAGTTGGAAGTAGAATTTCGCAGGATTATCGCTTCGTCTCCGTAGGTGAGTAGAAATGGGGATTCTCCTGTAGCCGATCTTCGAGTCGCCCTATATGCCCATAGAACGTTATGCACTGCTCACACCATCGTCCCTTGTACTCATCTAGCTGTTTTTTAAGAATGAGTGCCAAAGTTTTGTTTGTGGCTTCTGCTTGTCCATTGCTTTGTGGGTATATGGGGGTGGATTTGTTTTTTCGAATCTTGAAGGTGTCGAATGCAAGTCAATATTCTTTCCTTGTAGTCAAGTACCGTTGTCGGAGACTATCTCTCATGGGGATGCCAAACCTGCAGATGATATTTTGAAAAATAAAAGTGAAGACGTCAATCCCGAATTCTTGCCAAAGGCCTTTGCTTCTACCCACTTGCTGAAATAATCCGTTGCCACTATTAGGAATCTTCTTTTCCCCGTCCCTGATACGAGTGGGCCTACTATGTCGATACCCCATTTCCCAAAGGGCCACGGACTGTCAACCGAGTTCAACTTTGTAGCTGGGGCGTGGATTCGTTTACCAAATCTTTGACATTCTTCGCATCTTTTCGCCATTCCGTCGCATCTAGGGTCATGGTTGGCCGCAATAGCCCGCGTCTTTGCCTTATCTCGCTAGGGATCTCATTCCACCGTGATTCCCTGCGTCTCCTCTCGTGTATATCTTTTAGAATGATATGTCCTCTCGATCGGGATAGGCAGCGACGAAGTGGTCCGAGGAATGATTTTCTCGTATAAGGTTTGGTCTCTTAGCTCGTACATCCCCGCTCCTGACTGCACTTTCCTAGCCTCGTTTGGTGTCCTCGGGGAGTTTCCCTTCTTGAGGAAAGAGTGGATTTCTCGCTCTCCAATCTGCTTTCGACTATAATCGCTGCCTTCCTCCGCTTGTCGTAATGTCATCGTTCTGGAAATCGTCGAATATGTATTCTCCGACATCCTCATCGAGATATCTTTCTCCTTAGGTTTGCGTTGGTTAGCCGCGCATGTTTCTTGGAGTTTGATGGATGGTTCGTACACTCTTGTTACCTTGATTGCTTTGACATCCTCGTTTTTAAGCATAGACGATATATATGCCAGGGCATCTGCGTGTCTAAGCTCCTTTCTGCGCAGATGTCGGAAATTGATTTTTGGTACTTGGGAGGCCAATGTTTGCACTAGAGCCATGTATGCCATCAGTGTTTCACATACACATTGTATTCGTAGCCTATCCGCCGTATGATCGCCAGTGAGTCGCTTGTTAACCGCACTTCTTGTATCCCTAATTCAATTATCAAGCGGAGAGCATGGATCACTCCTTCATATTCTACGATGTTATTAGTATGGCCTTCGACCCAATCAATGCGTGCACGATTCTCGTCCCCCTGTGGGTGTGGTGATGACGATGCCTATCCCCACGCCCTCTCTATTTTTGGAGCCATCAACAAAGACCTCCCATTGCCGTGGGTTCACTGGTTCAAGAATATTATTTGGCTCTGGTTTTTCTATTTCTGGGGCGCCCATAGCCTTCCATCCTTGTATGCGTACTTCTTCTTCGTTGTCCAAAGGCAGTCCGCTAGAAAGTCTCGCTAATACTGCGATTTCTCGGGAGTGTTGGAGCTCATAGTGGATGTTGAATTGGTCGAGGTACGTGCTCCATTTTGCTATACGTCCTACCTTTCCTTCCCCTTTGAGGATGGTCTCTAAGGGTGCCCGACATGGGATACGATGTCATGCGTTAAGAAGTACGTCCTCGCCTTTAAAGTAGACCATACGACGCTAGGATTAGCTGTTCAATTCTCGTATAGTTTCGTTCTCGCTGAATTCGTGGTCTTGCTGACATAGTAGATCGGTTGCTCCTCCTTTGTATGGGTTCCGACGAGCACCGCGCTTATCGCATCGTCTCTTGCCGCAATGTAGAGTGCCAAAACCTCATCGTGGTCCTAAGTTTCAAGGATGGGGATTTCCTAGGTATTGTTTAATGCCCAAAAAAGCTTCTTCGCATTCTGTCGTCCATTCAAATTTAGTCCCTTTTTTTAGTATGTTGAAGAAGAGTTTGCACCTATCCGAGGATCTTGAGATGAATCTTCCCAGAGCTGCTAGGGATCCATTGAGCTTTTGTACCTCTTTTAGGTTCTTCGGAGATGGCATGTTTGCTATGGCTCGGATTTTTATGGATCTACCTCAATGCCTCTTTTTGTCACCAGGTATCCAAGGAATTTTCCTGAGGTCACCCCGAAAGTGCATTTTTCCGGGTTTACCTTCATGTTGTGCTCTCTCATAGCTCCGAAGATGTCCTTCAGGTCCTGGTGGTGGTTCTTCCTTAATCTGCTTTTTACGAGCATATCGTCGACATAGACCTCTAAAGTCCTGCCGATCCATGGCTTGAAAATAGCATCGACCATCCTTTGGTACGTTGCTCCTGCGTTTCGGAGCCCGAAAGGCATTCTTACGTAACAATAAAGACCATGGGGTGTGTAAAATGCAGTATTTTGCTGGTCTTCTTCTGCCAAAAATAGTTGGTTGTATCCGGAATATCCATCCATGAACGACAACTCTTCATATCCTTCTACTGCGTCGACTAGCTGGTCAATGCTGGGTAATGGATAACTATCCTTGGGGCATGCTTTGTTCAGGTTGGTGAAGTCGATGCAGATTCTGACCCCCCATTTTTCTTTGGTACTATTACCATGTTGGAGATCCAAGTGGGGTATTTGACTTCTTTTATAAAACCGGCTTCCAATAGCTTTCGTAGAGTCTGCTTTCTACCGCTTTGTGATACTCTGTGGCCACCTTTCGTATCTTTTGTCGTGACTGGGGTGTGCCGGGTTTAATGCGCAGCTCATGTTGATCTTGTCTTTGGGTCTATTCCTGATATCGAGATAATTTCCATGCGAAGATGTCCGCGTATTCCTTTAGTAGTTTTATTAGTGAAGCTTCGCGTTCTCCGTCCATTAGAGTTCCTATCTTGATCTTTCTTGGATTCTCGCTCCGTCCCTATGTCGATTTCTTTCACCGCCTCCAAGGATGTGAACGTGGGCTTTGGTTCCCCAAGGTGGGATTTTCTTTAATTGCTATTTGGTAGTCTCGATTCTTTGTTTGCGAGGACGCCCGGTTAACCTTTGATGTTGAGGCCTCCGTGTTTCCTACAGAGTTCCCTTTAGGCAAGCTTTTCCCGAGATCCCCTCCAAATATTCGTCGATGGCTTTGTCTTTGGATATCGCCTTGCTCCGAGCCTCATGGGTCTTCCTTTTCTCATCTTCTTCGTTGTTGAGTTGTATTTGCATCGCGTGGCATTCTTTTACTAAGCTTGATCACCCTTTATCTCCATTATTCCTAGGAGTGGGAAACCTAAGGTATTGATGGTAGGTAGTCTGCGACTCCCTTAAGCTTGTGGACCCATCTTCGTCCAATAATGGCATTGTAGGGCGAAGGCGTGTTCACCACACTAAAGCGAGTGTCGACTTTCATGGGGCCTGCATCCACCAGTAAGATAATATCCCCGGGGCTTCGTAGCCGTGCCATTGAACCCGTAGATGGTGTAGTGTGAAGTCGAGTTGCTCATCGTTAAGCTCCATGCGTTTGAATGTATCGTAAAACAAGACATTTACGGAGCTTCCTCCATCGATGAGGATTTTCCTTATGTTGCATCATCGCGATTGGCAATGTGAGGATTAATGGGTCGTTGTGATCTTCCATGTCGTCCTCAATATCCTCGGCTTCAAAAGTCAGAGGTGCGTTCATCCACTCCTCGTGCTCTTCCACTTCCTTCCCATTTATACTGTAAAGCTCACAGTAATCTTCAAATTGCTTTCTCAGTCGTTTCCCTATTTGTGCCGTTAGGGTTGGCTCTTTGCTTTCTGAGCAGGATATAGCGTTCAATGTGCGATTACCCTCAGGTAGTTGGACCTGTTTGCTGCGTTTGGCTCTATCTTCCATTCCAAATTTTTCCACATATTTTTAAGATCCCCGCATCTATCAGCCTTTTGTACTGCTATCTTGAGATTTTTGCATTTCTCTCGTTGTGTGTCCGTAGAAGCAAGTGGAAATCGCAAAGACTCTTTGGATTCTCGCCGAGGTCGGTGGTTGTTTCCTTTAGACCAGGGCCAGTCTAAGTCTTCGCGATCCTTGATCTCCTTTAATATGCGCGGATAGCTGGTATTGAGTTTCGTATAGACCCGGTCTTCAAACTTTCTGCCACTCCTTTTGTGATCGTCTTTTCGATCCTTTTGGTGTTGGCTGGGCCTGTCTACTAGTTCCGCGGAATTTGTCCGTGGGGTTCGTTGTGCTCTGCGCTCGGGGTTATCTTTTTGAATTTCTTCCAACCTCGCATGTTTTTCAATGATTATCCTCAAATCTCCCTCTGGGTTGGGGAGGTACCGTGGATTTCAACAAACAACGGGCTCATCCTCGTCAAGCCCCCATTTGTAACAGCTTAATACTCACCACGGATCCACATGTCCAATGGCCCGACATACCTTGTGCCATCTATCCGTGTATTCTCGAACGGACTCCCATACTTAATTGCAAGTGAGAAGAGCTTGTCCATCCCCTCGTGTTCACAACTTTGTTATACATGTAGGTGGCCAAGAACTTTTCTTGAGCCGATCATATGAATCAATGCATCCTCGGCTTGAGGTTATCAAACCAAGATAACGCGGATCCTTTCGTGCTTGAAGGGAAATATCTCGCATAGTATAGCCTCGCCGTAGTCCCACCTGCCATTACCCCGTTGTAATATCGTAGATGAGCCGAGGGGTCCGCGGACCCGTCAGTAACATTCAAAGGTCGGACCGGACATTTTCGCGAATGGTAGCCGTAGCCAACCGTCGTGCAAGGGGGTAGTGTTGGCCTCCTTCATAACTGCTCTAGTCTTCCACCTCCTTGCCTCGGGTCTTGAGTTGATTGATCTCTCGCTAGCATCTCCGCAAAGGAGGTTCTCCATTGCCAAACAAAGGTGCTCGTCTTGAATGGAAGTCCGTGTCTTTCTTGTGGGTTGTGACGTTGTGGCCTCCTCCGTGTCGTAGTAGTCCGGAATTTCCGGTCGGTAGTCTGGGTCAGACCTTCTACTGTTCCGCGCATCTATTTGGGGTATTCTTCTTCGGTTAGTTGTTGCAGGGATATTTTCAAGATCGTCCCTCGGTCCCCTCTGTTTGCACCGAATTAGCTTCGTCGTGCCGATTCTCTAGTTCGGAGCTTCGGAGGATCTTCTCTTAGTTGCTGGGTTTTCCCGAGCTAACAAGGCCACGCATCCGCGTACGTTAGCCGATTCCTCTTTAGCTCCTCCAACTTGCGCCAATATTTGCGCCGTTTGGTTCGACGCTTGATTGGGGATTCCTTCCTCGTAGTTGAGCTTGTCCCTCGGGATCGTGGTATTGATTTCCCCATTAATGGTATGTCCGCTCGATTATTCCGTTGGATCCTGCCGTAGTTGTTCGTCTTGTTCATTGTCCTGGCGGCATCCCGTAGGGATGGTTCTGATCACCGATTCTGCTATAGCTTCCCGAGGCTCCTACTGGCCTGGTTGCAATGTTACTTTGGAAGCAATCACTTGGGAAACCCCCTCGTTTGGTGCAGCAGCTCTTGCGGCCGCAGCCTTCTTTGCTTCCATTGCGATGATGCCCGCATCTAAGAGCCATGTGCTTTCCGCCCCGGTCTGCATATTGTCCGCGGCTGTGCGTCCTTCGCCCTTTTGTCTGCTCCTTGTTACTGCTGGTGTGGTCCTTGGAGCATCTCTTGGAGTTATCTTTGTCTTCCCAAAGATCTTTGTTCCTTTCCATTGCAATAACTGCACAAAGAACATGGGAGGTAATCCGAGACCCAAAAGTCCACGGGTTGGTCGTTAGTTCAACTTTGATTTCATAAGCTCGATTTCTAGTGGTAATGAGTGTACTCGGGTTGTTAGTTTGGCGAATAGTACGAAAGACATAGACGGATGCGGATTTAACCGGGATAAAGTCCATGGGTCGTTGTTTGCAAAAAGCCCAAATCTTTTGGTGGAAATTGTGTTTGAAATTCCAAATTAAAACCCAGATCTCGTTGGTTTAAAGGTTATATAATGCCCCGGGATCTCGTTGGTAGAAAACACAATAGACATAAATATGTGCGAAAAACTAAGAACAGATCTAAAACCTGAGTTGGTTTAAAGGTTATATAATGCCCAGATCTGTTGGTAGAAAACACAATAGACATAAATATGTGCGAAAAACGAGTCTAAGAACAGATCTGTTTGCTAAAACCCCGATCTCGTTGGTTTAAAGGTTATATAATGCCCAGATCTCATTGGTAGAAAACACAATAGACATAAATATGTGCGAAAAACGAGTCTAAGAACAGATCTGCTTTGCGTTTTTAAGTAAAATTTTGAGGTTGAGGTCAGAAGTCACAGAAAAGATAAATCTTTTTACCGGGACAAGGTTCCCTGTTTCTAGCGCCAAATTGTGAACACGGAAATCGGGCATGGTGTGCGTGATCACAAACAATCTTAATATGAATTGAATACGTGCATTGAGGTGTGAGAAGAGTATAATATGCCTAGGTAGATGATGATTCATAGATTCCAAACCCCTTTAGTTTGTCATGATCTCGTCATCATCCCCCAAGGTGATAGGTCTGAGATACCGGAATGTAAATGAAACTATCAGTACTAAAGGTAAAAGAGACGATGGTTTACGTGGTTCGGCACTAAGGCCTACATCCACGGATCTGAGGAGATTTACTATAAGATAAACAGTTACAAAGATGATCACAAGATCTTGTGTTCATTGACCACTTAAGTTGAAGCTCTCACTTACTTCTCACTATTCTCTCTCCTCCTTTCGATCCCCCTCTCAGTGGAGGGGGTGTACATATTTATAGCTAAATTGGGTGGGTCCACTGACAATGAGCTGTTGAGATCTTATCTTCTTGTGCTCTGTGCGTGGTCCGCGGACTTATATGTCACCCCGCGGCTTCTACTAGTATCCCGGTTCATCACGCCGACCAACCTCGTTTCCTCCGTTGGTCGTCCGACACGTGTTCTCCGAACCGCATTAAATGCGGGTGGTTGGGGCGGCCCAATCCGCGCCGAGGGGTGTCGGCCTCTTGTCACGTCTGTGTCAGTTGGACTACCCCTGACCGTTGATCATATCTTACCTCGTGATGGGTTAAAGCCATCCTTTGGTGTTACGCGGGATCACCTATCTCGGGTGCTCCTTCATCTCTGACCGTTGGTCTTGACAGATGGCACGTTGTCTAAGTACCACGGATGCCCCTATGTGTCATCCTTCTTTGAGAAATGGCCTCCACGTGGACTCTGCTAGTACACGTGGCAATGGAGATAAATAAGTGTACTTACATTGTGGTTGGTAAAATATCATGAGCATCAATAATTCCTTTCTAATGCAAGTATACGCATAATCTAAATCGCCTAAACATCCTTCATGGTAACAAAAAGAAAAAGAAAACTAGTGCAAATGTCTAATCACTTTACTTTGTGTGGTGGTAGACGCTGTAAATTCACTGTCAGTTGGCAGAAATGAACAATTTGTTTGATCCTTTTAGTACTGTTCTGTTTTCCATTGGAGAATATTAATAATTTGTTTTGCGGTGTGCTGAAATGAACAACTCTCGTAGGGACTCAATTTGTTATTGGGGACGTTTACAGAGAGAAAATATCAGAAAAAAACGAATGTCAAGCTGACTGTGGATGTCATAGTCATTTGGCACCATCAACGTTTCCGAAGCTATTGGCATATGCAATGGTTCTCAGAATCTCAATCATGCAGTATATTTCGCACTGCCTCGCTTGTGCTTGTCTATGGAATAGTGTAAAACTAATCAGCTACGGAATCTTATAAGTGGAAGTTCAAATCTGTAGAGAGATTGTGCAGGCTAATGCAAAAGGATGTCAAGTATACTCAGGTTACCATAAACGGCCCTGGACACCTGGTTCAGCTGAAAACACTTGCACATGGTATGTTTTCAATTAAAAGATGCCATATAGATGAGATTAAGTTATTAACCTGAAATTAGTGCAACTAAATTTCTAACCGTTCAAACAAAGAAAAGATTTTGCGAAAGCATTCATAATTCTC
Source organism: Papaver armeniacum (assembly GCA_023531295.1). Lineage (NCBI taxonomy): Eukaryota > Viridiplantae > Streptophyta > Magnoliopsida > Ranunculales > Papaveraceae > Papaver > Papaver armeniacum. The sequence continues at coordinate 738,626 of JAJJWW010019524.1, read as the reverse complement.
CAATGTTAATGTTTTACCCACACTGGAAACTGAAGAGTGACTGAAAGCTAAGAAGGGAATTTGTGCACAATTACAAATTCAATTGTGAGACGGCAGAATCAGATAAAAAGAAGCACCGCCCCAAAAGCTAGGAGCTTATAAGGAAAGTATTCCATTCCAACGGCTCAAAATCAAGAACAAATCTTCATCATCGATGCATACACTACACTAGTAGAATACTGATGCTCTCTTTACAGATTTAGCAAAACTGTTTCCTTTGCTTTTCTTAAGATACACAAGCAGTGAGCACGTACGATGCACGTCGGAAACATTATTTTTTCCTATTTTATCCCTCTGTTTCAGGAAAAATCATACCTTAGTTTTTTTCTCTATTTGGCCTATTTGTAGGTAAACAATGAAAAGTGAAAGTATCACTTTTCTTGAAACGTAGGTAATACCTTGTATGTGAAACTAAAATCCATTGCTTTTCTTAAGGAATTATATATATATGAAGTATAAAGTGTTTGAACATCTTCTAAGCAACATATAAAATGTATATAGGTTCCTTCAATTTAACTTCAAGCTAACTATTTTATTCGAAAACATAAATATGTTGAAAACTAAAAGTTTAATATCGTTATTTATGCTCGCTGAGTAGATAATTGAAAGAGCTTTCTAAATATATAAAATTCACAAAAATCCGATGTTTAATTCAAAAGATACGGAGTTTTGAAATATTTATCTTGATTTTTATAAAAATGACATTTTTGTAATATACATGATTTCTAACATATTTATACTTAAGTCCCTGTGAATTATATTTATATTATTCTCCAATCCCTCATTTGTGCGTTTTAGTCCTTATTTAGTTTGTTATATAGTCCTTATTCCGTTAGTTAGAGAGAATATTCCGTTTGGTGAACCAAAATCCTTTTGGTTAACCATAAAAAGAGTAAGGATTTTCATTTTGGCTTGCTTGCCTTAAAGAGGGGGAGATGAATGGATACCTGACGAAGGTCTGATCGGAGACAGGAATGGTAGAGATTTAAGCCAATTCTATTTCTTTAACCTGGTCCGAATCTCAGGGCAGCCGACACAGTGTATGGAAATGACCCGGAGTTAACCAATAGCTTTAGCTATATTGCTTTAATAAACACAAAATTGGTTAAAAAGACCAAAATCTAAATTTCCTGGGTGAAAAGGACAGTCAGATTTAGATACTGTTTAAATGGACAAAAATTTAAAAATAGGCAGGATGTAACCAGGTTTCATCCTATCCATTTTCAAATATTTTTTCTTATTTTTATTTTACACAGGATGCATCCAGGTTTCATCCTTGCTATTTTTAAGTTTAAGCCAGGATGAATCCAGCCATCCTTGCTATTTTTTTTTGTCCATTTCACCCATAAAATTTTTTACTCGTCCATTTGAACCGTGTTTTAATTTTTTTTGGACAAATGACCCATTTTCCGTTTAATAAAACCTGACAGTAGATAATAACAAGAGACTAGAACACAAGACTAAAAAGACAACAGCTTCATAAAGCAGGTTTAGTACTGGAGAGTTTAATTAATTATTACAGCAGCATCTAGTGACCTTCTGTTACCATTCTTGGAAGATCTTGCTTGATACTGGAGAGTCAAAACACACTCGGGCTGAAAACAGCATCTGGTACTTGCTTCTGTGGGGAGAAGTTTCAGCAGCTCAACAAGTTTGTCTACAGGCATATACGGATATACCAGACTAGAGCAGGAAACAGCTTTCGTTTCCTGTACATTTTGTGCGACATATGCGTTGTCTACAGGCATATACGGATATACCAAACTAGAGCAGGGCTTTAGTATTGCTGAACCTACTTCCAAGTTCATACTGTTGGACACCAGTCACCCCGACTTTAGAAAATAGACCGACTTTAGAAAATAGACACAAAAGAAATAAGGTATTGCATAATATGCTACGGGGGTGGAAATTCACAATTGCCACATGGATCAGTAGTTGATTCCAGGTGTCAGACTCGTCTCAAGAATCTGTCCACAAAGAGGAAAACTAATCGTAGTTGTAAATATCATGAGCATCAATAATTCCTTTCTTATGCGTAATCAAAATCGCTCAAACATCCTTCATGGTAACAAAAAAGAAAAAAGCAGTGCAAATGTCTAATCACTTTACATTGCAGGCAATCTATAATATTCTTTCAATTATTTATTTTTTGAGTGGTGGGAGAAGCTTTAACATTCACTGTCAGTTGCTCGATCGGAATGGAGATCATTGTAGTTGGTTCTTCCTTACTCGTGTGCATGTCCATATATATCTACCTAAAATTAAACATCTTGTGCCCACCAATTTTGTTTGATCCTTTCACTTGTTTCCGGTTTTTCATTGGAGAATATTAATAATTTGTTTTGTACTGTGCTGAAAAAAAACATTTCTGTTAGGGACCCAATTTGTTGTTGGGGACGTTTATAGAGAGAATCAGAAAAAGCGAATGTCAAGCTGTCTGGATATCATAGCCAATTGGCACCACCAACGGTGGTCACAAATTTTCTAAAGCTATCTTTGCTAATTTGCCAAGATTCCTGGAGAGAAGAACCTAATACAGAATATATAACAACAAAACCAGCTATTACGAATCAAATGTGGAATACCCTATCACGGAATTTTGGCATTTGCCATGGTTCTTAGAATCTCAATCATGCAGTATCTTTCACAGTCACACTGCCTTGCTTGTGGAAAATTTTAAAACTACTCACGGAATTTCCGAATCTATCAACTTTATAAGCGGCATGAATCTTAGTTAGTACAGGGATATCCCTTCGGAATGCACATGGAGCTTTTGAGTTGAGGCTGTTGACAGTACTTACAAGGAAGTCATTTGGGATGCATGCTTCAAGAAGAGTTCTGGCTCATAATGGAAAAACTGTTCCGACAATTATTTTATTTTTTATTTTTGACAAAAGGCAAATTCATCAAGAAGAGGATTCATAGTCGCCATAAAAAGTGACTAGGAATCATAAAACAATTACACGGATGTGTGAGTCATAACATCCCAGTTACAAATTAGGGTAGAGAGACTAAACCCAGAGAATATGTCTGTCTGTGTTGATAGTCCAATTATATAACAAAGACTTAACCTCTACAATGAGCTGTTTAGTATTTTTAGAAACATTCTTGTAAAGCATGTTATTTCGTTCTCTCCAAATACTCCACCATATAACGAACAATAGATAACCCCAAAGGCGCTTGAGTATGTTCTTACCTTTCTTGTTCTTCCATTCCTATAAAGTGCTTCTAACATCACTGGAGAATACCCACCTGACTCCAAAACTGCTCAAAAAGTAATACCAAATCTGATAAGTAACTTGGCAGTGTAAGAACAAATGAGAGTTAGTCTCCTCATGTTGTCCACATAGCAGGCAATTTAAATCCTGAGTAATACCAGCACTAAACAAATAATCCAGCGTTGGAGCACCATTATAACATAAAGTCCATACCAAGAAAGAGACTTATAGTGGAATTTTTGGATAAAAAAGAAAACCTTCTGTTTCTAATGCAAAATATGCACTGGCTACAGAGAAGCCCTTACCATTACCATATATCCAATGTTTGACATTCTCAGCTGCAGAAGTAACATTACCTGGATCACCAATGATATGCAGTAATTGAACCACTTCTAGAATTTCATTTTCATTCAGAGATCTAGAAAACTTCAAATCCCAAGCACCTTGATTGGAAATCATGTCTTTCACACTGCATCTTTGCTTTTAGAGAGCTTAAATAATATAGGAAAACCCAGCTTTAAAGATCGATTTCCTACCCAAATATCATCCTAAAAACAGGTATTACTGCCATCACCAATAATCAAAGAAGAGCAAGACATAACAAAATCTTTAACTTTTAGAATTCCAGCCCATAAACTTAAACAATTTGACCTGTAAGTCTGCTTTGGAAAGAAGGCTTCAGTTGAACCACCAAACTTTTGATTAACCATCCTTCGCCATAAAGCTTGTTTTTCATTACCATATCTCCATATCCATTTAGCATGGAGAGCTTTATTTACAAGCTGCAACTTGTTTAAACCAATTTCACCCCTGCATTTAGGCAAATTGACTGATGACCATGCCACCCAGCTTTTCTTCTTAGACTTAACACTAGAACCAAATTCCTCATAATTCTTTCTATCTCCTTACTCACACTAACGGGCATCTGGTACATAAAGAGGTAGTACACTGGGAGACTAGCCAACACACTCTGGATTAAGATTAGTCTATGCCCCTTAGATAAGTAAGTTCTCTTCCAACCAGAAAATTTCTGATGTAGCTTCTGAATGAAGTCTGACCAAACCTCTTTGCACTTAGATTTACTCCCAAGCTTGATGCCTAGGTAATTCAATGGCAACTGAGACATATTACAACCAAAAAATATCTGCACATACCTCCCCATTGTGCAATTGTTCTAAGCCAACAATGGTACTTTTTCTGAAATTTACTTTTAGACCATAGATGGCCTCGAAAGCCCATAAAATGTTTTTTAAAATTTTCACCTGAAGCTCATTATCATCTAGAAAAACAATCATATCATCAGCAAAGTGTAGTTGAGTTATCAGAGTACCTTGGTTTGACACCTTGAAGCCAGAGATCAAATCTTGAGCAGCAGCAGCTTTAAACATTTGAGATAAAACTTATGTTACTAATATAAAGAGAAAAGGTAAAATTGGGTCACCTTGCCTAATCCCTTTTTGACTTCTAAATAAATTTGTTGCTTCACCTTTTAAGAGAACAACAAATATGAGTGTTGTAATACACCATTTAATCCAACTTCTCCATCTACATCGATCCAAAGCTAAACCTATCTAGAGCAGCACCTATGCAACCCCAATTCACATTATCAAAGGCTTTCTTAGAGTCCACTTTGAAAATAATACATGTCTCCTGTTGTCTCAGTCTTGAATCAATTAATTCAGAAGCAATCAAAATCCCATCATGGATTTGTCTACCATGAACAAATGCTCCCTGAAAATCAGATATAATTGAAGGCATCACAACTTTCATTCTTTCGGCCAACAACTTTTAGATAATCTTATACACACTACTAATTAGACTAATAGGTCTTAAATTGTGTAAAGAGACTGCACCATTACACTTGGGAATTAAATTGATATTAGTGCAAGGGATATTTAATGTTTGGTACCCCGAAAATGACCAACACATTGCTTTGGTACCCAACATTTAAAAATTAAGGGTTGGTACCTAGATCTGTCAGAGACCGTCAAGTCAAACAGTTGACTTAACCATCTGTTAAACTAAATAATTAGAATTAAATAAAAACAATAAATATGTAACAGCGTCTAGGGACCGTTAGCATCTGACCCTACCAATTTAATCTCGTGGTCAGAAATCGACTAATCCAACGACACATTTGGTGGCTTGCAATTTACCTCCCTCACACGGTTGCACCTTACCACCGTGTTCTTCATCTTCTCTTCTCATTATCAAACACAGCCACTACCAGACTCAAGCCTACTCGAGCTCCACCAATAATAAGCAACAACCAACTTAAAACCAATTTTTTTTTCACCACTACTTGGGGATGATTTCATCACCAATACATAGTTACAGACTATATTCCTTAATTTTTCTGTTTTGCTTCTTCATCATCAATCTTCTATCCTTCATTTGATCAGTCGTGATTCATAAAAACATTTACAATAATCGCATACACCACATCTTTCCGCACTTTGCATACAATTTCAGAATCCAAGAACACACAAAAACATCATTGTTGATAAGAATCTCTTTTATAATTTCATCAAACTTATACCTACATAAAAAGAATTGATTCTTCTTCTTCTACTAGATAATCACCACCACGATATAGTGTTCATCCACCATAAACACCAGCACCACAACAACAGTAACATCACCACCACCTCCAATCAGTTAAAGAATCAATTTCATTTCCCCCAAATTTTGATACAAAACCCTAGCTTTGAATTTTAAAATTTTAGAATTTACATTAGACCAAATCGAAATCTGATTCGAACCCAACTTTTCTTTTCAATCAATTCACTAAAACCCTAACTTACCACAGGTTAGCTTCACAGTCAACTGAAACAAATGTCTGCATCAATGGAGACATCAAAATTTTAGGCTTAGCTGCAACCAGCAATACTACGGAGAAAGGGGTGGATAATGTTGTTGTTGTTTTTAGGAAGAAGAAAATATGATGGAGAGCACTCACTTTAGATCTAATTTTTTTCAGAGGAAGAAAAAGATTAATTGAACCTAAAGGAGGAAGAAAATCTATCTTCCTCAACCGACCTTTTTTAGTTAATAGTGGTTAGGCTATCGTTTTCACGTGTGGCTAGATTGTAACACGTGTAGCTGTTCTCTAACAGACGTTTGTCAATGAAATGTAATTGTAACTAGTACCGGGGCTAAAAGGGTATCTATAATTATTCTGTCACGGAGTACAAGTAAAGTTTGGTCAGCGGTTTTGACCTGACGGTCTCTGACGGATCCAGGTACCAACCCTTAATTTTTTAAATGTTGGGTACCAAAGCAATGTGTTGGTCATTTTCCGGGTACCGAACATTAAATATCCCTTAGTGCAATTGATTCTCCGGTCCAGAGCACTTGTCAGTTCAAACTCCTTCACTACTGCCATAAGTCATCTTTAACTATCTCCCAATCATGCCTATAAAACTCCATAGTAAAACCATCGGACCAGGACTTTTGTTTGCACCAAAATGATCCACAACATTTTTGACTTCCTCTTCATTTAAGGGTTTCTCTAAATTCACACTTTCCATTACAAAAATTGTCGGCATCTTTAACTGCTCCAAAGAAGGTCTAGACTTATGCTTTTCAGAAAATAATAAAGAATAAAAAGACTTTGTTTCCTCAGAAATTTTATTCTTATCATACGTTAAGACCCCATCAATTTTTAAGCAGTTAATATTGTTATGCTTGAGCTTGAAAGAAACAATCTGATGTAAATATGAAGAATTACTTTCAGCATCTTTAATCCACTTTTCTTTAGCTCTTTGACTGATTCTTCTAGCTAAAATCTAGAGATAAAGAAGCATGTTGCACTTTAGCTTGTTCCCTAGATACTACCTCATCATCAGATAACAATTGTATTTCTTCTAAATTATCGAGCACATCAATTTCCAGCTCAAGATTATCTAGTTTTGCCTGCAAGTTCCCAAACGTCTGTTTCTGCCAATTCTTAATGATAGGTTTAATAGACTGTAGCTTCTTTTTAAATATAAAACTTGGTTTACCAGTGAAAACCAAATTATTCCACCAAGTTGTAAGACAACTTAAAAAATCTGGATGATAAAGAATAAAATTATCAAACCTAAATAGGGATTTAACTTGTCTCCATAATTGCAGCATAACATGATTGGAGCATGATCTGAAATAGGTCGCTTCAATCTCATTTGTAAAAGTGTAGGGCAATGAGCCTGAAAATATGGTGAAAGCAAAAATCTGTCTAGTCCAACAAGGGAGGTTGCTGGCAATTAGTCCAAGCAAATCATCCTCCAGACAGTGGCAAGTTAATTAGGGAGAATTTGTTGACAAACGATTTGAAAGACTTCATATTTGCAGTACATCCACCATGCAGATTTGTTTCATCTACACTTAATCTCGCATTAAAATCCCCCCCAATAAGCCAAGGATCATAAAAAATAAGCCGAATGTCCTTCAATTCTTGCCAAAACTGAGAATAATAACCAGGATCAGAAGCTCCATACACAGCAGTAAACAACCACACGAAATCATCAATTGCATTCCTGAATTTTATAGAAACAGAAAATGCACCAAGCAAATGGCCTTCCATAGCTCCTTCAGATGCTAAGTAAATGTAATCACATCTATTATTACCCCAAAGAGATTTACTGAGACAATCATCTACCATCTCCTTTTTTGATTCCTGAATAGTAACAATAGTATGGTTGTTCTTTCTAATTGCACTTCTGATTGCAGCCACTTTAGGGTCTTGCCCTAAACCCCTAATATAACCCCTAAAATCTTGTGCTCCATTAAGAAACCATTTCGACCCTAGTAACAATTGGATTAAACACATATTCTACATCAATATTCTACTCTTCAAAAGTACATTTAACTGCCTCAATTTGGGCTTCATCCTCAAACATCCTTTGAATATCCACATTAGAATCATAATTTGTGAGACCATCATCATCCTCTTCTAGAGGTTTTTATATATTCTCATCAGAAATTATATCCCTTTATAGTTGTTCTCTACATATGTCTGCCATGGCTGGGTGATCTGTGGTTAAACCCAACCTCTTATAGTTTACCTTTCCCAAATTTTGGTCGTTCTCTTGAAATACAATATTCTGAGATGTGATAGACAAATCTGACCGTTCAAAATTAATTTGGACATGGGCAGGAGTTCCATCTAAAGATGTAGAGCCGATATGAGGGCCTAAAGCCGCGCCCGATACCACTCCCCCCATCTGGCCCATATCATGTCCCAAATTCTGTGTCGGTTCATGGACAAGAGTTCCACTCTTTAATAGTGTAGAGACGATATCCAAAACACTATTCGGGTCCCTGGATATCCCTCTCCCCATCTGGTCCATATGACAACCCGACTCTGAAAAGGCGAGGGTACCCAAATATACCTCAAGCTAAAACTTTTCCTACCTATAAGTCCTTTCTTTGAAAGTGATTGTCTATGGACTGAGTCGAGACAATGCAACTAATCGGTTCACACTTCGTGTGATCGTCTATGGATACGAGATCGACACAATAGAACAACGAAGTATGTTTACTTGATAAAAAGGTTCGGACTTAACCAAACACAATATGATTGCTTATCAAGTAAATAGGAATTAACGTTTGTGTAATTTACTTTAATTATAATAAAACAATTATAATGCGGAAATATAAAGTAAATGACACGGCAAGATTTTGTTAACGAGGATACCGCAAATGCAGAAAACCCCTGGGACCTTGTCCAGAATTGAATACTCTCAGGATTAAGCCGCTACACAAAATTAAACCAACTTCGTATAGTTGAGACCAAGCAACTAAACCTATAGTTCACCTAGTTCCGTCTGTATTCCCACACCTCCAACTTATGAATAAGTCACGTACTTGGAAAAATTCCTTTGGTTCGTATTACAAACAGTAAAGGAACAACAAATATGTTTGGTATCAACTCTCTTCAACCAAGTGATGTGAGTTCGACAAAGGCTCTTCTGTTTATCTTAATATAAACTCCTTCGTTAGGTTCTTAGATCAATCTTATGTTCAACTACCGAAGTAATTGTTAAGATTTTGCAATAAATACTTTTAATCACAAAGAATTGTATTGATGCCGATCTACACAACTAATTAATCCAATCTACCACAAGGATAAACCGATTATATTTGGATCCTCTTATACCGAAACAAGTATTGTGCACACCAAAGATTAAGAACCCCAAATCAGAAATCTTCAATATCTTCTTTGTCTTCAAATCTTCTTAGATCTTCAATAAACACATGCACACAACAACTTGAATCTCTTGTGATCAATCACGCACAGAACTGAGTCTGTTTGCAATGGATTCTCACACGATCGTCTTTAGCACTAACAAAAGTCTAAATATCCCTGTTGAAACTTCGATCTAGTTTGAGTGAATCTTATGTCAGAAGAGAAGATTCTCAAGAATAAACAAACTAGGTACAATCAAAGTTCAACTACCGTTAGTCAATCAAATCAATCGAAAACACAAGATAAACCGCAATTATCTAGTTTCCCACCAAAGGTACTCGTAAAGCTTCTCAATCCCAAAGAAGACTTTAAACTGAGCGGTCGTAAGAGATTTCGCCTAATTAGGTTACTCTCTTCTCCGAATAGGCGGCTACACCAGTAACAACACAACCGAGGAAGTTTGCTGTTACGAAGGATTAGTTTGCTAGAAATGCAAACTTCAAGTATTTATATACAAGGAAGTTTGGACACCAAGGAATTTCCAAAACCGAAAATATTCTCAAAGATATTCAATATATTCCAAATTCGGTTTCCATAATTCCTGGAAATGCTCTATCCAAAATATTGACCGAAAATCTCTTTGGAAAATCTCAACTAGTAAATGCACATTACTAATTCTCGTTTTCCTAAAATAAAATTAAAAACCTTAAATAAAAGATTCTTAACTTATTTATGTTTCGATCCTGGGATTTCCTTCATGTAGCTATTAAGGAATAACTTTGAACAATTAAAGATAAGCGTTACTGCACATGTTCAAAGTATGTCGACATCTTTTTATGTTTCCACATTAACCAAATATATTTTCGGTATCTCTAATATTTCTAGAATAATAGAAAATTCGAAAATATATTTTTGGATAATTTTTTGTGTTAAAAACACAAAACGTGCTCGGATTTGGTTGAGATTTCTTGTGACTGATTGCACATGTTCATAGGATCGGTCCCCCCTTGTTGCACATGTCCATAGGATCGGTCCCCAATATTTATGGTATCTAACTTGTATTTTTTGCACATGTTCATAGGATCGGTTCCCCTTTCTGCTAAACCTTGATGTACCTCATACAAGGATCGATTCCCCTTTGTGATGTGTTGCACCTCTTACTAGGATCGGTCCCCCTTTACCCAGAGTCGGTCATACACAAATCACAAACTCGATCATACCATCTCAGGTGATTACTTAAGATCAGTTTCACTAATAAAAGTCATACCAATACATAAGTCAGGCCTTTGTGAATAGTTTTACCAAGAACACAAACAAGTCATGAGCGGTTATACTAAATCACACATATTGGTTGTTCACAAGATATTCAATGAATAACAATACCAATAACGCCTGGCGATTCCTTTTTGATTCATAAACAAGTTTATGAACTTACTTCCTTAAAACACATGTATAAAAATTGTTTCCTAGGATGAAATCCTCACCTCATACCCCATACATAATCACAATAGCATTTAAACGATTATGTCGATGTCTTATCTACAAAGTTTAATGGTTAAGCAATAAACTTCATATTATATTCCTTAATACTATGTCTATCTAGAGTGTTCATGCTTCGCAGTTTCGTTTTCAATATGCACGAATTGAAAGATACGTTAGGGAATGAAACAGTTCAAGTCAAATATCACTAACCTCAAGTGGAAGGATGATGTTGTCGTTGTAGATTCTTACTTCTTCACTTCTTCAAGTCTTCGCAATACTTGTAATGTCTCATATCCTAATACTTTCAAGCTAACCTATACGAAGTTTACTCTAGTACATAATAATCAAGCGACTCTTAAAATGAGTTTTTATTCACTAAAATATGACAACCAAACTTGACATACCAACGCTTGGTGGGTTCAACCGAGCTATGTTCTAACAGACTCCGGTTTCTTTGTTCTAACTGTGACCCATGGAATACGAACCTCTGTCCCAGGTCCATTCTCCATGTGGTTCACCTCAATCAAATCCTTATTAATTGTGCTACCCCTTAACTTTCGTTCGGATACCTTTCTTCAAACTTTATTCAGCTTTGATATGGCCAAATTAGACACAACAAAATTTGAATTTGAAAAACTAAAGCTGGAGTAATTTGAGGACTGAGTTGCCGGCGTAGAATAAGGTTTTGAATATTTTGGCTTAAGATTTGCCGAATTCATAGCTCCCGATTTGGAAAACTTTGACTGGCTAGAATGATCAGTCAAATCTACGATCACAGATTTGATTTTAGGTCTATGATTTGATGGATAATATTGAATCCATTCGATGCTTAACCATATACCTTCAAAACAAACTGCAACAGGAATATTTTTTAGATGTGCCTTTATCTTGATCTTACAACTGTTGAGTTTAGTGAGATCCTTGAAGAAGAATGAATATTTAAAAACTTACCCCATGAACCACATATAGAATCAAACGATGTAGAATTTCACAGATGGAAAGGCAAACCTTGAATTCCTATCCAGTGTTCTTCATATGTGCAAAGTTTTTTTTTAATATACACATCCTCCATCTTCCATTGCCTGATAGAAATCTTTGTGTTACCCACAAAAAATAATTTCTCCTCCACAAATTGGTCAAAACTAACTTTGTAGGTGCCAAAAGAAAAGCTAGTTTATTGTTAACACACCGCAGGGATGTATCACTTGACCATTTGTAGATTTTTTTTAAACTTCGTTCGATGTGTTTCCACCCAGAATGAAACAACTTAGGAAAATTATCTTCATTAAGTAAAATCTCTGAATCTGCAGCATATCCCTGTGGAATCAAACTGATATTAGAACTAGGGTTTAAGGATCCCCACAACTTGTTCCAAACATAACCATCATTGCCCGATGGAATGCATATAAAACTCCATTGAGAAGAAGAAGGTGAAAATTCATCAACCCTTAAGAAATTGCCTGAAGAATTATCCATCCAATTGACCTCGATGACGGTATCATTAAATCTTTTTGAGCAAACTTTCCCTACTTTATATTCACCCTCAAAAAAGCCATCATCAGAACCGATGAAAACGATGGTACCGCAAATCTTGGAAGGTTTATTCTAGTAAAATTCTTCTTGAAATTCTCTGTGATTTGAAGACCATCAAAAGTCCAGAAAAAAGAAAAAGACTTTGATCGCAGTAATAGAGGAGAAATCTGATTAACCTTCATGATAAAAGAAAAAGAAAATAGCAACGAAAAAACCTACTAATCAATAAATCTCGGCCCCAATGGGAAGGATCATTGATCCGCCCTTGAACAACGGAGAAGTTCAATTAGCGCACTCTTACAGTGAATCAATCGAAGATTAAAACGAGCAAGAGGCTGGGTTTTTGGATAGAATCGTCATTTTTTTTCCTTTTAGAAGATGTTCGCCCAACCTTTGTTGTTGTTGGAGCTGGATGGATATGCCAGCCTAGAACTTATTTATCTAGGATCCAACTTTTTCTTTACTATCGAGTCCATCTATAATGTACTTTTGCTTTTGCTGATATATATTACGTGTATCGAGTAACAACTCCAAGATTCTTATAGGGGGTTGCTTGGGGGCGTACCAAAGATAAAACAGCTCCAAGCATTGGATTGGTACACCCCCAAACAATATTGGTTAACCCCTGATCTTGAGTACGGAAACACTTGAAGGAGATGCCACTAGAAAAGTTAGCACTCTATCTCTAGTTTGTAATAATAATAGTTCAGGCCATGCCAATCCAACATTTAACTATTAATGTTGTCGTATGCCTTTGAGTTCCTCCCTAAAGTTAATGGGTGTAGCCTTACATCAGAGTAAATTGTTGGATTCTCCAGAGGAAACATAATTAATGTTCGATGGGCATTTAAATCTGTATAGAGGTTGTACTTCCCTGGGCACCTGGTTCAGCTGAAAACACTTATACATGGGGTGTTTCCAATTAAGTGATACCATATAAGTGAGAGGAAGTTATTAATCTGTAATTAGTGCAATCGAATTTTTAAACGTTCAAACAATGATACAAAGTATGCAAAACTATTCATGATTTTCCAATTTTCATGTTAGAGACTGAAAAGCTAAGCAGATAATTTGTACTACCACAAATTCAATTGTGAGACGACAAAATCAAGAAGAAAAGAACAGCGCCCCCTAAAATCTTGGAGCTTATGAGGAAAATTATTTGGAACTAAGGGATATTCAAGCTGCCAGTAGTAGTTAATTAGGGTGCCTCATCTAATTTCTGTTGGTAGTTCTTGTTAGTTGAATCCGTCAAATCTGTGACGTGTGTCGGCAATCCATAAGTCTGCATTGGAGTTAATGATTTCCTTAAATATGTAACAAGAGTCTTCTTCTCTATCTATCTGAAAATTAATGAGAAACTTAACATTTGGCTGCGTTATTCTTAGCACGGATTTGGCATAAATCATTCGATTTGGGAGGTGTTTATAACCAAATTTATCCATTTGCTTGTCTGGTTGCTGTTTGATCACACCATTTGGCATCAGAGTCGTTCTTTCCACTCCAATTTTTTTCCCCAATAACTCTCAAAGATGTTAGTGATAAAGCTGACGCTAATGCAACAACAATCACTCAACTCCAATCAGATTTTAAAACCCTTTCGAAAGAGATTACTACTAAGATCGATTTAGTCAAAGTTGGGTTTACTACTGCAGTACAAGAAAATAATCAAAACCTCATCAAATTATTCAGCAGACCTTACAATACTCCTCCACTACACAGTCCTGAAACTGATGCTGCTATTGGATCTCACATTCTTGATGAAGATGATCATAGTATTCCAAAGCTAGATTTTCCCAGATTTGATGGCGACAATCCTAGAGGGTGGATCCAGAAGAGTGAAAGATATTTCCAGCCGAATGACATTGAAAACCATAAGAAGGTGGATATTGCTGCAATCTACCTTGAGGGTAAGGCTGAAAAATGGTTTTTAAAATTTCAGGTTAATCGATGACGAATTACTTGGCATGATTTAGCTAAACATTTGTGTGCTAGATTTGAAACCCTATTGAAAAAAAAATTGTGGGTAGTTTTAATAAATTAGTGCGGACTTCAACAGTTGATGATTATTATGAAGAATTTGTATCTCTCAAAGGCATTAATGCTTAACATGAACCCATCTCTCACTGAAGTATATTTTGTTACGAGTTTTGTTAGTGGTTTGAAGGAGGAGATAGGTAAATATGTGTCCATGTTTCACCCACAAACACTTGTAGATGCCTTCTCTTTAGCTAGACTCCAAGAGCAAAAACTTCATCTAGCAGCTGCTACCACTAAACCATTTTCCAAGTCCTTCAATACCTCATTCAACTCCAATAGACAGTACTCATCTCTAAATTTTCATGCTTCACCCAAATCTACACCTGTTACACCCAAGTCTGCGCTCCACTCCATTCTCAAGGTCAACTACTTCCACTTCTACCATTAAAAGACTCACCCAGGAGGAAATGAACAAGAGAAGAGCCCAAGGGCTATGCTACAATGATGATGTTTATATACCAGGACATTTTTGTAAGGGAAAACAAAAGATTTTCATGCATCAGGTGGAAAATGGTGACTCACAAGACATTGAAGAAGAGGAGGAAGTTTTTGAAGAAGTCATTGAGTCTCCTGTACATTATGATGTTGAGATATCTTTACATGCCCTCACATGCACTGTCACTGGAGACACCATTAGAATCCATGGTACTCTCAACATGCAAAAAGTCTCTATTCTTATTGATACTGGCAGTACCACTAGCTTCATTGACAGTACTTTAGCTACTTCACTTCATTGCCATATTGAGCAAAATGCTCCAATGCTGGTCACAGTTGCTAATGGGGAAAACTATTAGTGCTGGAATTTGTCCACATCTTACATGGAGCATGCAAGGCCATCAATTTGTAGAGAATTTGAGGATCTTGCCATTGGGGGGCTGTGACATTGTGTTGGTGCAGATTGGCTAAGGACATTGGGTGATGCACTTTTTAACTTTTCTAAGTTGAGTATTTCATTTAAGTATAACAATAAGAATATTACTTTACAAGGTAAAACTCCAAAGTCTTCCTTACTTATGATGAGTGGTGATGCTCTTAAGAATTTTTTTTCTACAAACTCTAATGGCATTGTGGGTCATCTGTTTTCCATTTCCACCTCTACTCCACCGCCCACAACCCTGAAGAAATCCTTCCTCTACTTCATGAATTCAAAGACATTTTTCAGGAACCAACTCAGCTCCCACCACAAAGAAACTTGGATCACACAATCCCATTACAACCTAACTCTACACCTGCGAATCAGAGAGCCTATAAATGCCCATATATCCAAAAAGGAGTAGTAGATAAGCTGGTCAAGGACATGCTTGACACTAAAATCATTCAACCTAGCTATAGTCCTTTTGCTTCACCTATCCTCTTGGTCAAAAAGAAAGACAACACTTGGATATTCTGTGTAGACTATAAAAAGCTGAACAGTATTACCATCAAAGACAAATTTCCAATACCTATTATTGATAAATTATTAGATGAATTATATGGAGCTACAATCTTCACAAGGATTGATCTTAGAGATGGATACCACCAAATTAGAGTTAATATCTCAGACATTTTCAAGGCTGCTTTTAGAACTCATCATGGGCATTATAAGTTCAAGGTCATGCCATTTGGACTTACCAATGCTCCAGCCACATTTCAAGCCCTAATGAATGACATCTTTCAACTAGCCTTGAGAAAGTTTATATTGGTCTTTTTTGATGATATTTTAATCTACAACAAGAATATGACTAAGCATTTGGAGCATCTCAGATTCACTTTCTCTTTACTCAGACAACATCACCTTTATGCTAAACTATCTAAATGTTGTTTCGGACAATCATCTTTGGAATATCTGGTCATCTCATCACAACTAAAGTTCTTTGTGCTGATCCGAATAAAATTGCTTGTATGCAAACTTGGCCTCAACCTACAACCATCAAGGAGATGAGAGGATTTCTTGGACTTACTGGTACTACAGAAAGTTTTTTCACAAATATGGAGCCATTATCAAACCACTCACTGATTTATTCCAGAAGAACTCTTTTCAGTGGACTCCAGCTGCCACTACAGCTTTTCAATATCTTAAGGAGGCAATGTCAAACACACCCATATTAGCATTGCCAGATTTTATTAAAATATTTGTGGTTGAAAGTGATGCTAGTGACTAATGCATTGGAGCTGTATTACTTCAGGAGGGCCAACCAATTGTTTACTTTAGCAAACCACTGGAACCAAGAGCTAGAGCCCTGTCTCTTATGAAAAAGAGTTTCTGGCCATTGTCATGGAAGTACATAGATGGAGACGCTACTTAAAAGGTGCCAAATTTACCATTCAAACTAATCACCAGAGCATCAAATACTTTCTTGAGCAAAAGATCACTACTGCACTTCAGCAAAAGTGGTTGATGAAGCTTTTAGGATTTGATTATGACATCAAATACAAGAATGGAGCTGAGAATGTAGTAGATGATGCACTCTCTAGAAGACCCTCATCCTCTCTCAGTTGCCACTCTTTGATTACTTCTACACCAACTTGGGTCAAGGATGTTCTGGACAGTTATATCAATGATGGCAAAGCCCGCCAACTTATTTCTTAACTACTTCTGAATCCTGCCAATGTTCAACATTTCGTTCATAAAGAAGGAGTACTCAGATACAAAAATATACTTTATATTGGTATCGGGAATAATGTCGGGAGCAAAATTTTGGAGTCCTTACATACTTCTCCAATTGGAGGTGAGAATGCGGGGGTCTAACAACCACACCCAACAATTTGTTTGGCAATATGAGAGGACTTACTCCTATATACTTTCTAGAGAATCAACTAGACAGTCAGACTCAATCTAGAGTAAAGTATATCAAAGAGTTTAATATCTCTAACTCTTAATTCAATCTCGCAATCGGAAATAGAAATCATGAGAGCCCGATTGAATATAAGAGGAGTAACTTGAACGGTACCAAAGACCAATGTTCAAGTGTCAATCAATTTAAATCAACAACCAAAGGTTGGATATTCTAATTGATTGATTTTAACGCACAACCTATGATATTTCAATTATATAACAAAATATAATGCGGAAAAGAAATAACACAGACACCAGAATTTTGTTAACGAGGAAAACCGCAAATGCGAGAAAACCCCTGACCTAGTCCAGTTTGAACACCACATTGTATTAAGCCGCTACAGACTCTAGCCTACTACCAATTAACTTCGTACTGGACTATAGTTGAACCCTAATCAATCTCACAGTGATTCAAGGTACAGTTGCGTTCCTTACGTCTCTGATCCCAGCAGGATACTACGCACTTGATTCCCTTAGTTGATCTCACCCACAACCAAGAGTTGCTACGATCCAAAGTTGAAGACTTGATAAATAAATCTGTCTCACACAGAAAAGTCTATAGATTGAATAAATATGTCTCCCACAGAAATACCCAAGAGTTTTTGTTCCGTCTTTTGATAAATCAAGGTGAACAAAAACCAATTGATAAACCAGACTTATATTCCCGAAGAACAGCCTAGTATTATCAATTACCTCACAATAATCTTAATCGACTAGCGAAACAACATATTGTGGAATCACAAACAATGAAACGAAGATGTTTGTGATTACTTTTATCTTGCCTATCGGAGAAATTAATCTCGAGTCAATTATTTCAATTATACTCAATACGATAGAATTCGGCAAGTTCAGAACACGCAACTACAAAGAAAATAGTTGGGTCTGGCTTCACAATCTCAATAAAGTCTTTGAAGTCGTTAACCTACAGGGTCTCGAAGAAACCTAAGGTTAAAGGAGAATCGACTCTAGTTTATGCAACTAGTAACACACAGGAGGTGTGGGGATTAGGTTTTCCGGTTGCTAGAGTTCTCCTTTATATAGTTTTTAAATCAGGGTTTGCAATCCAAGTTACCTTGGTAGCAAAGCATTCAATATTCACCGTTAGATGAAAACCCTGATTCAACCAAGCTAATATCTTTCAACCGTTAGATCGAACTTAGCTTGTTACACACAAATGAAATGTACCCTCATTTAGGTTTATGTTACCGTACCCAAACGTGTACACCATTTTGGCTCACAAATAGTTAACCAAGGTTAGCCATATGATTACTCTCATATCAACCTCATTCATATTAACCATAACTAGTTCAAATGACTAAAATAAAACTAGTTAAAGAGCCGTTCAATTGGTATATTCTCATAGAAGTATACAAGAACACAATTGAAGCAAAATCGGTTTGATTCACTCGAATCAATCATGAATATTATAGCCACGGTTTGCAAAGATTGCATTCCTTATTATATAAATGTTTATATTCATGTTCATAACCGATTTTAGAACTTTAACCTTCAAGTATGCAAGCGATATGCATACTTGAAATACCCGGACCAAGATTGGGTTTCGCCAGTACGGAAACGGGTACGCGAACTTGCAATCCCAACAAAAATTCTCGGACATGAACTCGTGCGCCAAGATGCAAACGGGTACGCATACTCGGGTTCCTGATTTCTCAGACCAACAGGTACGCGAACGGGTGCGCATACTATGGTTCCCAGGCATGGATTACATATGTGCAAGAGTGCATAACATGACATATCCAATAATGGTTAAGTGTTCTAAACTCTTATTTCGATCATTGAAACTTTCTTAGAGGATGACAATACCCGTTTTCACACACTATTAGCATCAAAGCAATTTTCAAGATATTGAAATAATCATAACGAAACATTCCAAGACTACACCAAATGATTGTATCACACAAACCATGTAAGATGTTACTCGGAAATTTTCAAATGATATAAGATGAACTTGGTCGAAGCGAAAGCTTGCCAACACATATTTCGAGAAATATGTAAGCGAGATAAACTCACTCAAAATCTCAAATGTGTCTATAGAAAACTATATCGTAATACGACTTATGTCTCAATATTGGAGATAGAGTAGAAATAGACTTTCCAAGTGATAGATGAGTTTCAATCTCCACATACCTTTTGTCGATGAAGTTCCACAAGCTCCCCTTAGTAGTTCTTCGTCTTCAAATGATGAACGCCGTGAAATCTAAGCTCAAATACACAATTTATGTCCTAGTCCGAGACATCTATAAATAGGCTAGAAATCAAGACTTATAGTTTTGATCACTAACATTGACAAACATGCTTGAGATAACAATGCATGCGAGTTCGACCGAGCAGTGCTCTAACAGGAGGTCATTCTAGTATACAAGCTACTTATGTCAGAGCTAAGAGACATTTTTATTGGCAAGGCATGAAAAAAAGATATCTTGCAATTTGTTGCTCGGTGTGATATTTGCCAGAGAAATAAGAGTGATCACACAAATACTGCTGGCTTACTGCAACCTCTAACCATCCCTGATTATGCTTGGCAACATATCAGTATGAACTTTATTAAAGGACTGCCTAACAGCAATAGAAAGAATGTCATCTTGGTCATTGTAGATAGATTGACCAAGTATGCACATTTCATAGCCTTACAACATCCTTACACTGCTGCAACAGTAGCTCAAGTCTTCCTCAGTCAGGCATTCAAACTACATGGCTTACCAACTTCTATTGTCTCTGATAGGGACAAAGTATTTACCAGCAACTTTTGGCAAGATTTGTTCAAAGCTCTTGGTACTAGCTTGAACCTGAGCACATCATATCATCCTCAAACAGATGGCCAGACTGAAAGAGTCAATACTTGCTTGGAGAATTATATCAGATGTGTCACTGGCCACAAAAAAATTAATTGGAGTAACTGGTTATCTCTTGCAGAATGGTGGTACAATACAAGTTATCACACCAGCTTGAAGTTGTCACCCTTCCAAGTTCTTTATTAATAGTTACGTCCTCACATGGCCTTCCCATCATCTGTCACCACTTCTGTTGCTGCTGTAGAAACTTATCTCAAGGAAAGACATTCCATGTTGGACATTCTCAAGGAATCTCTCTCTATAGCTCAAGAAAGAATGAAGTTATATATTGATAAGACAAGGATTGACAGATCCTATGAGGAGGATTGTAGTATACCTTAAGCTCCAACCCTACAGGCAAGCATCTATATCCTTGAGAAAGAATTTCAAACTTTCAGCCAAAATCTATAGCACTTTTCAAGTTCTACAGTGGATTGGTAAGGTGGCATACAAGTTACTCTTGCCTTCTCACTCTCGTATCCACCTAGTTTTCCATTTCTCACAATTGAAGCAACACATCGGAGTTAAACACATTCCATCTCCTACACTACCAGTTGTTGATCTTCATGGTGAGATCATCATGCTTCCAGAAAAGGTTTTGCAGACACGAACTTTACTTAGAGGTAACAAGTTGGTACGTTAGGTTCTAATCCAATGGACACACTCTGCACCGGAAGAGGCAACATGGGAAGATGTCTCAAATATCAAAACTCACTACCCTCGATTTATCCTTGAGGACATGAATATTTTTTCAGGGGAAAGAAATATTGTGAACTGAGGGCTATTCAGGTTGCCAGTAGTAGTTAATTAGGGTGCCTCATCTAATTTCTGTTGATAGTTATCTTGTTAGTTGAGTCCTTCAGATCTGTGACGCGTATCGGCAATCCATAAGTCTGCATTAGGGTTAATGATTGCCTTAATATGTAAGAAGAGTCTTCTTCTCTATCTATCTGAAAATTAATGAGAAACTTAACCTTTGGCTGCGCTATTCTTAGCACAGATTTGGGAGGTGTTTATCCATCTGCTTGTCTAGTTGTTGTTTGATCACAACAAAAATATTTTATTCCAACGGTTCAAAATTCATAAAAAATCTTCTATCATTTAAGGGAAAAGAAAGGGGGGAGATTATGCTCCCTTTACAGATTTGAAAAAACTATTTCCTTTGCCTAAGATACATGAATGGAAACATGACGCAAGTCGGTTGTCGCATAAGTAATTATCGTTTTTATAAATTAAGCGTGTGATCAGAGTCGTTTCTAAGTCTTGGATGTTAAAGTGCATGGGTACCCAACTCAAAACCAATTACAATGAGAAAAGGGTATTTCCATATTATAATATTTACCGTCAGATCTAAGATATTAGCAATGTGATATATTATGTCGCCCCTCCGTATTGGGCATTCCCTAGGCTTCCTCACATTAGCAAAACTACCACAAAAATCCTCACATTAGAATATTTTCATGACACTTTCATATAAAAATCAGTACTTTATGAAGAATACTAACTCCCACAAAGCTTTATAGATAGCGATATTAGAGTTAGGAATATGCATGAATGCAGTCTGACCAGAGATGACCTTGTAAGCCGATTTTACAGAAAACTAACCATTTTTACTATATGACCAAATTAAGTCTATCATGGCCAACATAAAAGATTCTCAAACTAGGTATTTACTGGGCATTATGGGTTGTAAAGAATGCAGTGACCATGTTAACTTTCCGGGTATTAGTATCCATGTAAAGAATGCTCCTCACAATTTTAATCTGAGGAGCTAGTCTTTTCTCTCTATATATATTGTTTCAAGGGTATATTAATTAAATACCCTTAGTTTTTGAACCCTTCAAAATTACCCCTATCACATTATAAATATACCCCTCCTCTTATATATAAGTGGAAATTAAATAAATACCCCTCCTTTTCACGGGTCTTCACAAACACCCCTAAGAACTTTATAAATACCCCTAAAGGGTATATTTTAAGTTTTTATTAAGTCAATTATGGTATAGTTTTTGGCACATCTAAGATTATATCAAGTCAATTTAGGGTATAGTTTTTGGCACATCTAAGATTATATCAAGTCAATTCAACCTCCGTAGGAGGTTGGGTTGACGTTTTCACGTGTCAAGAACATACTAGTTCATTTTCATTATCCAAAAAAGTACTAGTTCATTTTCATTATCCACTTAAAATAACCTCTTAGGGGTATTTGTGAAGTTCTTAGGGGTATTTTTTGAAGACCTTGAAAAGGAGGGGTATTTAATTAATGTTCCCTATATATAAAGCTTATCTTCTTAAAAATAAACTATTTTAGTAATTTATTACACATAACTTTTTTTTTTCTTTTCAAAACGCAATAGTTTTCTTTCTCAATCACTCCACCACCGCCTCCGACTCCACCGACGACAATTCACCGTCACCACCACTCCACAACCATCACCACCACCACCACCACCACCAATTCACAACCATCACCAACATTCCACCATCACAACTCCACCACAACTCATCGTCACCACCGCCACCGCAATTGCGACCACCATCTCCTCCAAATCCACCACCGTTGCCGCCAAGTTGATAACAAAATTGAAAATTTAGAAATAAGTTAGGTCCAGATTTTTGTATCAACAACCGAAGTTGATCGGGATTTTCGTATCAACAACCGAGTTGACACTAAATTTTGGTGTCAACAACCAAATTGATATCATATCTCGGTGTCAACAACCCGGGTTTTTACAAAAATTGAAAACTCGGAATTAGTTAGGTCGGGATTACGTGTCAACAACCCAAGTTGACACCAAAATCTGGTATCAACAAGAAAAGTTGATCCAAATCTCATCAACAACAAAAGTTGATCCCAAATCCGTGGCACCACCACCTCCATCGCCGGCATCACCACCACCATCACTTCCAACATGTGAGATAATAAATGAAATGATTCTCATCTAAATTTTTACTAATATTGAAAGGGTATTATATGATTTAAAATTAAATGGATTAAATTTTAGAAGATGAGGGGTATAATTATTGATAGATAAGGGTATTTGTGAAATCCATAAAAAGGAGGGGTATGTATACAATTTCCACTTGTTTCAAGGGGAAAAAAAAAAAAAAAAACTTAAATTGGCTTATTTAGTTTTTCGGTACATTAACCTCTCATTTTATTAAAAAAAAAAAAAAAAAAAAAGCACCTGAACCTTTTTTAGTAACTCTGTCAAAAAATAAATAAATAAATCTCCTCAGCTTGCCCTAAATCACTTGGCTAGTTCCTTTTTATGTTAGGATGAAGATCACTAGTTTCGTAACTTTGTTTTACTAATATGGTTTAAACTTTGAAGAATTTTTCGAATTGTTTTAGGTACTTTAGGCACATCGTTTATCGTATATGCGATTGCAATAAATTTTTAGGTTTGTTTCGGTGTTGCATTCTATTGTCCATCATCAACATGAATTTCTCAAAATATATATACATTCAACATTACTACAGACGGTTAAAAGCATCCTACAAGGGAATAAACTACTTTCAAATCTATACTAATATATCACACAAGGTCTTTTTACATCCCTTCATACTACTTGTGGCCCAAAGTTATAATACAAACCGTCCATTAAGACTTAAATCCTTGGTAAATCATGATCTAAGAAAGAATATACTCAGTTCTTGTCCAGAACTCCCACCGGGATTAATCATATGAAATGATTCCGAGTCAACCGATCCACTAACTCGTTCAAAACTCGCCCTGAGGTACATAAGTTCACCATCTTCTGATTTCGGCGAGACCGGTAACACCCCGGCACCAACAGATACAGACTGCATGAGTTTGAACACTGCTGCATCACTCTCGGTCATATGTCGTCTAACAGCAAATCCGACTTTACGACCGTTACAATACATAGACCAAGCTGGAACTGAAAACAAAGAACGAGCGGAGTTACTAGAGTTATTAGATTGCGAGTTGCTTCTAACTCGGCCACACTCAAGTGTGATTCTAAGTAACCCATGTTGCATTTCTTTGGCGAGATAAGAAGTTGGAACAGCAAATTCAAGTAGTAACAGTGGTGAACTCTTAGAATCATCTTGGAGACAGAAATTGACTCGTCCTTTCCGATAACCAAAGAATGTTCCGGTTACGGTTGATCCGTGATGAGATGATGATTCAGAATCCGAAGCAGATGAGTCGGTTGTTGATGATGGTTGAAAACCACAACATGGAACCATACATTCAACTAACGAACGAAATGATCTTCTGAATCTAACTTCACGTCCACAATCTATGTCTGTTGGGGTATCGATAATATATAGAGGTCCTCTTTGGTTTCCCAAGTCTATCATCCTCATGATGGATGTTTTTAGAGAGAAAAAGAGTATACAGAGGAAGGAGAGGGAGAGAGTGTGTGTAGTAGAAGTGGAAGTATAATGGTTGTGGGAGGGAAAGAAGACGGAGTACCGGTTTAAATAGGGAAGAGGTTTTCGGATGTGGGACGAGGACTCTGGATGATAATTCTGCCCACGGGGTATGTAGGCCCTATGTGTGTTTTTAGATGCACACCTATGTGTATCAGTGTGTGTTGTTGGTACTTGGTAGTGCGCGTGATATGGTGTATTGTACAATATGAGGTGGGAATATTATTACATGGACTCATGGAGCCAATTTTGTGGACATTCTTGGCCATGCAGTCCTCGTGTGCGTTGAACATCGAGAAAAATACGATTTAGTCCAAAATTCCATCCAAATATATTAGTTAGTCCTAACTCATTCAACTAGGTACAAATGATGATGTCAGCAGTTTTAAATAATATATAAAAAAATTAAAATTAATTTATCTTTTAAACCGTTTGTCCAAAATTCGCATACTTTATATATTCGGAAATCTCTTTCCGAGAGCTACAAAAAGAGTACCCATATGACTATATAATTCTCATTTTTAAAAAAAAACTTAGTTTACATTGGTGTACAAACATGTACACATCTACAAAAATACAACCTGTTTACAACCCAAACTCATTACCAACACCACCTCCAACGCTCAAGCACTCTTAACCCTGCTGCTGCAAACAACTACAACACCTCAACCATTCAACTCAAGTTTTTTATCCGTTTCTGTTGCTTTCCAATCTTAGCTGCACTTTTCTGCAGCAACACTACCCATCTAACAACAACATAAATTCCTGCTCCTCCGTACCACCAACATCACACATTTCAGATTTCATCTTTGCAATTCCATTGGCATTTCATATTTATTCACCAGATCACCACTTAAAAGTTCTACCATCAGTTACTCAGCCGCACCATTCCTTGTACTGCAACATAGAAGCAAACCCATTCTTCCAAATTTCACATAAAGATCACCTCGCAATTGCTTCATAGCCAACCGCAGCTCATCCATATCATGTAATTGCTCAGCCAGCAACAATACACAACACTTCTTCATTTTGTTATCAGCTTACTCACTGCAGACTCTAAATCACACAAAATAACAGTACTGTTTCCATCTCATATTCATCAAATCAACAGTTCTAATACCTTTGAAATCTCAGTAACACCATCTTCTTTCAGAATCGAGCAGGCATAAACTCTAATCAAACCAAACACATCTTTCCTTCACTGCAGAAAACCACATCTTCTAATTCATGTACAATCATAAAGTACATCCTGTTTCTCACCACAGATTCAACCCCATGACAACCAGAAACAAGCATGAGACCTGCCATCAAATCGCCTGTATTACATCCATCAGATATAATGCCACCGTTTTCAGTCATAGTTGTATCATATGAACTTGAAGCATATACACCTCCTTTTTCTTCTACAGACCTTGCATCAGCGTCCTTTCTTGCCCTCTCTTCCTCCATTGAAGCTCTAAGAGCAAGAGCAAGGTGTACAAGCATATACACCTGTAACAAGCCCAAAAAAAGGTGCACTTTTATATGCACCCGTATAACTGGTGTACAAGAAAATACACCGGTTAATTCTTAGGTACTTTTAAGAATATATGCTTACAAATATTTTTGTTGAATGATCTTTTTTGTTGTATATCTGACCATATTCGAGAGGTTGTTGCCAATTTGGGTTGCATCCGTTGATGGAAGTACTACCAAGTAAAGGTGGGGAAACCAAAAGCGAACACAAAACATCTAATAGTAGAAAGTATAATGTCTTGGTAAGCAATGATAATGGAGAAGATTGATGGAAGAATGCAAACCAGACAATATCTCCCATGACAGCATGAAATTTAGGCAAGGAAACTTATGGGGGGAGAGAGAAGGTAAGAGCAGAACTCTTTTGCTCTTCAAGGATGTCTAGGCAAATACTTCCATTTCTGTTTATATTCGGGTGAAATAATTTCGTCCTAAATGCAACCTGAAATACAAAATAAGGAAACATGACATTAAGATGTAAAACCAGAGAACATACAAGTTACTACAACTATGCAATGTAATGATAACCGTACAATCATATCAAGAGAATTATAAACCCACACACATGAGGTGAAGTTACCAAGAGTGCCAAGAAAAATAAAAGAGTACATCATAGGGCTAAATCTCATTTTTATTTGGGAAGAATTACGTAATCAACATAGCTTATGCGATATATGTCCACATATTGTGATTTTTGTCGCATCTGCACAACAATGTACACGTCTACTAAAATGCACAACAATGTAAACTTGTATTACATGTGTGCTATTATGTACACATGTAACTTCTGTCACATGTGTACATATATTATAGGTGTACCAATATGTACACATGTAATTCCTGTTGTAACCAAAAGGCATTGGCTCATATCATCACTGATTCGACATCCAAGAAATGAAAAAAGATTTGTTCACCAAAATTTGATTAAGAAACCTAGAGTGGCTATTATGTACACATGTAATTTCTGTCACATTTGTACCACAATATATACTCATATTATAGGTGCACCAATATTTACACATGTAATTTCTGTCATAACCAACATTTAGTGACTCTAACATCATTGATTCGACGTCCAATAAATGAAAAAAGATTATTCACTAAAATTTGATTAATAATCCTAGAGTGGGCTTGAGCCGATTTTGGAAAGTCATGTAACTAGTTATTGCCAAATTTAGGCTTCAAGTTTTGTCATATTCAAAAGAATGCCAATCGCTATCTATCGCCTAATTTAGGCTCTGGATATTTTCCAATATATACTTATCTACAACATTAGCACATTCTTGTTATTTGGGAAAGCTAGCTTACTATTTTACTCAAACTCCATATAATTCTATGAACCGTGTCTAATAATTATTTCTTTCCTATATGGTCTCAAATCATTACCAGTAGACGACTATTTTTGGCAGTACTTTAAGTTATTTACTTTCATTAATCAACGCTTAGGAAAACTTTTTGAGTTTAAATACCTTGACTAAGAGAAATACTAGACACTCGACAATAGTTATAGGTTGGTTATGCAACTTAAGCTAAAACTTCCACTCCTTGGTCATTTTTAGTAAATAATTAAACCTTTATACAATACTCAAAAAGCTATGGCATGAAAAAAAAAGATAAGACTTCATTCAAATCTTGGAGGAGACCGACGTCTGTTTGGTTAAAATTCAACAACACATCAATATAAACACGTAAAATGTCACATATTTGCACATAAATGAAAAATTGTTTAATGAGGATGTTTTTACCTAATTTCCCCAGAAGTCACTACCCAGGAATCTTCACAAGGATTTGATTGTACTCTGACCTTGATGTCTGCATTCAAATCAACACACATAAGAAGATGAATGATTCACATGTCTATGCGCTGTAAATTCATATTCAGGAATGTAATGGCAGCCAACTTCCATACAGTAGCGCGTACCCGTTACATTCTTGGGTTATAACTAACAAATGACGCTTCAAAAGGCAGCATCATGAGATGTACCTATGTGAAAACTGGAAATCAACATGTGTACAACTATGTACACATTAAGAAAATAAGTGTACAACTATGTACATATTAAAAAAATAGGTGTACAACTATGTGCACACCAAAAATCAACATGTGTACAATTATGTACAATCACACAACAGTGATTACCATGACTTTAGAGGTAAAGTTAGACTCAAACTAAGGTCTAACTATACCACTGCTCCTATAAGTTTACTTTCCCTTCTTCCTGGTCGCAGAATTCTCCTTCATGTGAAGTTTTAAATCGTAAGAGAAGGTGAATTAAAAGAAAGCATAAAAAATCAAGTTTAGTCAACCCACCTCTTCTACATTCCATATTGAAACGGAACCATAAAATAATCACAGCTCAACCACATACAATGTTATTCTGTGGACATGCATGTGAGGCATTGATGCAGGGCTCGCATTGCAACCGAAGTTCATTTTTGTCTTTACCTTAGTTTCCACTATGACATCAGTCAATTAAAAATGGTAAATACAATAAATGATAAATTAACATACACAGAAAAATTAATCTTTAACTATATATCGTTAGGTAGATGTGAATCCCTTATAAAAATTGAACCCAAATTTGCACCCTAACTTTGTCATCGTATAGCAGAACTAAATTCCACTAAATCAAATGGACTGTGAACCAACAAAGTAATATTATCTTATCGAACTAAGATGCAAAAATGTAAACTTGGAATACGTACAGGTGCACAAATATGTACACTTGCACTACGTACAGGTGCAGGAATATGTACACTTGCATTACACACAGGTGCACCAATACGTACAATCACTACCATCTCTAGTTCATTGTTACCAAAACAAAGCAACTAGAATCATGTATAGAATAATAAACAACCAAATTTGTAAACATTTAACATGTACTCAAATATATATGTACTCAAAACAAAACCACTATTCAAAATATTTTTAGACTCTAATGGCCATCACATGTCCAAGTTTTTACTTGATAAGTTAAGAATTAGCACCAGGCACTATCCATAAACTCATCAAATTAAAAAATTGAAAACAGTGTTTTGCTCATTATTTTTCCGACCTAAGTAAGATTTAGAACTTAGCAAGTTTTTGTCTTATTAACACTACCAGAAGAATACAAGGAAAGGTGTAAGCATAGTCAGTGGAGCACATGGTTTTCAAACGGAAAAATGAAAATTGATATCCCAACTAGTGACAAACAAGGATACTTAAGTATATTTGAAAATTGAAATGTATCTTGTTATTAGACAGTAGGAAACACTTAATATACCTGTAAATGGTGTGTCTTCACTTCCTTCTGGAACATAATCTGAAAGAGAAAAAATAATGTCAAAAATAGAAGCAATAACCTAGGTATGTTGGCTTTGAGCAGTAAGGTTCATGTTCTTTTTAGATGGTGGAGCCTCGGAGTAAGGTACACATACACACATAACTTCCAAGTAAAAAATGAAAGGTCACATAAGACTTGTCTTACTATAATTCTTTTAAAGCCTAGATTAGGCTCTGATATCAAGTGCAACAAACTATGAACATAACAGTATTTGAATCATAAGGTTGATAGGAAACATAACACATTCAACAAGAATAATACAAGGAGCTACGAATTCAAGCATATAGCCTTGAGATAGAGAAGACTTTCAAAATTAAACACTATCCTCACTAACGTAAACAAGTCTTCTCTATTGGGAATTCAAAAGTATTATCATCACTTGGCTTATTTTACCAAAGATCTATTGAGCACCAAAATATGTACGCAAGGGAACTATCATCAAACACTAATGATATTTATAAATGAAACAAATCTCACCTAAATATTTGTAATTGTAAACAAGTTCCGGAAAAGGAATTTCTCTAAATAATTGAAAAAAATATGGCGCTCGAAGCTGCCGAAAACTCAGATTGAAATGAAAAGAAAAATATATTGTCAAGGAATTACCTATCTCTTTCATTTCCCCAGTTACCCAAAAAAATAGCACAAGTAGTTCCATTTATCGAACGCTCGGAACCTTTTAAAGAGCTTCCAATGCTTGATCAATCATAGTAGCAGGCCAATCAGGATATTTTCCTGATTTATTGCAAAATACATCGTCTGCAACAAAATCATTCTGTTTAGAACTTAAAAAATCAAGATATTAAAGGAATTCTCGATGCTAAAAGAATATAGATCCATGAAATAAATCCTAAAATTAAGATCTAGAAAACAAAATCTAACAAATCCTAAAATTAAGATCTAGAAAAACAAAATGTAACAAAGATTTAACATACCAAAATTGTAAGATTTAATCTGCTCGATTACAATAAATCATTTCAACGATTGATTCGAGAAGACGGCTTTCTCAGTTTTAACTCCGTTCATTGAGTTTAACAGAACAAATGCATCACATCCCTTTGCTAAAACAAAAACCAAAATCAAAATTACTGTAAAACAAAATAAAAAGCATAATACGAGAAGTGGAATTTGTGGAAATCCATTTCATTATTACCATTATGAAACAATCGTGGAACGATGGAAGGGTAATCGAACAAAAGCAAGAGCAAAAATAAATTGATTCCTATACATAGAGATGGGGAATTGTAGATCTTATCATTTTATTTCGCCGCTAGTGGAGCTAAATTGAGATTAACAACTAAAACCTAGAAACTCTTCTTCTTCGTTTCAGAAATGTGTCGCTCGAAGAAATGAAGTGGGAATAGATTAGAACTTCACGTTTATATCTTAAGGTCATTTTTTGTCATCACAAATAACCATTTTGGACTAAATCGTCCAGGTTAGGATTAACCCGTTCTAAATTTTGTGAAATTGAACCTCCTAGTACTAGGCTTTGAGACGTTGGACTAAATAGTCTAAAGCCCAACAAAAATGCGATTAAACGTCAATTTCTACTTGAACATTCTGTTAGATCTGGATGAAGATGGCTAACTCAAAACCCAAACCACACACAACACAAAACTCATTAACCACCTGATTGTCTGTGGAATTACTTTTCTAATGTTTTTTTTAATCTGTAAAGAATTTTGTGTTGGCGAGTTTCGAACTTAGGTTATTAGTATCATCACCCAATAACTTTACTTATGTATTACAGTAACACTGACTATTTCTATAAGTTCTGCTTGATCGATAAATAAACATGTGCTTGAGAATTTCGATCTCGAGTTATTTGTAGATTTTCTTTTTATTTTGATTGATAAGGAAATTGGTATTGATGAGTTTCAAGTTATCATTGCGACAACTGCAGCGGTATATTATATAGTGATATCGACTTTATGAAACATCACTTTGTCTACTAAAAATTACATCTTTTCTCGTAGAAAACATTAAATGATAGCCTACCCGCCTTCATCATCATTTATCGAATACACCTGCATGTGCCTAAATTTTAATTCGGCTCCGGGAACTGCTATGCACTTACTTCTTCAATGCCAAGTTTCTGTAGCGAGCTGATACTTTCTTTTTAACCACCTGTCAACCGATCCAAATTTCACTGACCATAGACCTTTTCCTTTTAGCCAAATAACCACAATATCCCCGTCACTGAATGCATAATTATCTACATCATCTCTTCTTCATATTGCTTTTTCCTCTGGTTTCTTTGGCAGGACAAAAATGAACTTATATATCGCTCAAAATCACAACACACCTATCAATCATTGCTGAAATCGCACTAAAGTTGCAAAAGAAAGTTAATTGGTAAAACATATGGTACTATCTCCTCACTTTATATGCATGTCAATGACTACAAATACAAACGTTTTCTCCATGTATGACGACTAAAATTTAATTGGTTGGATAGTCCCGAACACAGAATTGATCGATTAAAAATAAACACAGATAAGGCAGCTGAAAGTCATCCTGGTTATGCTTAAGGAAAGGTTATTTATAGATATTCCACAAATGCAACCATTATAACAATGACACAACTTTTAAGATCACTACGTCATTAACTGCAGATACCTGAGCTATGGAAATGGCAGTAAGAACGACAAAAACTCGATAATGGACTATGGTTTGCTTCGAACTGATTCAACAAATTTAGTGCACTTAATCATCAAAAATCCAAACTCGCCTTAGTACTTGATGTGCATGATCAATGAAATCAACCAATCGATGTAATCAATTCCAAAATACACACTTCACCATGTATTTACAAGGAAGATAATCAAGTGGTGAACGCACTAGCCAATTACACAGCAAATGAAAGTCAAATGAGATCATTTGTAAGTAGCAACAATCTAGGATTATGTAGTCCCTAATTTTGAACCAGATTCTAAGATTATGCACAACAGGAGAAGTGTAAAAATCATACTAATTACAATGATATAAATATCATTCTGATGTTTGTACACATTGGATTGAAACCCTATATTTGTAATGACCCGACCATCCACTGATATTCGACGAACGATATCTTTCGAATCGGGATATTACAATACCACCACCTTAAATCTAAGACGTCCTCGGCTCCGGAATATATATATACACACACAAGCCCAGATATTAGACGTTCCCTACCACTCATGAGACCAGTAGCTGACCCAACTCATCCAGCGTACTCTCTCACCCTCGATAGGTGACCTGTCGTCAGCTTTAATACCATTTGTAATGAGCTGACCACCGATATTATCCCCACTTAGCCACTGCACTCATCCGACAGTATGGGGTTTTCAACAAGAACCAGTGCGATCATCAAGCAGTAGCTTCCCGGGAGGTCACCCATCCCTGGATTGTTCCCGCCGAGCATGCTTAACTGCAGAGTTTTTTGCCAACTCTGGAGCTGATTGCGCTGAAAATTCCTCGTCATTAGGAAAGGATAAACTATTACGTATATTCCATTCGTCAAACCCTACCTGCCGAATCAGGATACTACAATATTTGGTCGTAGTTCAAAACAATGCCCAAAATCAAACGAATTTTAGAAGTTGGGACGATGTTTAGAACATAACATGATTTATGTGGTAGTGGTGTTTAAACTGATCCTGCAAATAGGACAACCGAACTTAACTCTGTAACTGTCGAACTTATGTTCAACATATTTGAGCAAAAAATAAGACAACCAAACTTAGCATTGTTATTCAGAGAGTGAAATTCGGCTAAGATTTTCATACTTAATTATCTACGGAACTGTTCATCGGCACCTTAGAATAAAGTACAATGAGCAATTCAGCTGATAATTGTTTCAATTGTCAGCAGAACTTCACTCTATAAATGACATAAAATCCTGATTTTTTGGATTCAAACTTAATCTATCAATCAAATACAAGAAAATAAGATTTGGTTTTGTGAGAAATACTTTCTATTGTACACTTCCTTATAATGAGAGAAGAAAAAAGAATTCTAACTAAATTAATTAATCATTAATATTAAATACTAATCAACTAAAGGCAGTCTTGCCATCATAAAAATTTAGTGGATAAAGCGCGACGTACTATCAATATTTCATAACCTTTTTTTGTCTTATACAATATGCCACAAAATCATAGATGTTGGAATATTGGAAATAGGAGAACAATCGGGTCTCGGATGACATTTGGGTCTTCAACCTCAACACTCTGCTACCAAAACCTGCAAATTGTCTTGAAGATATCTAACTTTTCAAACATCTGCACAAGGACAATGAGGGATGGAATTCACATCTCATAAATGCCTGGTTCAACCCAATGCATGTTCAAGCTATTCTTGATATTGTTGTCAACCATGGGGAGGAGGACTAAATATACTTGAAGCTTACTGACTCGGGGAATTTTTCAGTCAAATCTCTCTACAGAACCAAGATAGACACTTTTTATGGTACTAATGCCAAAACTAGCAATTGGGAAACCCTATAGAAGACGGATGTTGCTTCTATCATAATGATTTTCTTATGGAAATGTGCTCATGGAATCCTCCAAACAAATGCTAAAACTGCAAGTATCCTTCACTATATTGATCCAATCTGCAAGCTGCGCAATAGTGGAGAAGAAAGCATGACTCATCTTTTCTTAAACTGCCCTGCTGCTACCTCTGTCTGGCACCATCTGTTTGGTCCAAATCATAGTGAGTTGATTCCACTACAAATTTCATAGATTTGCTAAACTCCTGGTTTGATCCAACCAACAGAAGTTCAACTAGAGTAGTAGCATACATGCTACCTGCATGTTGGTTCATTTGGAAGGCTAGATGTGATTTCATCTTCAATCACACCCATCCCAATCCTAAGAACACCCCTGACTTAATAGAACAAAATATGTGTTCTCTTAAAAGTGATCATACGCGGTCCATATTCTCAATAACACTATCTTTAGAGAAGGAAGTGAAGCTGTGTATGTTGATATTGACCCCGATTATCCTACCACCTTTGATCAGAGAGGGGATTCTGGGATTGTCACACAAATTTGTACTTTGTAGGATCCAGAGTCCCTTCTTTACTTTCCAGCACTAACTGATCTGGATTTTGCAGGAAACACCATTGGGACTATAAGATATTCGGATATTCTCGAAAAGGAGGAGCAACAGGAGGAGCAGACCTATCTTTTACCTAGGTTAAGAAGATGCAACAAACCAATTTTGAAATTCATGCTGAGTCTATGGAAACACTAGTCCGATTTACACTGTTCTACCACAATGCAGTTCTAAGGAAGGTTATCTTAGTTACATGAGAGGAGTAGAATAGTTTTTGATGAAAATGGAGGAACGAATATAAATGCCTAGGATTTTCTATGAAAGAAAACAATATGCCACAAAAGTTTTGGGTATTAGTGTATTACCCTAAATTGTTGTTCTACAAAACAAGTATGCCCGCACGCGCTTCGCACGTGCTCTCGTTTTGCTCTTCATGGGACCCTTGCACACGTTACCTATTTTCTCTCTATTCTCTCTTTAGTTATGATTAATTTGGATGACATTTACTCTTTTAGCCTCATTTAATTTGGATGACATTTTTAATAGTGTTGTAAAATCATGGGCAAATTTGGGATTTTAAAATTTGCAGCTTCATTCACCGTACCCAAGGGGTGTTCCCTTTATATATAGTAATAGATATAGAATTCCTGATAAAAAATTCTAAACCACAACTTAGCCACACGAAAATTTCATGCGTAGAAAGCACACAAAATGGATGTGGGCTGTTAGTACAGTGTTTACAGACTGTAATAACAGTATCGGTCGAGAATAATTGTAAAGGCCAAACAAGAGAAGACTGCAAAGGCAGATTAGCACCCTACCAATCTGACCAAAGATATTTGATAAGGAGGGAACAAAATGATTTTTTACATGAATGTTTGTTTGAGCTTTAATCAATGCATGTATATATTACGTGTAATATGTTTTGTTTGTTAGCTCAGTTATTGTTTTGATTCATCAATGTTGGATGACATATATGGATCACACATATGGATATGAGTCATGGTCGGTGTCCTTGTGTGTCCAAGTATAAATCGACCAGAACCAAACCTTTAGTCCTTTGTCACTCTCGCTGGCCCTCGGCTTGCCCCGTCTAATGTGAGAACCATGTCTCTATTTACCACCCCACGTGGAGTAGCACGTCTTTATGCTATCAATTGTGGGGCGTCTTTATCCCTTCTTCCGTGGTCAGATGTCGCAAATAACCATTTTTGTTGTATAGTATTATTACCAATAAATTTCTCGGTTGATATACAATTTTTGCCACTATGCAGTGACAGCTAGCCAGCTTATTTTCTCATGTACATAGTGGAGTGGTCCAAGTTCCAACTTCTGAATACTCTAAGAAAAGCTCATATTTCTTCAGTGAATATATTGGAAAGAAAAAAGCAGCATAGGCTAGTAATCAAAAGTAGATTGCGTTGCGCAATCCATGCGTGAACAATGATTAAATCTCAATCAGGCGTGGTGGGCTTGCACCATTCCAAGATATTCCACTACCAATAAAGAGAGAGTTCGCAGTCAAACTCTGGTTAATCGGAAAAGAAAAGGAATCATTACGGCTTATAAAAATATACACAGAAGAAACTCCTAATGGCATTTCATAATCTTAATCATACTGGTGCGGTGGTCCTTAATTCTCCCACTACATCGATCTTTTTCCAAAGATTTCGCAAATGTGGCTCACGGCTGTAAAACCGAACTATCCGACGTCTCATTATTTGTGCATACCGTCTGGATCAGGTAAGAGTATGTGGACACCAGCATCACTAATTGCTAACCTACACTGCACCAACCACTCTACCAATATACCATGAACAAATCGGAAAGGAATAAATGGAGGAATAAGAAAATTCAACAACTCTTTTTGTTTGATTTTGGAAAAGGAATTCAACAACCGCATCTTTATAATCTATGAGTTGTCCGTGTTCAGTTAATTATGCAAAGCCAATAATATTGCGAGTTTTTCTTCTTTAGTTTTCATGCACGCTTGATACCACCGATCTCCACTTTCTCTTTGTCTTGAAGACTATAGAACATACTGGATTCAAATTACTGATGCAACCACGCACGCCATGACATGTGAGAATCTTGTTTCCTTACATTTGAATCATTTGTATCATCGTCAAGAATTTTTTAAAGCTTCATTGCTAAGCACTTGCTTAATTAGAATTGTGCACTAATCATATCCACCTTATCATCAAAATGATTAGCAATGTAGATTAAAGAAATCACTTAATTACAAATAATTATTTTTGAGAATCCATTGACAAATCACCCCCTTTTCTTACATTCTTTTTGTTTTCTTTGTAATGCATACCTCCCAAAGTTCTCAAAAGCAACTCGTGAGAATTCCATTGTGCACCAAAATAGGCTTTTTTCCATATCACATATGTATTTTCTATGCAACTTTCATCATGTAATGCTACTTTTAACTTTCCTTTAGACATTTCTTCCAAAGTAACAAAATTGTTTTGTTAAAAAGTGATATTCAATATATTCATATAAGTACCCGGAGGCAACCCTTCTCGGATGATAAGGATAATGAGAATGATTGCAGTGATGATTATTCTAGCACGATGTCCACCAAAGTGTTTACTTATTTACTTTATTTTTAAAAAATAATTTGATGCTCAAAATTTGACGAGAAACAACCCAAACAGGTACTTAATATAGCTAGAATTGTTTGGAAGTTAAAAAAATCACGAATAGGAATGAAACAACAATAGCTCGTAAGATTTTCTTATGTTGAGTTATTCTGATTAAAATTATCTTGTTTTCCGTAACTGGAGTTGAGATTATTTTATCGATTTGTCGGATTCAAATCCATGTGATTTGTTAATGTCCAACAAAATCAATCTTTTTCATAAAAGCAAGGTCACTCATGTTGTTCTCTTGGGAATGACATCAAATGGGGGAGAGTTCTTAAATAAACTTGTGCTTAATTGCTATATCTTTGTGGGGTGTGTGGTTGTAGAATTTAGAGGGGATGCTTTTATCTTTTTAATCTCCTAGATGAGCACTAAGTATTTATTACTATGTGAGATCATCTAAATAAGTTGATATGATGAGTTGCATTTTAACTATGTTATAATGTGGAATCTCAAAACTTCCTTAAAACTTGACATATCTTTTGATTGTATTCATTATGATCCCGCGATTTTCATACCTTTGTTAATTTTATTGACAAAAATGGGGAGAATTATTTAGTAGTTTCGTACTACATACATATGGTTTACAGATCATTATGTAAGGGGGAGCGAATCAAAAATCTATAGGCCTCACCTATTATGCAAAAGATGTAAGTATTGATTAAGGGGGAGAAATATATCACAGTAGTATTACTTCACAGTTGAGATACAAATGAACTTTGGAGAAGATAATAATACTATGTTTTTGTATAACGACGATTGAGAATATTTGTTTTCAAAAGTTGTTATAGCTATGGATACGGATTTTCAATAACAACGATGCTGAGTTGAACACGTTCAGAATCATTGCAACTTGAAATTACAAAGAGTTCGAGTTGAAGAAACCAAGGAAATCAAGACATGATGGATCTAGGAGTTTTCAAATGTTTATTTTATTATCCATATGTATTGATAGTTTTGTCACAAAAATTGACAAAGGGGGAGATTGTTAGAGCATTGCTCGGTCGAACTCACAAGTGTTGCTATCTCAAGCTTGTTGTCAAAACTATATCTTGATTTCTAGTCTACGAATAGTTAAGTCTCGGTCTAGGATGGAGGTAGTTGTAAAACGAACCAGTCATCATTGTATTCTACCGTTTGAAGGCGAAGATCAACCGAAGATTTTGGAGAACTTCATCAACAAAAGGTAAGTGAAGACTGAACCACCTATTACTCAAGTTATATTCACTTTTCTATCCTTGAGACGTTGTCGCGTAACTAATTAGACTGTCATGCATAAACAAGAATTTCGAGTCAAGTTTATCTTGATAATTAGTTCTCGAAATATAATGACTAAGCTTAATGAACATTTGTTCATACTTGATGAATTTCGATTAAGGACAATTTATTGTTCGCAATCAAAATCATGATTCAAATTTTATCGTTCGAAGATAGCCTGGAACAGTGATATGTGTCATTGATGTTATACGGGAATGTTTCTAATCGATTTAGAGAGAAATATAAAACTACTATAGATTCGGATACAAGACAGTGTTATTAGTCTTACAAACTGGGAAACTGTTCTAAGTCTAAACCCGTATTACATGTACTCGTACACGTAGCGGAGTATCTATATACATATCGACTTGCAGATTTGTGGTACACATATTCTTATGTACACCATGTAAAAATCTGTTCAACTCGCGAACTAGATCGGTATGCATACTCGTATGCAAACCATTTTAGAACTGTGGTTACGGAACCGAGTTAGTTTACAAACTGGCACACGTATGGAAATAGTTATGTGTTCCCGAACTCGGTTTAGTACCCAAAACGGTACGCAAACCAAAATAGTTTTATGGACTCCGGAACCGGTGGTTGTCTTAAGGTTTCGGAACCGGTACGCGTACCTAAATTGTTTTGTTAACTCCAGAACTTGGTTTGGTTAAATGTTTACAAACCGGTACATGTACTTTGACTGACCCGAGCCACGAACGGCTATGGTATTTGTACTTTGTGCATTTACTAACCATGTTGATTATCTTTAAGTGCGATTAAATTATTTCTACGAGATAATTAGCATTTGAGTAATTCTCTAAAATACTAGCCTTATTTGATCACATGATTGTGATTCAAGATTAATGTCTTAAGTGTTCATGAAAATGAGTATTAAGTTTTTATGTTCAAATCGGCTAGTTTCGGCTAACCACCTTGAACATAGTCTTATACATGGTTCGGTTACGTTTTCACCTAACCAAAGTGTTTATCTTGTTTATGTAAATCAAATTCAAAGATTCATCTAACAGTGGATATTGTTTGCTTGGTTCCAAAGATATCTTAGCTTAAACCTAAAGCAACCTAAGCTTTGAATTTCTATAAAAGGGCAACTCCAAGCAACTGGGATCTTTGAATCCCGACACTACTTTTGGTGTGTCCTAGTTGTATCTAAAGTCATCCTCTCCGTAAAACCCTTTCGGTTTAGCGACTACAAAGACTTCACGAGGATTCGTGAGGCGAGTCTAGTTATCTTTTATCTTGATAACTCGAGTATCCTGGTCTTGTTCAATTATTGATTTACCACTTGAACAAGATATATAGAAATCACAAAGTTATCTTCGTCTCCAACTTTGTGATTCCGCAAGTTTTATACTTGTGAGGTGAAAAATAATCTAGGCTGCACTTCGGGTTGTATAAGTCCGGATTTTGAGGTTAGCTAGATTTTGTCTATTGCTATCGATTTCCAAACCACCTTAATCGAAATCCATTTTGATCGTAAAGGAAATCACTTATATAGGATTAATATGTGGGAGGCAAATTTGTTCAAAGTCTTCAATTAAGTTGAAGCAACTCTTAGTTTGTGTGACGTCATTCTAAGGGAATCAATTGTACGGAGTCCTGCTGGGATTCAGGAGGCATAAGCAGAGCGACTGAGTTCGGGCTCAACTACATTACATACCGAAGTTCATTGGTAGTAATCTAGTGTTTGTAGCGGCTTATACAGTTTGGTGTTCAATCTAGACTAGGTCCCGAGGTTTTTCTGCATTTGTGGTTTCTTCGTTAACAAAACTTCTGGTGTCTGTGTTATTATTTTTTTCGCATTATATTTTTTCTCTTTATAATTGAAATATCACAGGTTGTGCGTGATCAATCAAAGTAGATATGTCCGACCAAGTTTGTTGGATACGACTTAATTAATTCCTGGACATTGGTCTTTGGTGCCTTCCAAGTTATCTCTTGTGATTAGGTTCACGGATTTGATTTTGTAAACGTTCTAATTGCAACAGAGAGAGAGATATATAACTCTATATACTATTCCTTGATTGAGTTGAGCTCTCGGAGTTGTGTTGAGTTTGTCCATACATATTTCCCAAGAAAAAGTTGGTGATGTATTTTGGTACCCCCAGTGTTTTCAGTAGCAGTCTTTTTTGTTGATGAATTATTGTAACACTAATAATAATGGCATATTTCCAACGTTCTTTTAACGTTACAATAAATACAGTGTAACGTTAATCCGACGTTACAAATTGCATGATTTCGTGTAGTTATATCGGCTAAAGATCACTGATGTTAGGCGATACCAAAGGTTTATGTATAATTAAAGTATTGTCGTTCTCTACTATATATATTTGCATATATTAGATGTTCAAATACACTTTCATCAATGAAATATTCTCACCTTCCCAATGTTTAAGGAAATTTCCAAAGATTATTTCAAACACACAAGTGTCATTAATATAAATAGAAGTGGAAGAAATTCTACTAATTAATTGGAGTTTTTAACTATAACAATCATTTTATTTTTTTTCATATTGGTATAGAAGTCTGAACATGCCTTTACATTTATATGTGTTAGAGCATTGCTCGGTCGAACTCATAATTGTTTCTATCTCAAACTTGTTATCAAATTTAGTTGTCAAAACTATATTTTGATTTCTAGTATACAATTAGTTAATTCTCGGATTAGGATAGAAGTGTAGTTGGGAAACGAACATCACGGCAGTCATCATTGCATTCTACTGTTTGAAGGCGAAGATCAACCGAAGCTTTTGGAGAACTTCTTCAATAAAAGGTAAGTGAAGACTGAACCACCTACTTCTCAAGTTATATTCATCTTTCTATATATGAGACGTTGTCGCGTAATTAGTTAGACTATCATAAATATACCAAGAATTTCGAGTCAAGTTTATCTTCTAATTAGTCCTCGAAATATATGACTAAGCTTAATGAACATTTGTTCATACTGGATGAATTTCGATTAAGGACACTTATTGTTCGTAATCTAAATCATGATTCAAGATTATCATTCGAAAATAGCCTGGAACAATGATATGTGTCATTGATGTTATTTGGGAATGTTTCGAATTGATTTAGAGAGAAATATAAAACTACTGCAAATTCGGATAAAAGACAGTATACATACCAGTCTTACAAACTGGGGAAACTGTTAAGGTCTGAAGCCATAATACATGTACTCAGTACATATATCAGAGTAGTTATATGTCGACAACAACCTTTTTTTACGCATACCAGTATGCACACCTTAAAAAGTCTGTGAACTCGTGAACCCGGATCAATACGCATACCCGTATGCATACTAGAAAAAAAATGTTGGTTCCAGACCGGTTTGGTATCCATACTTTCACGCATACCATAAAAGTTCTGTGAACTCTGGAACTTGGTTATGTTTTCATGGTATCCATACCAGTACGCAAACCGAAAAAGTTTTGTGCTCAGGAACTCGGTTATGTCTTAAGGTATACATACCGATACACGTACCATGACATAACTGTTCACGAACATGTTAAGTATATGTACCTGGTACGCCTACTTACCATGCCGATTAAATTCATATGCACATAAAATTATTTCTCCGAGATAATTATCATTTGAATAATCTCTAAAAACACTATAGACATATTTGATCACATAAGTGTGACTCGAGTTAAGTCTTAAATGTTATATGAAAATGCTCAAGCTTATAGTTCAGTTGGCTAGTTTCGACTAACCATTCATGAGCGTGGTCTTTGTACACGGTTCGGTTACGGTTCATCCTAACCAGAGTGTATATCTTGTTATGTTAATCAGATTCAAAGATTCATCTAACGGTGGATATTGTTTGCTTGGTTCCAAAGATATCTTAGATTAAACCTAAAGCAACCTATGCTTTGAATGTCTATAAAAGGGGAACCTCAAGAAACTGGGATCTTTGAATCCCGACACTACTTTTTGGTGTGTCCTAGTTGTAAACTAGAGTCGTCCTCTTCCTAAAACCCTTTTAGGGTTTAGGGACTACAAAGACTAGGTTTAGCGACTACAAAGACTTCATAAGGATTCGTGAAAGCCATGTCCAGCTACTGTTAATCTTGATAGCTCGAGTATTCCAATCTTGTTCGATTGTTGAGCTGCTCACTTGAACAAGATAGATAGAAATATTAAAACTTCTCTTCATCTCAGACTTTGTTGATTCCACAAGTTTAATACTTGTGAGGTGAATAATAATCTAGGTTGCACTTCGGGTAGCATAAGTCCGGATTTTGAGGTTAGCTAGACTTTGTATATTGCTATCAATTTCCAGTCTCACCTTGATCTACGATCAAAAAGGAAATCACACATATAGGCTCATCTGTGGGAGATAGATTGGTTTAAAGTCTTCAATTGAGTTGAAGCAACTCTTAGGATGTAAAGGACGTCAGCTAAGGGGATCATTTGCGCGGAGTCCCGCTGGGATTCAAGAGGCATAAGGAGCGCGACTGTAACTGAATTGTTGTGAGGGTTTAATTCGGTCTCAACTACATTCCAATCCGAAGTTTATTGGTAGTAGGCTAGTGTCCGTAGCGATTTTAATAAAGTTGGGTGTTCAATCTGGACTAGGTCCGGTGGGTTTTCTGGATTTGCAGTTTCCTCGTTAACAAAACTTTTTGTGTCTGTGTTGTTTCTTTTTCCGTATTATATTGTTTATGTTTATAATTGAAATATCACATGTTGTATGTTAATCAATCAAAGTAGATACATCCATCCTTGTTTGTTGGATACGACTTGATTGATACTTGGAAATTGATCTTTGGAATTACCCAAGTACTCTCACACGCAAATCAGGTTCACGGACAAACTTCCTGATTGTGAGACAAAGAGATATAACTCTGAATATTATTTATTGATTGAGATTCATTAATTTGAACTCTCGAAATGGTATTTAAGTTTGTACTGATTGCCTAAGAAAAAGTCGGTGGTGTATTTTGGTACCCCAGTGTTTTCATTATGCCTTTTATATCTGTGGCGCGAGTACCCAATGTTGGAAAACGATTAATATAATATGATTTTTAAGGTTTTAATAAAAATTATAATTTATTATTTTCTTTTGTGAATGAAGAACTTATTAGTCCCACACCGTGGAGTTTCCACTTTTTAGTTGTTTTAAGAGACTATATAAGCTTTTTAGTCCCACATCGGGGAGTTCATCTTTTTAAGTTGTATTATTCCATTATATAAAGAAATTCACTACTTTTGTAAAATCTATGGGAAAGGGGTTGCTCTATATTTTAGAGGGACCCCCAAGGGAAAATATTTTATATTGTTTTCTTATGCGTTCGGGATTTTCCTTAAGGGTTTTTTCGGAGTTGCCAAGCTCAAGTTGAGCATCTACTACATATGCTAGTAGTAGGTGTAGTAGGGTGTTTTATCCTGGAGATATCCGTCCTGTGAGGGCTATAGCATCACTCTTGAGTGTAGCCGGACGCTAATGTCTTAATGGAAACGTGTTGAACACGTGACTCACTCTGTTTTTCCAAAGCTTTGCCTTGTTGCTGTAGCGGAGATCTGGAGAGCTCTTCAGTTTCATCAAATCGATCACTTCCATTATAAAAGAGCTAAGTATCAATAACTTTTGCTTATTTGATTTTTCCTTGTTTTTGATTATTGCACCCAACACCCAACAATATCCATACGAATCGATAGATATATATCAATCTGATACACACATAGTATGTATCGACAGATATGTATCGTATACCTAGAAATACGAATAATATGAGGATTATCATATTAGTGCCAACATGTACGACAGGCAAATACAGACCTGTATCGACAAATACGGCAAACCGTGGTAAG
This sequence comes from Papaver armeniacum, assembly GCA_023531295.1. Classification (NCBI taxonomy): domain Eukaryota; kingdom Viridiplantae; phylum Streptophyta; class Magnoliopsida; order Ranunculales; family Papaveraceae; genus Papaver; species Papaver armeniacum. The sequence goes on along the minus strand of JAJJWW010019524.1, from coordinate 694,449 downwards.
ACTTGTCATGCCTATCTAAAGTTAGGTACATGTAACAAGACTTCACATAGAATGTGCTTTTGAAAATGAATTTCCATTGAAGGACACCTACTAGAAATCATTTGAATCTTTATTATTAAGATATGTAGGATCGAGCAAGAGAGAGGAGAGCACACGCGGAAGCAATAAAACGATTACATTGATAATCAGTTTGGTGTACAATTCTTATGGCTCAATAACCTACTTATAGTCTCACAAACTTGACAATCACTCAATGACTTTCCTAATAAAAACAAACTCTAATAAAGCACACATTCCTAACATAAACCAAACTCTAAAAAGTACTCTTCTAGAACTCTCTAGAACACCTTGTTTCTCAAGTTAACTCCAACTTCCAAATATGAAACGTTGTGTCAACTGTTCCTGTTGATCCAACTTGATCAAAGTCCAATCTATAATGATTGATCCATACTCTTCTTCATACTGTATCAACAACACTTGTTGATCCACTCAGACTGTGTCAACTCTCATAGTTGATCCACAAACCAAGTCACCATATCTTGGTTTAACTTCCAACATCCTCCCTTAAACCAAGATATCATTTAACGAGAATTCCACAACCCTCTTATACTCCTCATCTTCTTCCATTGATCGACGTTTGCACGTCCTTATCTTTTCTAATTTTCCATTCCTCTTCTTCCATTGATAAACGTTAACACGTTCTTGTCTTTGCTCATCTTCAAAGAAACCACCAACAAACCCTTACTCCTTGATACTCAATCATAGCTTATCCCAACATCATGATTCTACCTAATTAGTCAATCAACAAACTCAATTCACAAACACAAAACAAACTTCTTCTTTTGCTTAACAACAATCATCAATCATCACAAACTTCTTCTTCTTCTTCATCTTCATCGCAGTGGAACATCATCCTTAACAAGCTAGAAACACTATTGTTGTGCTCTATACAACTTGCTGACCAAACACAAAAACAAATTCTTCAACTCATCACCGAGCATTGTAGCTCACCTTCAACTTTCTTCACTGAGCATTATAGCTCAACCTCATCTCTTGTTTACCTAATTCACTTGCAGGATTTCCACACAGAGCATTATAGCTCTACCTCACTCTTCAAATTCCACACTGTAATTGCTTCACTTCTCTTCTCAAATCCCCACACTGGGATTTCTTCACTTTTCTAGCCAAATCCCCACACTGGGATTGCTTCACTTCTCACGATCACACCCTTGTGACGTCTCTTCCACAACTCATCACCTCCTGGTGATTACTTCTCTTTCTTCACAACTTTGTTGTATTTCTTCTTCTCTTCTTGTTCCAATCACGCTTGTTAGAGTCGAAACTTTCACACTTCTTTGTTTTACAATCTTGTCATGCTTCTGCCACAAACGTCACCTTATTACAAAGTCTGCCACACTTTGTAGGATTTCCAAGTTTCTGTCACAAACTCTTCAACCACACTTCACTTCTTCAAACATGTTTGAGCTTAAACTCCAACATGATATCTTCCTCCCTTAATCTCAAACATCACCATCCAACACTCCTTGTCATTGTAAGTCCTTGAATTCGATCACCTTAATCAAACTATACCAGTCCTTCTTGACTGCAATACCAACTTTGATCTTCTGTTGCATTTATTTTGAATCCATAACTTAACCCTTTGAATCAACCACTCACCCAAAGATTCTTCACCTTCCAAAAAAAAAAACTTTCAATGCTCTACCATAGCAACCCTTGCTTACTACCTCAACAATCATCAAATCTGCTTCTCGCAACGCTCTCGCGTAAAACTTGTCACACTTCTTCACCGTTATAACCTTTTGTCACGCCTCCGTCACAAATCATGACCTTTTCTTCTTCATACTACATTAAATCGTAACAACTCTTCTCAGAATGCTTTTGTAATAACACTTCATTAACCTTTGTAACACCCATAACTGTTCTTATCTCCCAAGAACACTTTTTTTTTTTTGGTCGTGAAACCCTAACTGTTCTCACCTGAGTTTTAAGGTAATGAAACCTCAAATCTGTAGCAACATCGCTCCGGTCCGTCAACTTCTAAAGATCCATCTTCTCCGTCGTTATTTTAACAGCTCCATCATGTAAACACAACATCATCATAGTTTAAATACTAGCACAAATAGTACCTCGTACACAAAACTACAAATTCATGGCAACAGTTCTAAGAACCCATCTGAATCTCCTCCGTTCATCACTTGAACAATCCAAACTTTCCTTAACCATCCTCTTCTTGTATTCGTCACCAGCACGACTTGTATCATCTTTTTTTTTTTTTGTTCTCAGCTTAAGAATACTCACAGCAGCAGAACTTTCTCTCGCATCGATCCTTGCAGCAACCACGGTCTCAACCCTCCATGATATGAACAGTAGTAACCACCTCATCATACTCTTCCCTGATTTTAACGTGTCCACCACATCATAAACTTCTTCTTGTCTTCTCGGCAACAACAACAATTCTTCTTGGTAGCATCAACTAACGACGACCATCAACAGACTCCGTAAAAATTCCTTCTTCTTTTGTTCAACTCGAGCATCAGCATATCCTATCACCGATCACCACAGCTCCATTGACTTCAACATCATATTCTCTTTTCACCATCGTGAACAACCATGGTTATCAGCATCAACCATCATCACCGAAATTCAAATCTAGGGCAGCAACTTCTTGTTCAATGCTAAACATTCAATCACCAACTCCTAACTCAACCCTAAACGCACCGAGAAGAACATGATGCAACAGCAGCGATATGCAACATATGCAGCAGGAACGAGCACCAATATTCATCTCCTTCCATCATTCTTGTAACCATCAATTGTACCAGCTACAACTCAAACTTCGCAGACAAGTCACATACGTGACAACAACATGAATTCTCTTTAACTCTTCTTTTTTTTACCACCGAAAAAACTTTTAAATTTTCTCGACCTCTATCTCCTCTCCTCCATATTCCTCTCACCTTGCTCTGATACCAAATATAGGATCGAGCAAGAGAGAGGAGAGCACACGCGGAAGCAATAAAACGATTACATTGATAATCAGTTTGGTGTACAATTCTTATGGCTCAATAGCCTACTTATAGTCTCACAAACTTGACAATCACTCAAACGACTTTCCTAATAAAAACAAACTCTTATAAAGCACACATTTCTAACATAAACCAAACTCTAAAAAGTACTCTTCTAGAACTCTCTAGAACACCTTGTTTTTCAAGTTAACTCCAACTTCCAAATATGACACGCTGTGTCAACTGTTCTTGTTGATCCAACTTGACTGTGTCAACTGTAACAGTTGATCCATACTCTTCTTCATACTATGTCAACAACACTTGTTGATCCACTCAGACCGTGTCAACTCTCATAGTTGATCCACAAACCAAGTCACCATATCTTGGTTTAACTTCCAACAAGATCTATTTATTGACAAGAGATTCTGCAAATTGGAATCCAATCCATCAATTACAGATTAATCATGATTGAATTTTTATGCTTCAAAAAGAAATTAAAAAAAAATGAGTTGTTTGTTGTTTCTATCGATGACTTTATTTTTCTCGGTAAGTTGTTGATACTGAAAGACTAGTTGACCCTTACATCACGGGGGAATGCTCTCTCCATACCACCTCCCCACATTTAACCAAAAAGGAGGTGGGATTGAAACCCAAGTAAGTTATATCAGAAGATTTTCGATTACCAAAAGAACAAATATTTGAACCACCACTTTATTTAATACTAGCTCCTAAAAATTTACCCCTACTGAACTACAAAATTTAACTAGATGCATTTTTACCTTGTTGTTTGCCGATACAGTAGAAGCGTTCATTTGCAGCTGCCTTGGCTAAACAGTCGGCCACAGAGTTACATTCTCGATAACTACGCACAAATTATACTCTACTACATCAAAAACTGACAAAAATATGTCTTCCTATTTTTAGGTGGTTTTATTATTAGTTTGCAAGTGGCGTTTTGATTTTCAGGTGCCATAAAATATGTTTTAATATATGTTGAACTTCTTGTTGTACTTAGAATTTCTACTGCTTTATCTTTGTTCTTTTGTTTCTGCTTCGAGCTTTTTGCTCTCTTTTGGTTGTATCCGCCTACAACGGCTTGTGTGGTTTTTAATCTATTATTTTTGATCGATCAAAAAAAAAATCGACAAAAAAATGGGTCTCCTGTACTGTAAATCAGCAAAGTACCGAGGGCCACACTCGCGTCTGCAAAGTTGAGTGATGAATGTCAAATTATCTCAACTACTAGCTTTTAACCAGCCATGTTGGTTCTTGAGAATATAGTTGGAGAAAGCCGCAAGGAACTCACCTTTGACGCTGCATATGACGCCTCCAGCTCTTGCATGAGCCCAAAAAAATTCGGATGCCATAATAACAACATTATTCATAATTGAATCGGTAAAGAAAGGAGCATGTCTAAAGACAAGAACGTTCATGCACCACCAAATACTCCATAATAAGTAAGGATCACAAATTAGCCATTCTGTGAGAGGATTGGCCATGTTGGGAATAAAGTACATTCAATAAGCCGGTGAAGTCCCACTGCTTTAAAAGGTATCCGGAAAACCTAGTTGGTGGCGACTTTATCTCACAAAGGTTGGATTAGAGGGAATGATATGAATAAATGACCAAGAGACTCTGCAATTGGTATGAGTCGTATGACAGATTAGGGCAGACGGGAGTAATGTGAAGTCAGTGCCGGCTTTGAGGCAACAAAGATTTTGGGGCATCAAATTTTTAGTTGTTGACAAATGGTCAAGAATATTGAGTGAGTACAGTTCGTAATACTTCTCTATTAGTACAAGTTACAAGGGAAGCAAAATAAAAAATAAAGAATCTTCTAGAGAGATATATGGTGAGGCAGTGATTGGTTCTTGAGTTTATGAAAATTGTTCAAATTTTTGAAATGGTGACGTGTTAATGAAATCCGTAATAGACTTTCTGGCAAAATTTTGAAAAATCAAAGAAAGGATAATATTTTCTCCCATGCGTACACACCAGGTGAAACACACTGCTTCATTTTTCTTATACACTCTACATATAGGTATGGTAAAGCAAAATCTAATGCTTATGTGGTCAAGTAATATCATTTCTATTACCGGTGACTAATAATTACCCTAAAGAGGTCTAGCGCGCCACTGTAATCGGGGAAATACATCAAAATAAAAATAAACTTGACGCATACATTTTTCCACTCATAGTCAAACTGTGTTGACCTAATCAAATGAATAGGCCTATTCCTATGGGTATGCCAAACCAATATATTTGCCATATATATGCATCCATTATGGGTATGTCAAAGTTCCAATCATATATGGCTATATGTCAAATATAACATATAGGCATACACGACAGACTTTCCAGCGAGCGATAGAGTGTCCATCGCTAGATGGTCAGAACGTTGCTCGTTGGTCATTCCAGAGCCAACGATAGTCAAGCTATCGCTCGCTGGCCAGATCATTGCTCATCAGATCCTCATCTAACAGCTATATTTTTCACCATCTATAAATACCCAATTTTAAACTCATAATTTCTCAATCTCCAATTCTTTTCATCACTCTTACAATTCCTCAGAGAGCAAGGATGATGATATGAACATGGCTGAGTTCGTAGCAAACCAACATTGTTAGAGCACTGCTCGGTCGAACTCGCATGCGTTGCTATCTCAAGCATGTTTGTCAATGTTAGTGATCAAAACTATAAGTCTTGATCTCTAGTCTATTATAGCTAAGTCTCGGACTATGATAGAAAGTGTAGTTGAGCTCAAGAACTCCATGGCGATCATCATACAAGACGAAGAACTACTCAAAGAACTGGTGGAACTTCATCGACTAAAAGGTATGTGGAGACTTGAACTTATCTATCACTCAAAAAGTCTATCTACTCTATCTCCTATCTTGAGACAAAAGTCGTTCTGCTATATAGACTTTGATTATACACATTTGCGATTACGAGCCGAGTTTATCTCGCTTATCTATTTCTCGAAATATGTGTTGGTAAACTTTCACTTTGACCAAGTTCATCTTTACCTAGTGAAGAAAGTCATGTTATGTTTCAATTACTTGAAAATGGCTTTGACGAAAAATAGTTTCTGAATAACAACTATATAACGTCCTCTAAGAATGTTTCAAAGATTGAAATGAGAGTTTAGATTATATAACCATTGTTGGATATAAGCATTGTGTGGAAACGCATACATGTATAAGTCCTTATTCCTTGAACCGAAGTCTGTGTACTTTGCTGCTCAGGAAATCGGAACAAGAGTCCGCGAGCCCAGTCCGCGAACCCAGTCCGCCTACTTTCGAAGGTTCTCTTCCCGAGAAAATCTGCTGGAGTTTGTAAACTTGTTACAAACTTATTCCGGATACTTAAGTCTGCGTACATAGTCTGCGTACTTAGGTTGGTTATTATCTAAAAAAGATTATTCGTGAACTTATACTTATATTAACTAAGGAATGCAAGGTTTGCATATTAACTAAGGAATGCAAGTTTGCAAACCGTGGCTATAAAGTTCTTGAATCGATTCAAGTGAATCAAATCGTTTTTTCTTCAATTGTGTCTTGTATACTTCTATGAGATCTAAGCAATTGAACAACTCTCTAACTAGTTCATTTGAGTCATTTGAACTAGTTATGGTAAAGAAGAATATGGTTAATATAAAAGTGCTCATATGGCTAACCATTTGGTTAACTATCAAGAACCAACAAATGTACATGTTAGAGTACGGTTACACAAACCTAAAAACGTGCATTTCATTTGTGTGTAACAAGCTAAGTTTTCGATCTAACGGTTGAAAGATATTAGCTTGAATCTAATCGGGTTTTCATCTGACAGTGAATATTGAATGCTTTGTTACTAAGCTAACATTGATCGCAAACCCTGATTTGAAAGACTATATAAAGGAGAACTCTAGCAACTGGGAAACCTAATCCCCACACCTCCTGTGTGATACTAGTTGTATAAGCTAGAGTCGATTCTCCTTTAACCTTAGGTTTCTACCGAGACCCTGTAGGTTAACGACTTGAAGATTTCATTGGGATTGTGAAGCCATACCGATACTACTTTCTTATAATTGTGTGATCTTATCTAGTTGTTTCTATCGTATTGAGTACAATCGTAACGATTGGCTTGAGATTGATATCTCCGATAGGAAAGATATAAAAGTAATCACAAACACCTTCGTCTCATCGTTTTTTATTCCACAATATCTTTTTTCGCCGCGTCGATTAAGATTATTGTGAGGTGATTGATAATACTAGGCTGTTCTTCGGGAATATAAGTCTGGGTTATCAATTGGTTCCTGTTCACCTTGATTTATCAAAAGACTAACAAAACGCGTAGGTATTTACATGGGAGACATGATTTATCTATTACCGTAGATTTTTCTTGTGATGCATTTGTTTATTAAAGTCTTCGACTTTGGGTCGTAGCAACTCTTAGTTGTGGGTGACAGCTAAGGGAATCAAGTGCATAGTATCCTGCTAGGATCAGAGACGTAAGGAGCGCAATTGTACCTTGGATCAGTGTGATATTGATTGGGGTTCAACTACGGTCCTGACAGGTTAGTTTGTAGTAGGCTGAGTGTCTCGTAGCGGCTTAATACAACATGTGTGTTCAATCTGGACTAGGTCCCGGGTTTTTTGCATTTGCGGTTTCCTCGTTAACAAAACTTCTGGTGTCTTTGTTATTTCTTTTCTGCATTATATTTTGTTATATAATTGAAATATCATAGGTTGTGTGTTTGAATCAATCAATTGGGAAATCCGACCGTTGGTTGTTGATTGAAATTGATTGATCCTTGAACATTGGTCTTTGGTACCGTTTAAGTAATTTCTCTTGTATTCAAGTAAACTCACAAATTTCTATTTGCTTGAGTAAGAATTGAATCGAGAAAGAGAGATATAACTCCTTGATATACTTTATTAAGATTGAGTCTAGTTGATTTTCTTGAAAGTATATTAGAGTTAGTCCATACAGATTGCTAATCGAAATATTGGGTGTGGTTGTTGTACCCCCGCTTTTTCAAATGGTATCAGAGCAGGCAAACACGTTTAAAGACCTTATAATTCTGTGTTTGTAGCGATTTGACTATATGGACAAGAGTACTATCTCTAATAAATGCATCACCAGAAACAAAAGCTCTGTCTCGTCTATTTCTATTAAAGAGAAAGATTCCTCGATTTCAAATATAGACGAACCTTGTGTTCAAACCAGATAGACAGACTTTGACATGTGTTATTCCGATTACCCTTCAAAAGAGTCTATCTCTATTAATGAACGGGAAACAGCTGAAGAGAGTGAATTGATTCTAAATCTTGTTAGAATCCAAGCTGATGGATTTAATCGGTTGAAGCATCATGTCAATGTTCTCCTTGGTGTAGTAAGAGACTATAATTTCAAAGAAAATACTGAAGATCATTCTTCACGTATGGTTCTCAAGGCAAGCCTCAAAAAGGATGCTTTGGAAATAGAACATCGCTTGAGTAAACTCTCTATTCAAGGATGATCTAAGTAGTCTAATATACCAAGTACTTATGCTACGACTGAAGAAGTTTCTTATTCAGAAGTAAAATCAGAATCCCTTCCTATCAAGAAAGATGTGTTAATCACCTCCTCTAATCAATGATATTCCACATCACATGGAAGGAAGAAATCTCCTAACGAGACTGTTAAGACCATACTATCTAATCACCCTTGTGATCAGAAAGTATGTCTCTTTTGTGAGGCAAAAGGTTCTGTTAAACAAAAGGGAAACTCTAGGTTGAATAAACATTCCTTTGTTCAACTTCAACACACCTTAGATTTAATTCTCAAAGGTGTAACTGACATTCGTATGTCTAAACAAATTGGTTTTCGTACTTACCCTGTGTATGCTACCAGGAAGGTCATTTCAATGAGTTCCTCGAACACTCAGAAGCAGAACAGACGTCTTAACAAAAATCGTCTAAGGAAAGATCAAATCTTGTCTTCTGTTGACAGAGAAGATAACGTTACCTTAGTTGAGAACAAAATTCCAGAAGAAAGGAGCAAAAATGGTGACATTAGTGATAACCTGGAGGAGATGATTAAGGGTTATAAAAAACTATCAACAGGTTGTCTATCCTCTCAAGACAAAAATCTTCTGGTAAGGACTCAAACTATGTCTCGTATTTTGATGACAGTAAGTTTTATGATAATTTCTCACATCAAAATGGATCCCTTTCTAGATTCGAAAGGAAAAAGAGATTCGGTCATAAACACAATCCTCTTAATGAGTTGAGAGCTCATACTTGTACTAATTAATCACAAGGGTTAAGCGCTTGCTCATAAAAAATCATGTTGAGCAAGAGGTGTAAAAATCAGGTATACTGTGGCAATTTTCTGTTCTGCTTAGTTGGGCTATCTTTTTATCGTTTATATCCAAACTAGTGTCTACAGACAATATTGCCTAAATAGTATTTGTTGTGTCTAGTATCGTTTTTCTATTTTAATGAAATTCTTATTGCATCTACATTGCATGCTACATTTGTGCTCTAAATTGATTCTCTGAAGTTATGAAATTTATTGAGTAATTTACAAAAATTTCATGTAGCAGAGTTTTGTTATAAAACCTTGTTTGGGTCAAGTTGTATTCGTACGTTTTCCCCGTGTACCATTATGAGTCAACTGTTTGAAAACCCTAAAAACTACCTTCCCTAAGAAACCTTTAAATACCAAACCTATGAGTCACGTTTGCATACTCTAGGTTATTTTGTGGTTTGTCAAGAATGTCTTCCTTGGTGAGAGGCTTTCTTGATAAAGGTATTGGTTTTGAGTCCAAAGGGAGGAAGAAAAGAACCCTAGTTGAAGATGATCATCCCAATGCCTCATGTTACTATGCCTACACATATGAGGATATTGAGAATGGGGATATGGTCTCTGCTGAAGTGGTTCATGATTTTCTTAAATACTTAAAGGAAGAAAAACTGCAGCTTGTTGATACTTTGAAAAGTCTTAATGTGTTAAGAACTGAGTTGGAAAAGGTTACTTATGACCCTGGTCTCATAAAAGCACAAGTTAATGACCTTCTAAATGAAGATATATTTTCTAAAAGATGCAATAGATGCTGTCGATCACAAGCTCAAAGACCTCAAGACTCATGAGGATAGTGAACCGTCTAATTGACTTCAGTTCGTGTTCGGCATAGGAGTCTGTTTTTGTTTTTTAGCTTGTTGATTTTATTTGTCTAGTAAATCTTCTTTTCTTGTTTTGTTTAGAAGAATAACTAGAGTTTGGAATAGCCATTATTGTGATTACACATAGCTATGTCCAACGTTTTCATCTTCATGTTTTTAGGTTTCTTTGTTTAAATTCTAAAAAAAAATTTGAAAGATGATTTTTGAAGTATTAATCTTTATGGTTTTTTATATTGCAATTTGTTATGGGATATGTGTGTTTACGTCCGTGAACTATGATTGTCCCATATCTTGTCAAAAGCTAAGTCTTTCGTATGTCGATATGCATGTATTGATAAAAGAATGAATGAAATTTTGACATCACAAAAGTTTGAAACCTATTATGTCATTATGAAAATATTGATGGAAGATAGGGTGAACTTTTGTTTACAAGGATTATGTCTATTGTATCTCATTGTGCAAAATAGTGATGGAAAATAGAATGAATCCTTGTTTATTCCGTAGTATTGATCTTCCCCGATCCATAATTTATGTATATACTGTGAGGCTCCGTAAGTTCTCTTATGTTGAGCATTTCCGATTAGATTAATCATGGGTTTTCTTGTGGTTAATTCAATTGAGTATTTTTGGATTCAAATTCATATTCGTATGTGATTTGTTATGTCCAAAGAAATCCTTCTTTTCTTATGAAATTAAGGTCGCTCTTGTTGTTCTTTCGGGAATGACATATTATGGGGGAGAGTTCTTAATTGAACTTGTGCTTAATTGCCAAATCTTTGTGGGGAATGCGGCTGTGGAATATTATAGGGGTTATCTTGTATCTTTATAACTCCTTGATGAAAGCATTTAGCTTCGGCTATATGATTGCATCTAAATAAGTTGATATGTGCTTACTTTTGGTCATGAAATGTCTCTTTGGAAATTTCATTAGGATCTCGTTTTCGTACCTTTGCCAATTTTATTGACAAAAGGGGGAGAATTAATGTGTAGTTCACACTACAAATACATATGGTTTTCGGATCATTATGTAAGGGGGAGTGGTTTCCATGTGAGATGGAGTATTGACTAAGGGGGAGTGATACATATCACCATAGTATTGTTGTCGAAGTTGTGATACAATTGAACTTTGATGCTATGTAATAATACTATGACACTGTATAACAATGATTGAGAATTCTTGTTTTCTCATTGTTATAGCTACGGATTTTCAACAACGATGATGCTAAACTTACAACCTTTGGGATCATTGGAGTACTTGGAAATGATGAAGATTTCGAGTAATGTTGAAGATTAGGCATGTGGAAGAAGAGCTACAAAAGTTTATTTATCTATTTTTGTATTCCATATGTATTGATAGTTTTGTCACTAAAATTGACAAAGGGGGAGATTGTTAGAGCACTGCTCGGTCGAACTCGCATACGTTGCTATCTCAAGCATGTTTTTCAATGTTAGTGATCAAAACTATAAGTCTTGATCTCTAGTCTACTATAGCTAAGTCTCGGAATAGGATAAAAAGTGTAGTTGAGCTCAAGAACTCCATGGCGATCATCATACAAGACTAAGAACTACTCAAGGAACTGGTGGAACTTCATCGACTAAAAGGTATGTGGAGACTTGAACTTATCTATCACTAAAAATTCTATCTACTCTATCTCCTATCTTGAGACAAAAGTCGTTTTGCTATATAGACTTTGATTATACACATTTGCTATTTCGAGCCGAGTTTATCTCGCTTATCTATTTCTCGAAATATATGTTGGTAAGCTTTCGCTTTGACCAAGTTCATCTTTACCTAGTGACGAAAGTTGTGTTATGTTTCAATTACTTGAAAATGGCTTTGACGAAAAATAGTTTGCGAATAACAACTATATAACATCCTCTAATAATGTTTCAAAGATTGAAATGAGATTTTAGATTATATAACCATTGTTGGATATAAGCATTGTGTAGAAACGCATATTTCATAAGTCCTTATTCCTTGAACCGAAGTCTGTGTACTTTGCTACTCAGGAAACCGGAACAAGAGTCCGCGAACCCAGTCCGCGTACTGTCGGAGGTTCTCTTCCCGAGAAAATCTGCTGGAGTTGTAAACTTGTTACAAACTTATTCCGGGTACTTAAGTTCGCGTACCTAGTCTGCGTACTTAGGTTGGTTATTATCTAAAAACGATTATTCGTGAACTTATACTTATATTAACTAAAGAATGCAAGTTTGAAAACCGTGGCTATAAAGTTCATGAATCGATTCGAGTGAATCAAATTGTTTTTGCTTCGATTGTGTCTTGTGTACTTCTATGAGATCTAAGCAATTGAACAACTATATAACTAGTTCATTTGAGTCATTTGAACTAGTTATGGTGAAGAAGAATATGGTTAATATGAAAGTGCTCATATGGATAACCATTTGGATAACTACTATTGAACCAACAAATGTACATGTTTGGGTACGGTTACACAAACCTAAAAACGTGCATTTCATTTGTGGGTAACAAGCTAAGTTTTCGATCTAACGGTTGAAAGATATTAGCTTGAATCTAATCAAGTTTTCATCTAAAGGTGAATATTGAATGCTTTGTTACTAAGCTAACATTGATTGCAAACCATGATTTGAAAGACTATATAAAGGATAACTCTAGCAACTGGGAAACCTAATCCCCACACCTCCTGTGTGATACTAGTTGTATAAGATAGAGTCGATTCTCCTTTAACCTTAGGTTTCTACCGAGACCCTGTAGGTTAATGACTTGAAGACTTCATTGGGATTGTGAAGCCAGGGTAGATACTACTTTCTTGTAGTTGTGTGATCTTATCTTGTTTGTTTCTATCGTATTGAGTACAATCGTTACGATTGGCTTGAGATTGATATCTCCGATAGGCAAGATATAAAAGTAATCACAAATACCTTCATCTCATCGTTTGTGATTCCACAATATCTTCTTTCGCCGCGTCGATTAAGATTATTGTGAGGTGATTGATAATACTAGGTCATTCTTCGGGAATATAAGTCCGGGTTATCAATTGTTCATGTTCACCTTGATTTATCAAAAGACTTAACAAAACTCGTAGGTATTTTTGTGGGAGACAAATTTATCTATTACCGTAGACTTTTCTGTGTGATACAGATTTGTTTATTAAAGTCTTCAACTTTGGGTCGTAGCAACTCTTAGTTGTGGGTGAGATCAGCTAAGGGAATCAAGTGCGTAGTATCCTGCTGGGATCAGAGACGTAAAGAGCGCAACTGTACCTTGGATCAGTGTGAGATTGATTGGGTTCAACTACAGTCCAAATCGAAGTTAGTTTGTAGTAGGCTAGTTTCTGTAGCGGCTTAATACAGTGTGTGTTCAATCTGGACTAGGTCCCGAGGTTTCTCTGCATTAGCGGTTTCCTCGTTAACAAAACTTTCGGTGTCTGTGTTATTTCTTTTCCGCATTATATTTTGTTATATAATTGAAATATCACAGGTTGTGCGTTTGAATCAATCAATTGGAAAATTCGACCTTTGGTTGTTGATTGAAATTGATTGATCCTTGAACATTGGTCTTTGGTACCGTTCAAGTGATTTCTCTTGTATTCAAGTAGACTCGCAGATTTCTATTTGCTTGAGTAAGAATTGAATCGAGAAAGAGAGATATAACTACTTGATATACTTTATCAAGATTGAGTCTAGTTGATTCTCTTGAAAGTATATTAGAGTTAGTCCATACAGATTGCTAATTGAAATATTGGGTGTGGTTGTTGTACCCCCCGCTTTTTCAAACATGTCGAAAATCAAAGTATTGTTAATCGTGCCAACGTGCGAAGTCGAATTAGGAGGCGGTTACCAAAATTTACTATTGAGGAAGATGAATGTATTTGCAGGAATTTTGTTCCTTTTCCTGAGACTTTATTCGCAGATGAATTCATTCTCCAAACATTTTAGGGCAGGATTTTTGGGAAATATCAAGAACAAACAATGAACCCTATCAATCGTAATGTTTCAGGGTTGAGTCATCATTTCACTTTAATCAATAAGGAAGTTATTATGTATGTTGTTTTACTTCAGCAAGAAGGTCCAAACATGAGGGATGGTAAAACCATGATGGAACTTCAACAAAGGTGTCGTGCGGAATATCGTCGCATCTACGGAAGAGACTTCGAAATTGGAAGTTGTTTCGAGATTTTAAGAGGGTTGCCCAAGTATAATCCAATATTTATGTTTTAATTTCTTAATTGTCCACTTAAGTCTAAGTATTAAGTTTTAATATTTGTCTTACTTTTTTTTAAACTAAAATGTATCTCTAATTGAAATGTAAGATGTAAGATTGGATTAAGAATATAATTAAGATTAGTTTTCAATACGAGTCAAATTTTCAAATTCATTAAACTTTAAATTACTCTTTAATAGTCATTTTACAAGACATAAAACTAGAAATAATAATTTGAAATATAGACTTTAAAAATAAAAATTTGGGACAATGTTCTTCATCTTGTTAATGTTCTTCATTTCACTAAACTTCCAATCAATGCGCTCATGAACGGAGTTTCCTTTGTTTATCTTCTTCTTTAGCTTCAAATTTGTTTTGCCTTGAACTTTTCTTCACCGTTTCTTAGTTGCGGTTTTGACTTGGTTAATATCCAAAACTTGAAGACTTATTTGCTTCTTACCTATTTCTTTATAACTATCACATATCTTCTTAACGACACCTTCAAGCATTACTCGAGAAAAATCAAGTTGTGCCATTTGGGAAAATTTGAAAAAATAAATTAAATTGAGAAAGAGAGAAATAGAAAAACAAGATTGAGAAAGAGAGAAATAGAGAAAAAAATTACGCAAAATTTTTAGGGTAAGTTTTGAGTTTGAAAATTACCTTTTTATAGGCGATAAAGAACTAGTTGTTGGCGCTAGACTCAATATCGAGCGATATTAATGGTAGCGCCAGCGATAAAGACTTTATCACTGGCATTATTAACAATATCGTTCACTAGAAACTATGTCACTCAGTGGTTTTCCCATAAAGGCGCAACTCATTTGTCATGCCACCTGGTATGTCAAACAGGTTTTTTTTTTAGCATGTGCATAGGAATAGGCCTTATAGGGGCAATTTTTTGGTGTCTGTTTTAGTCATCTTCGATGTCAGGGCTGGCCGTGTCTGAAGCCCTCTAGGAATAAGGTTCTCCCGATGGTCCTCGGACAAGCAATTTTTGGTAAGCAAATTTCCAAAGAGAATGCGTAATGTTTTTGGACATAGTCTATAATCACAAGCAAGCCCATAGTTTTATTTACACAAAATGTTATATACACTGTAGGAGAAAGCAAGCCCATAGTTTTATTTACACCAAAAGTTATGAACGATTTTTTAGGGACCATGGTGTTTTTTTGGGGGACCATGGTTTTATTAGGACAACCTCCCTATACTTATAAGGGGTGTCATAAAGTTAGGTAAATACATATATATTTACCCTTTATTTTAATTTAAATTAAAACTAACCTAATAACTTTTTAAATCTAATCATATACATCTAATCTAAATGAATTTATTAACCAAAATCAAAAACAAAAACAAAAATAAGAGGGGCATCAAAAAAAATTAGTTTTGAAAAAAAAATTATTCTCTTTTTCTTCTCCTTTTCCTTGATGAAACCCATCAATCGTTTTTAATTCGTTTTTGGTTGGGAAAATTGAGTAGAAATCATCAAAATATGGTTTAAATGGAAGTTAAAGTGGCATATTCGGTTATGAATAGTTAAAAAAAAAACTAGTTTTCTAACCAAACATTCTGAAACCAAGAACACGAAGAACACTTCGGTTATCACGAATTTATTTTTCGTAACCGAACTCCGAGTTCGGTTGGTTAGCAAAAAATAGTTTTAACCGAACACCTCATTGAAATCCAATATATTGTGTTCGGTTGGTTAGGTTAATTGGAAAATTTTGTCCTTTAACCGAACACTTGTATTCGAACAACAAATGCTGAGTTCGGCTGGTTTGCAAAAAAAAAAAAAAAAATTGTTAACTGAACCCTTCTCTGAAAATCAAAATGTTGAGTTCGGTTGGTTCGCAAAAAAAAAAGTTTTCTAACCGAACTCTACTATGCAAACACATATGTTGAGTTCGGTTTATTTGAGAATTTTTTCTACTAACCGAACTTCACTCTAATATTGAGTTCGGTTCAGTCGAAAATTAATGTTGGAAACCGAGCATTACTCTGCATACTTTGGAATAAAAGTTCGGTTACTGTCCCTAACTCCGTTAGCCGAACTCATCAAAACCTCCATTAAAAGCGAGTTCGGCTACTGCGTCTTAGGAAAAAGTAGCCGAAACTACACTTCCAAATAAGTTCTACTACTGCTCTTCGTATCTTTAGCCGAACTTGTTTGACTTAACCCATTCAAGCTATAAAATTTCTTATTTTCAGAAATTTTGGCCAATTCAAGCAACAAAAAACTATATTTGAAGTATGCTTGGGTGGTTTGAAGGTTCGGATTCAAAAAATAAAAAAATAATTGAGTTTTTCCAACTCTTATAATCTCATTCTTCTTCCTTTTCAATAACTTAATTTTAAGAAAAATAATTAATTTTATCTTACACTAATCACTAATCATCTGAATTTGATTACACTAACTATTATTAACACTAACTAATCATTACACAAAATTAATCAGGAGGGTAATTTTGGTATTAATATAAATGTTTAGATAAGGGGTGACCTAGATTTACTTCTAATGTCTTACCCAAAATAAAACAATTGTCACCCAAAATAAGGCTGGTCCCCAAAAAATGGAACCGTTTTTTGGGGACTACTCAAAAATGGTGGGGGACTACTCTCCATTTTTTTGGGTGGATATTAGAAGTAATAATGAGTCACCCCTTATCTAAGTTTTTTTTAATACCAAACTTGCCCTTGGTAATTAAATTAGTGTAATAATTAGTGAGTTAGTTAATGATTAGTGGGATTACATTGGCTTATTGAGGGATTAGTGAGAGGGAGTAGATGGCGGTGGTGGTGATTTGAGGTGGTGGGTGGTGGTGGTGGTGATTTTGTTTAATCGCCACCTCTATATATAACTCCCTTTCATCTACTCCCATCACCACCGACCACCACCACCACCGACCACCTCAAAGAAGAATTATTGAGAGGGAGTAGATGAAGGTGATAATGAAAATGAGGGTTTTGGAAGAAAAACGTTAAGATCTTTTTCTTTAAGAGCCACAACAAGAGTATGATGTTTTGGGTACTCATGGAAATTTCAAATTTAGTTAACGGTGTTTGAATTGGCCAAAACATTCCTAAAAATGAACAATTTACAAATTAATTGGTTTGGCTAAAAAAGTTCGGCTACGAAATCTGAAGAACAGGTAGCCGAACTCATATGCAAGTGTAGTTCTATTAATATTTCGAAAACACGGGTAGTCGAACTTAGCTTTAATGGAGTTTTTCTTTCGGAGAAAAGTTCGGTTAGGAGAAGAAAATGCGACGTAAATCGAACTAGGAGTTCGTCTAGGAAAAATTGCGACGTAACCGAACTCAATATGCACGGTTTTCGAGGAGAAAAGTTCTGGTTAGGAGAAAAATTGCAATGTAAATCAACTTTTTCGATGTAACCGAACTTTTTGCGACGTAACCGAACTACGAGTTTGGCTTGGACCTTTTTTTTCGACGTAACCGAATTTTTCTCTCAAAACAAAAACCTCAATTAAAGTTAGGTTCGGCTAGTTCGACAAAAATTTTCACATAATTCCTAGCCGAACTTCTCTCAGTAACTTCCATTTTCAACTCATTTTGATGATTACTTCTCATTTTTTCAACGGAAAACGAATGAAAAGTAATGGGTTTGTTATAATTTTGATTTTGATTTTGTTTTGTTAATGATTTAAATTAAGCTATATATAGAGGTGGCGGTGGTGGTGATTTGAGGTGGTCGGTGGTGGTGAGCGGCGGTGGTGATGGGAGGAGGTGGTTATATATATAGGTGGTGGTGATGGGAGGAGGTGATTATATATATAAGTGAAGGGTAGGTTAGTCATTTCCACACTTTAGGACACCCTTATAAGTATAGGGTCGACATTTCTATCACAAAGTAGTCCCCCACCATTTTTGAGTAGTCCCCAAAAAAACGGTTCAAAAAATGGTATGTGAAAACTACAAGGAGACCCATTCTTCAAATCTTTCCCACCGTGAAACCCACGCCCAGAAATCTGAAGGCGCGCACCCATATTTTATAAAATTATGTTTCGTTCTTTTTTCTTCTTCTTCTTCTTCTTCTTCTTCTTCTTCAATTCCTTTTCTTCAACAGCGCCACCAACCCATCATCCATCTTCTAATTTTGGATCAATTCGATTTAACACTCAGCAACCCATTCATCTTGTTAACCTCCACCTGTTCACAGATTCAACCATTTGATCTTCAGAGCAGATCTATCTTCTTCTTTTGATTTCAACAGGAAAACCATAATCATCTTCATATTCAATCCACCGACCCCTTATCAACAGTGTCATCTCTATCTCTCAAGAACACCGAAACCCTAACTTCAATTCCTTAATCCCATCTGTTGAGCAGCGACACAAAAATTCCCTTTTCAATTATGCTCAAACCCACACAAATTCGCACCAAGCTTCACCCGATTTCAGATCTAAAATCACACCCACTGATTGCTCTATCGTTTCTCTAAGTCATGGTAACAAACTAAACATCACTGATGTTTAAAAAATCAAAGTATATTAGGTCACAAGATCTTGTAAGGAGTATAAATACACAAGGTAATCGATTCAAACAACACTATATATGTGAAGTGTTATTTTCTCGATTTTTTTTTTAACAAAACAGTAGTACTTGTTTGTTGAATTTGGTGTTAATTTTGGCAGGGACTATAAATGGTTGCCACACACTTTTAAGGATGAATGCTTACAAACCTTAAAAGAGTAGAGATGAGTGGTTTGATGAAGGCAATAATATCTACGTTATGCGATACATTTTTCTTAGTATTGAAACCAACAAAAACAAGGTTGCATAACTTATTATGCACCTACAATTATATCTACATAACATGTTATGCAAATATGAAAATAGATGCATAACCTCATTATGCATCCGAAAATATGACCGCATAATGCATTATGCATCGAGAAAATTGTTGCATAATCTTGTATGCATCGAGAAAATGGATGCATAACCTCGATATGCATCATTTAAATATGGCCGCATAACACATTATGCATCAATTTTTTCTGTATTTAACTAAAAATCAACCAAAACAATGGCTACATAACTTGTTATAGAAGCATAACTTGTTATGCAAATAAAAAATGGTTGCATAATTCGTTATGCGTCTCGCATAATGTGTTATGCATCTTTTTTCTGAGGTCGCATAATGAATATGCAATCGTTTTCGAAAATTTTCCTAAAACGATGATCGCCTCCGATTTTTTCGTGAAAAACAAAAATTTGATATTGTTGTTTGTACTCGTTGCGTAGCTCTCTTTAAAATATTTCCAACGATATAAAATTCGTAAATTTCCAAGGCGCGGATTTTTAAATATGTTATATCCAAGTTGCGTTGCCAATTATACCCCTGATGCATAACGCATCATGCAGATGCATAATCCGTCATGTAGACATTTTTAATAATTTCATGTAATTATGGGTGTCACGGTACCCAAAATTAATTATGGGCCTGACAATGAGAATATTATTTTTTTTCGGGTCTCCCCCTAATTTTCCCAAATGGTATACACCGTAGGAGAAAGCAAGCCCATAGTTTTATCTACACCATGTTATATACACTGTAGGAGAAAGCAAGCCCATAGTTTTATTTACACAAAAAGTTATATACACTGTAGGAGAAGATAAAAGAACCACCATGGCTCTAATTTTCTCCTGTATGGGTGGGAGGGGGGAGATGTTACACTGTACTAAGATTCCAACCTCCAGAATCTGTATATCTATGAGGCTGGTTACTGTAATGTGAAAAACGGATGGAGGGATGTCCTCTACAAACAAATGCAAAGGAAATTTATCTACGCATTGTTCATCCAAAACATCTATGTTATACAATCACAGACTAGTATTGATAATGTCTCTACCCCTTAAAATACTCTTCCACACCTTAAAACTTGGGTTGGTAGCCTTCGAATTCCAGAAATTACTAACCTTATGTAATTAGAAGATAGAAATCCAGATACCATGCTATGCGGGTTTGCATAACGTAAAGCTTTGTTTTTCCATCCTTAAAGCTTGGTTTACATTACTGAAGGATTGATATGACTCATAGGTGATTCACTATCACAAACCCAACTCAAATTGATCATCTATTATGATATTATCTGTTATGCATGTAGGTTGTATCTAGCTGGGTATTTGTCTTGGTCATTTTCAGTGTCATCCAGCATGACCCGTAATTTATGAAGATGACATGCAATGAAATGCCAGTTAATGTTTTCACACAGATCCTAAACACCAATTTTCATACTCTTTGTATTCCTATGAACTTCATCGAACCATCCACCACTACCACCGTTTTCATTGCCTAGTGAATGACAATTGTCACTTGCTAGGTTTACAAGGCCTCGGGCCTGCATTTTAACGAAAAACGAAAATTCTAACTCTAAATCAATGGCAGAATAGAGACCACATCAACTTGGTTAAGAAGAAATTTCCCCTCCATGGCTCCATAGATGATCAATTTAGCTGAAGTTCTGTTTCATTACTTTCTGAAGAAACATGGTCTTATCAATTTTGTAAGCATTTTGGAAGATAATAGAAAAAATGGCAGGAGATAAACTTCTCCCAGAGAACACCATATATCCTCTCCATCCTCTGGAGACTGAAAAATAAAATCAAAAACACAAATTTCATGAAAAAACAATATACCCATTACAAGATCAATGGGTAAGTAAATTGAATTTAGTCGTAACCACAGAATTCAACAACAAAAAACAGTATACATCATCTCTCTTTTTTTCCTACAAGTTGGAGACGGAAATATCAGAAAAAATAAAAGAAACGATAAAATTTTCTAATCTATTTATTCTTGAAATTACTCAACTACATGACCTTCATAAATGGTATTTAATCTCATTCTAAAAGATCTAATAGCAATCTTAGCTCGTCTTGAAGCACTTTTGTGTAATTTCCTGACAGACCCAGATCTTTTCATCTCAACCGACATTGGTTTATCATCAAATCTCTTCAAATTCGACTCAAACCCATTATCAGCCTGATAATAATCATTACTATGAACTTCAAAAACAGGAGAAATCCTCAATTTCTTTCTTCCTCCGCTTCGACGACCTTTCTTCGTAGAAGAACACTTCATGAAAGCAGAACTTGCTTTTACAGCTAAAGCTGCCATATCTGATGCCGTTAATCGGTATTTCAACCGACTCTTTTCAAGTACGAAATAAATCTGACCTAATTGAATTTCTTCCTCAGAACCCAAAGCTTTTACATAATCGTCGTAGAGCAAATGATCCGAGTTACAAAGTATACATGAATTCGACGAATCTAATTGATTTAAAACGTGAGATACTCTTACAGGAGCTGAATATTGTGTTAAATTCCCATTCAATGATATCACTTTCGCTGATGATGCTTGATTTTCTGAATAATCAATTGATGATGATGAAAAACATAAACCCATTTCCAAAATCTTTTGCTGATGATTGCTGATGACGAAGCTTGAGCTGTATGTGAACAGATTACAGAGAGTAAGGAGGAGAATTCTAGAACAAGTTATTTGAGAGAGAAGAAGGAAACAGAGAATAATGAATGCGATAACGGGGGAAGAATGTGAAGTATTTAAAGGAGGTTTTTGAGGAGAGAGAAAATGAAGAAGAAGTGGGGAGGAAGTCAGGAACAGGCGTCATTCACACCGTCACTAACGAATTCAGTTAAAAAGGTACGGGAAAATTGAATGCAGTTTATTTTAATAGCTTGCACGTATACCATGACGTGGAAATCTTACTTGTGCTGGAATTATTACGAGAAATAGAATGTTTCTTTGACTAAATTTTGTTGTTTGACTTTTACAGTCTGTTCTTCTTACAGATAAAACCGGAGTCAAGTTTACTGTACGCGCTAACGAAAAGTGCGTTGACGAGCTGGTTCGTATTCGTATATGGTTGGCATTTATTCGGACACTTTTTAACGGGTATATAATAGGGGCTTGTTTTGGACCTACCTTTTTGGCAAAGTCGCCATTTTGAGTTTCTTCTTATAGATTGTCTGCGAAAGTTAATGAAAGGTTTAAACTTCGAAAAGGTGGTTCTTTTCAACCTCCTACTTTCCATGTCCATATAATATGTATGCCGTCTTGGTAAGTAACCTTCTTTTATTCGATATTGTCTGCGTAAACAATACCATTTCCTGGTATATGTGTATGTTCATGAAAGGCTGAAGTTCTAAAGGTGGTTCAAGATGGTTTTTCTTCCTAACATCCTACATGCGGTATCTATATTGTGTGATGTGGAAGAGTTTCTATTGGATCAGGAACACACTAACACCGTCCTTTAACAGGTAGGTAAACGTGATTAGATTTTTCTTAATGCAAAAGATCAGTCACTTGAGAGCCTTAAGACAATGACATTCTGTCACAAATGTTGGTAGCACCAAATAGAGACATGCAGTAATACAATTTAAGCCTCTAAATGGAATGACCCAAGTGACCTAACACATGCACCTATTTTAACTCGTTTGATTGGGGGCCATGAATATTAAGTGGGGCCTTGACATTTTATTTGCACCCCAAATTTTTCAGCGGTGTATTAAACCGATTGTGAAAATATTATTTTACCCTTTACTAAAAATAAATCTTAAAAACCTATTAACCCTTAATCCTAAGCCCCAATTCATTTCTAGTTCTAAACCAAAAGATCACTCCCTCTCCTCTCACCCTCTCGACTCTTCTCTTCTCTTCCATTAACGACTCCAAGAAAAAAAAAAAAAAATCTTCACCCGAAAAATTTCAGTTATAGTAAAAGGGTCGTCAATTCGACAAGCCTAAACCCTAACGATTTTTCATATGCATATATAGACCATAAAAATCGTTAGGGTATATGATGATCAAGATAACGACCATATTTCTCGGTTTTCATATTTTTACCCTAGATTAGAGTCGTTAACATAATATAGAAACCTATGACGATCCTCTATGGACGACCCTTTTTAAAGGTCAACGACCTAGGTGAAAACAAATGTACCTCTCTCGTCCCAAAATTTTCGAGTCGTCTTGGTATAGACACACAAAATAACGACTCTTTGTGACCTAAGTTAAGAGTCGCCGCATATCATATTACCCCGACGATTTTTCATAACCTCGAAAGTCACGCGTTTGAGTCGTCATTTTTGGTGTCAATACATTGACGACTTTATAGAGTCGTTGGGGTATACATCCCTCGACATTGACGACTCTTTCTCTCGTGTTGTGACATATATCCAATCCATGGGAGAATTTAAGATAATCTTACCATCAACACAATCATCTTTGTTACTTGAACCTTCTCCAACATCATTTCCCTACTTGAATTACTCATTTCTAAAAACCCCAAGTTTTCCTCTAAAACCTCATCTTCTTCTTCTCAAGTCAAAAAAAATAAAAATAAATTATTATTCTAAAATCTGATTTTAATCTAACCACACTAATTAAATTAATTTTATTAAGTTTTAATACTGTACTAATCAATTAGGGGCGGTTTACATATTTAGAAAAAAATTTACTAAGGGGCAGTTTAGGTATTTAGCCTCAAAGAGTCAAAAACAACGAACATAAAAATAAAAAATAAAAATCAAGTTACAGCTTGACAACTTGCGTACACTGATTCCAAAATATAAAACGTGAACTACCGGTGTAAATGGTAATAAGAAAATATATAGATTGACTCGACTTGGTCTTATCTCTTCCTTCCTCCAATTGGAAAGACTCGTGTGTGTCTGCTTATTTATATTCGATAATAATCGACTGTGTCTATCACTCCGTATATTCAAATGTTAATTAAAATGCCCCTCGTGTAGAATTTATACATTTCAAATATCCTTTTTTTTTTTTTTCTCCGAAAAGAGGACAGAATCCTCATATAATAGATTGATAAATATTGTTCTCATTTACACGAGAATCCATTGCAATTACAAGATTACGACAGTTTTCAATATAAAGATAATGCAACATAGCTGTAAGTCCATCACCTGTCCAAGTATTTTGAATGGCATTTAAGTTACAAAATGTCGCTATGTTTGCTGCCTTTCTAATACTAAATCTAGAAATTAAAATAAACGCAGTAGCCTTGAAGTTGATACAGAAATTTATGTTTGCTTCAAAGTCTTCACTAATCGTATAACGTTGTTGTCTAGCCTTTGCATATCTTCCCATTAGCAGCTTTATAGTAGGTTCTGAATCACTTTGGAAAGTGATATTGTAGCCGCTCCATTCGCTTGCCCACCTAAAGCAGACTTGAAGACCTTTCTCTTCTAATTGTTCTCTAGTTGTACGAATCCTCAAAGAATCCTCTTGCCTCAATTGTATTACCCGAAAAATCCATAAGAGTTAGTCCAATTCCCAGTTGACTTATTGGAATATGCATAGTTAGTGCTATGGACATTCTCATACTTAGATAAGTTACATGTTTTTCGGTTCTCTATTCTGAATTTTTAGATCTTCATCATGCATAAGATCATAGAAAAGAGTTTGCATAATATTGTAGCCAGGCCTGTTAACTGTCATTGTATTATTGATAAACTGCACTATCTTTCTTGCTGTGTAAGCACTGTTTTGAGTCTTTTTTTGGAAGTGATTTCACATCGTGCTTTCCATATATGCCAAGTAACTATACTACAAAACTCAGGCCATTCTATCATCCCTCCGCCTTTGTTTTTTTCATGAAACCAATCATTTAACCATTCATGAAAGCAATTTTTTCCATTTGTGACAAAATTTATATCAAAGTTTAAGTGCATCCATACCTGAATTGCAAAATTGCACTTGAGAAAGAGATGAGATAGAGATTCCTCATTCTCATTACATAAATTGCATTTAGTATTAATGTTAGGAAGAATTGCAAAACTACTCTCATACCAGTAGATAAAATTGCAAAGAAAGCTTTTTCCAGATGAAAAGCTTAATAGACGGAGTTACTTTTAATCTCCATATTCTACCCCAATCACAACCAAGAGTATCACTACTTCTATTTATTGTATTATACAAGGATTTAATAGTGAAATTACCTTTTTTTCTAAGTTCCAGTGGGCAACATCTTCTAAATCGATTACGGTATAGGTATATTCGAGAATTTTTTTAACAAAGTTTTCATCAAAACATATTTGTAGCTTATGTTCATCCCAATTTTTGTCTCAATCACGTGAGGAGATGACATACCTTTTTCAAATTCGCTAGACTCGTAGTTGGTTTTGAAGTGGAGCAATGGTATCCGGAATCCATTGGTCCTCCCAAATATCAATAAGTTTCCCATTCCCTAATTCCCATCTACAATTTTTCTTAACTTGTTCAACTCCAGTTAGAATCCCTTTCCAAACCCAACTGTCCCCATCTTTTGGTTTAGGATTAGTATGAAGAATATCGCAATTAGGATAATATTTTGCCTTTAGAATTTTTGCCCCTAAAGAGTTTGGCTTTTCTTTCAGCCTCCACCCCATCTTAGAGATCATTGCTAAGTTAAACTTTTCTATGTTTTGTATACCTAAACCTCCATCCTCTACAGATTTGTTGAAAGACTCCCAAGCTTTTAAATAAACACCTTTTTTACCATTCTTATTTTTCCCGTTTTCATCCTTTCCCCACCAATAATCTCTTTGAAGATTAGTGAGTTTTTTACAGATTTTCTTAGGGATTTTAAAACAATTCATTTGATACACTGCAAGTGAGGATGTTACATTCTTAACCAAAACAGTTCTTCCAGCACTGTTAACATTGCTACCATTCCAACCTTTTAACCGTTTAGTCATGATTTTGATTAATAGTTCAAAGCTTGTAACTTTTGATCTGTTAGTGAAAAGTGGAGCTCCTAAATATCTATCATTTAGAGGGATAGAGTTTACCCCTAGAATTTGTTTGACTCTACTTATCTTATCTGGGTCAATTTTAGGGCTAAAGAAAACTCCTGATTTACTAAGGTTTATTAGTTGACCAGAGTTTGTTCCAAAATCTTTAAAAAGAGACACCAGTTTGTGGCAAGTTTTTATATCAGCTTTGCAAAAGATGATGCAATCATCAGCGAAGAGAAGATGACTCACAGATGGCGCATACCTAGAAATTTTGATTCCTTTTATGTCACCATTCTCTTCAGCATTTAAAATGGTTCTAGACATAGCTTCCATGCAAAACAGAAAAAGATAGGGAGATAAAGGGTCTCCCTGTCTTAATCCTCTTGTAGGTTTAAAAAAATCAGTTGGAGACCCATTAAGGAGAACAGAAAGGGAAGTAGTAGAAATACATTGGAAAACCGATTACGCCAAGCTTCAAAAACCCCAGTTTTTTCATAATTTCTATTAGAAAATTTCATTCGACTACGTCGAATGCTTTTGACATGTCTATCTTTAAACCCATCAGGCCATTCTTACTTCTAGATTTTCTCATTTTGTGTATTATCTCGTGAGCTATAGTTATATTGTCCGCAATTTGCCTACCAGGTATAAAAGCCGATTGGTAAGGACTTATGATCTTATCAAGTAAGCATTTCATTCTATTTGCCATAAGTTTTGCTATTACTTTATAAGTAGTATTACTCAAAGCTATCGGTCTGAATTCAGCAGGGGTGTTGGGATTTATGGTTTTAGGAATTAAAGAGATAAAAGAAGTGTTTAATTCTTTAGCTAGAAAACCAGTTCTAAAAAAAATTTGTATCATCTGAATTAGATCATTTCCTACTGTTCCCAGCTTCTGTTGAAAGAAGCTAGGCGGAAAACCATCTGGACCTGGACTTTTGTCAGGTTCCATGGCAAGGACATTTTTTATTTCTATTTCAGTTGGAATTAAACAAAGCATGTTATTATCACATTCATTAACACAGGCAGGGATTAGATCTATCATTTTTCTATCCACAAAAGGATGAACAGTAGTAGCAATATTCCTAAAATGCTCAGTGATACAGTCAGCAATTTCTTTTCTAGTGTTTAAGCATATTCCATCCTTATTCATTATAGTTTCTATTCGATTTCTTCTAAATCTTTGTTTTGCCTTACTATGGAAATACTTAGTATTTCTGTCCCCTAACATTAGATTTTGATCTCTACTTTTGTCCTTCCAAAATTTTTCTTTAATTGCATACCATTTGGTTAGTTCTTTGTTTAAATTTGCTAAGTCAGACCCTTTGGCATTATAAAAACTTCTACTGTTTGTTCTTTCTAGATCCTTTTTAATGTTTTCAATATTTGTTCCTATGTGACCAAAGGTACTTTTGTTCCAGAGTCTCAAGGTATATTTAACAGTTTTTAGTTTACTCACAAAAGAGTAAGCGGGAGATCCTCTAATGTCTGTTTCCCAACAATCTTGGATTAAGCCAGCACACTGTTCATGCTTCATCCATTCTCCAAAATACTTGAATGGTGTAGCACCATCATTCCAGGTATTATGGGTACTTAGACAAATTGGGACATGGTCAGAAGTCAAGGGGCCTAGATGTCTTAAGGTAGAGTTTGGAAATTTTATATTCCATCTAACATTTACTAGAGCCCTATCAAGTCTCTGTTCTATAAAATTTTCGTCTTGTCTTTTATTGTTCCATGTGAAAATATACCCAATAAAGCCTAGATCCATCAAGCCATCATTTTGAATTAAATCATTAAAAGTGTCAGCTTCATTTTGTTTAAAAGGAAATTTTCCTTTTTTTTCTCTTGTTCATGTAGCACAACATTGCAGTCTCCTAGAACAATCCATGGTTTATCTATAACATTTGCCATATTTCTTATGATATCCCAAGAAGCTAATTTAAGATGAGTGTAAGAACTACCATAAAAACAAATTAGAAGCCAGGAATTATCATTATTGTTTATCTGTACATTTACATTTATGTAATTATAATCATAATCTATGATTGTTATTTGAATGTGATTTTTCCAAATCAAACACAATCCCCCTGCAGTACCTATAGGAGGAACTAGCCAGTAATTGTAAACATTCACTGTTCTCATTATATTCTTCATTTCCTTATGTTGTTGTTTAGTTTCAGACAAAAATAAAATGTCGGGGTTATGTTTATCTAGCAGATCTTTTAGGCTATTAGTAGTTTCTACATTTCCTAGTCCTTGGCAATTCCAAGCAATTGTAATAATAAACTGCCAGAAGTAAGAGACCTCTGGATATTCCATACTAGTAAGAACAAGCAAAATAAAGAAGAAAGTTTGAACATATGTCACAGTCCCTAATTTTTTCTGTTTTTTCCTAATCATGTTTCTAAACGTCATACCAACTATATCAAAATGCTCAGCAATATGTGGGAATAACACACCAACACAAATTAAATTCACAACAAGAAAAGCAAATTGCACATCATCTAAAGATTGCACACACCCCCTTAATAATTTGACATCAACAGATATGGTTGGCAAAGATGTGTTTATGCATTTATCATGGAGATATGTAAATTTTCTCTTATTCCTGTAAGTATCTAACTTATTTTGCACTTGAAACAGGTTTAGGCTTACCTTTTTCGCTAAAATTTCCCCTTGTTCCATCATCCTAACTTCAACTCCTTGATATGCTAATTTCTTCGGGCCTTCGTTCTCTTATGCGTCTGTACTGTGTCTTGTGAGGTTGTTTATCTCTTCTTCGATTCCAAATTGCTTCACTTCTCGAGTCCTTGACTTTCTCAAAATTTTCCTATTTTTCCAGTTGTATCGAATGTAATCGGACCAGTACCCATTAGCTTTGAGAGAGCAATTAAACGTCTTTTACAAAGTTTAATGAACAACATGTAACTGTTAAAAAGATTTCAGAAGAAATAGTCAAATGAGAGAAAAAATCAATCACAAAGTCGAAATACAAAGAGCAATCTCAAATGAAATTGAAACAGGAATATATAGAAATAGTAATGTAAGAATCAAAATTAAAACCTTGTGGATTAATTAAAATCCAATTTGGTTGTGATAAATTCGCAGAGGATGAAGATTCCAGAAAATGTAAAATTGGAGACTTTGAATTGAAATCTTATGAATCCTTAGGAGGCTCAGGCTGAGAATCTGATGCAAAAAGTCTTGGGAACAAAATATCAGGTCTTAGTAACTTTGAAGAAGTGGCTTTGAGACTTGGAGAACCAGTGTCTTATATATAAATGGTGTTTTAGTCACTTGAGATATTAGATCTAAGAGGGGTTTTGATTAGATAGGCAAGACAATGGGTTAATGGTGGTTATTGAATGTCATCACCGCCGACAGCGGTGTTTACTGGCTAGATTATGGTGTTTAGAGGTGGTTACTGGTAACGTGGAGGAGGTTTTGGGGGTGGAGAGGAAATCGCCTGATTTCTGATGAGAGAGGAAAACCTACCAGGAAACTTGTTTCCTATTTTCTTCCCTTTTTCTGATGAGAGGAGATAATAAGATAACAAAGCTTTAAGGAAAAAAAGAGATAAAGTAAGGCCCCTTAATGCCAAAAGTTCCGATTAAATTGACGACGAAATAAGATCTCGGATAAGCTCAAATATCGATCCAAGGGATGAATTTAAAACTGGAGTCTTCTGCAAAATTATTACTTCCTAGTCGGTAAACAAAAGTGGGTAACGGTGTCTAAGGATCTTTAGTGTTTTGGGTAAGAGGTGTCTTAGTAACTTGGTGTCTTGGTATCTTCTAGTAACAAAGAGTCTTCAGGGTCTTGGTATCATAGAGAGCTGCAGAGATTTTGGTAGCCGGAGGTGCGAAAGGTAGCCGGGATTGATAGAATTTTATGTTTAAAATATTGCAGGAGGTAGCGAGATTAATCTCAAGAGATTGTTTTTTCCGGTCAGATTAATTTATCATCAGGTTGGTCTTGGGTATCGGTTGGATTCCATTTCTGAGCTTTGAATCTTCTTTCCGGTCAGATTCCGGTCATTGATTTTCTTTTTCCGTGATCTAACGGTCAAAAAACAGCTAAAGAACTTGGTATTAGTGGTGGTTTTCAGGTCACAGTTATGGGAAACACCACCGCAAAGGGTGGTATTGAGAAGAAACTTTTGGAAAAGTAGAAGAAGAGGAGTCGTACAGAGAGAGAGAGAAAATCAACCCTCCTTATTCGTGTTATATATTTGTTGTTTTCCGGCAAGAGCGATCTTCTGTGCTTATCCCTGGCGACATGTTAAATCGTAATTTTTTTATTATAAAAAATAACAAAATGCAGCTGGTTTCATAGTGAGTATGTGAAAGGAAAAGCAAAAAAAATTCAATTTTGGATAAGACCGTGAGACAAGGAGACTAACTACAAGAAAAAGTCAAAACCATTCACTTGTAGACATAACTTATGCCATTTACATTCAAACTTCCCGCCCATGGTTCACATTAGATGCTGGACCAGTTTGCACGAGGATTTTCAAGAAGCTGCTAATTACCTCAATACTCGGTCTCTATCAACATTAATTGTTTTCCGATTAGGCCATTACAGTATTTGCAGTTTTTGTCAATGTTTTAAGAACCGGACCCGACCGGCCGGTTAGACCGGTAAACCAGTAAGAAAAACGATCCGGTTCATATATGATCCACAAATATGTTGAAAAACCCAGTAAACCGGATGACCCGAACAGTTCAACCAGTGAACCAAGTGACCCAACTGGGTTTTAGCGGTTCACCTAGATTTCCTTTCCGTCCACAAAATTGAAGAAAAAACTCAGGGGAGAAGATACGGAACTTGATCCGATGAATTTTGATTAAACGGGAGTTTTCAATTTGAGATATCTCAATTTAATAAAGGAGAAAGAAAAAATGTTGTAGTGAGGCTGAAACTCTAGGGTTCCTGTTAAATGCTACAATGGTGTTTCCATCATCAATTAGTGTTGCTGGAATAAGAGAAAAAGAAATATATTGATGGATAGATTGATGCTTTATCATTTGGATTTGGCAAAAATTATGTTGAGGAAATGAACAGAAAGATTGAGAGAGAACTATGGAGGCGGACAAAAAATGGATGTTTGCTTTTCAAAACTCAAAAGGTAAGAGAAAGTGGCAGATGCTTGATATTTAGGGTTTCTTTTTTAAATAATGTTGAAATACCCATAACAAACACGTGGGGACCATAAGCTGATCAATTATCAGTAGGGCTGTCAATGGATGCTAACGTAACGGATAAAGGCTCTGCCGTTGCCGTTGCCATTAAAAGTTAGCGGATATCCGTTATCCGTTAATTTCCGGCGGAAAGGAAATTAAAAAATATTACCATTACGTTGGACTTACCGGATAACGGATATTTTTCCGTTACCATCCCATGTCGTCAGACAAACACAAAACAAAGCTAAAAACACGTAACAACTTTTAAATCCAACAAAACAGGTTCTAAATCCATGCCACACCAAAAAAAAAAAGACATACAGATGTTCATGCCACACAAGAAAACAAGTTCAGCATCTTCAGATGTTCTAGCAAAAGAAAAAACCATGTTTTTTGCAAAAAAAAAAAAAAGACATCTCCATCTCCATTTGCTGCAAATGCATTCCTCATCCATCTCCATTCTCCACTGCCAAGTGCCAACTGCATCTGCAAATGCATTCCACCTTACTCCTTAGTCCCGAACTTCTGCATTTTGAAAGGAAAATCAAAAGTGTTAGACATTTTAAGCTGACAAGTGACAATGTCATTGTCAGTACAATAAGCATCTAAATTGCAAATAAAAGATTAAGATGTAAGGAAACTTACTAGTAACACAACTATCACTCATCACTGAGAGTAAGATCTCGCGACCAATCACCCAAACAAAGCAATGCTTCAACAAGATCTGGAGCTAATGAACTCTTGTGAGATGTGAGAACCACATACCAATACTAAACATAGATTACGAAGCTACACTTGTCACTGGAACTTAAAACATCTCTTGCAATCCTTGAGAGAGTTGGTTCAATGGTCAGTGCCTTTAGGAAGAAGCTGGTTCGCTAAGTGAGTCTCCAATTCTGACTTCTGAACCTCAAAGACATTGTTTTCCATAATAAAATCATCATAACCAAATTCATATGAAGTTGTAGTTGCAGAGATCTCCATTCCAAATGAACTCATTCCACTATCATAATAACTGAACTGTGGTGTTTGTTTCATAAGCACAGTAAAGAGCATTGAGTGCAAGCTCAAATTTGTTATAGTGACTTTGATAGTGATTGACACCATATACTCTCTTCATAACAAACTCCACCCATCTAGCCTTATATCTAGGATCTAAAACAACTCCAACTCCCATCAAAGTGTTACTTTCTTTCCAAAGAGCTATCAAATTTCATCCTCATATTCTTGGCCATGTCTCTGATATACTCATGCTCACTTGATTCCCAGATCTTAATGCATCTATTAACTTCTTGCGCCCCATTATAATACAAATTTGTTGTGGGATACTTAATCCCAGCAAATTTGGTTGAAATGACATCAAACAATTCCAAACATTCACATATATGTATTCCTTATTGTCACTCCTTAGAAGATGGTAGTATCTTGAAGTCATTATCCAATTCAGCTAGCCTAACAAAATCTTGTCTCAAAAAAATTGCATCCTTTAGCATCTTAAGGTGGAGTTCCACCTGGTATCCACATCTAAACCCACATACCTTGAAGCAGGAAGCTTAACTTGGGCCATTGCACATTCAAATCTCTTTTTCTAGCCTGACTTGACTTGACATATTTTACACACTCTCTAACTGCATTTATAAATGGAGCAGCTACTCTCATTCCCCACCCAACAATCAAGTGCAATACATGATTACTACACCTCATTTGGAACATATCCCCATTAAGAACTAAACAGTTTTTGCTATCAAGCCATTTCTTCAGATTTTCCATCATAACATTGTTGGAGCTAGCATTGTCATCAGCTACAGCAAAAAGATTATTGTCTATGTTCCAATCTAGACACACTGATTTCACTACAGATGCTAGAACTTCTCCAGAGTGTGGTTATGGCACTAAAGTATATGCTAGTATTTTCTTAATCAGTTTCCACTCCTCATCTATGTAATGCAGTGTCACACATCCATCCTTTGTATGCTTACATGACCACATATCTGTTGTTAAACTACATTTAGATGTAATATTCTCAAAAATTGTTCTTGTAATTGCAGTTTGAACTCGGTTGTTAGTCTCATGATGTCTTCCCTAACTGTATTCCTAGTGTAAAGCTTAGCAGTAGGATTCAAAGACTTAACAAACTCTCTAAAATAAGGATGCTCAACTATAGTGATTGGATAACCATGTTTAGCAATCATTTTGGCAACTAATGTCCTAGTAACAACAGCATCATACTTCCAATTGGCTAACTTGGTTTGAGCATTACCTGTTCTGACAGAAGTAATCTTCCTTTTCATTCTTATTCTCAGGCTTTTCTATGCGAGATTCTAGCATGGTAATGCAAGCTACTGGTTCCTTGGTTACTTGGGAGCGGTATCTTCTTGTGACAATGTTTGCATTCAAATATAAGTATCCCAACCTCCTTCCCTTTTACAACCTTCTTTCCAATTTTCCTGTCAAAATAAACCCATACATCAGACCTTACGGAGCACAGTTTTTTCTTCTCTTCAGCTATAACTGGGTCTTCATCTACTTCTACATCTGTTTTTCTTCTTCTCTAGGACGAATTGCAGTGTAATGTAAAGCAGTGTTGAATTAATTCGAGAACCTTGAACTTGGTTGGATGCGTGACAACGAATAAATGTGATGCAACTGAAAATGAGAGATTCTGTGAAGACCCAACATGGTTTGATGCTCCTCTTTCGCTTTAGGGCATGATTAATATCACAAATCTGAAATTGTGAACCCTAATTTCAGAAACCCTAAATTGAATATTGAGTTTTGAAGATTGAAATTAAACTCAAAGGAAATTGAAGAAGAAAACCCTAGTTTCTAATCAGTAATCACACGTGATTTCTATAGAGAAGACGATGATTTTTAAGGCAGAGAAGACGATGATTTTAGGTTTTCTCTCTTTTTCTCTCTGTTGTGCCGATAAAATTGAAGTGAAGAATGAACTGAATGATTCGACGAATGCACCCTAGGTGTAAGAGTTTACACGTGCAGTACGCACGTTTCCGGATAACAGAACTAAACCTAACGGAAATACACGGTTCCACTACCGTTACGTTAAGAAGGGATTATCCGTTAGCTTATCGGTATCGGATATCCGTTTACCGCTATATCGGATGGTAGCAGTAACGGCTAACGGATTATCGGTATCAGATTTCGGATAATCGGTATCCATCGACAGCCCTAATTATCAGTTGTTTTCATTTTAAGCCCACACGAGATTAACCTTCTTTTAAGCCCACACGAGATTAACCAACATGTATGTTAGTATTTATTTATATATGAATTGATCCCGTGAACCGCTGGTTGAACCACTGGTTAAACCAATGACTCTTGACCCAGTAAGTGTGCCGGTTCGATGCCCGGGCCGGTTTTCAAAACATTGGTTTTTGTACGAGGCTCATTTTATTAATTTATTCTTAGCACGTGAAACGAAGTTGTGCAAATAATACGGCTGGAAAACCTTCACTGAAGCCGGTACAATTTTAAGCTTAGCTGACGGTATAAAAAAAAGACGTGCCGGAAACCAAACGGCAATAATTCAAGATTAGGGAACACAGTAAAACATTTTGGCAGAAGTAAGTGTTGCTGAATAAATGAGCAACAGACAAACAAACGTGTTGTCCTTTGGTGGGAAGGTACACCATCAAAAAAAAAAAATGGAGTCAAAGGAAGAGTAGGGGAACAATATCTCTTGTGTTCCACGGAATTATATGGTTTGAAGAACTGATTGGTCAGCTGTGATTACGCTTGCAGATATGTGAGCTAATAGTAGTGGAGGGCCAGAGTACACGTAGTGTCGTAGCAAGTCACTTGGGATTCTACTTGAGCCAGACTGATTGGTTGGTTGTGAAATAATCTCACTTGCTTCCAACGGGTAAATTTTACAAGCCTACCTTCAGTTCTTTGGTGCCAGGTAAAAATAAAAGAAAGAAAAAGAAGCTAAAAGTTACTTATTGGAAATGCTATTCGTCCCCTTCTTTCCACCTCCTACAATCTAAACCACATCTAGATTTGAATTAATATTCAGGTACAAGTAGGGTTAACCATTCTCCGGATGTGAATAAGGAGGTGGAACAAAAGGGAGTTGAATAGCACTGCCAGTTACTTATCGAGGAGTAACGATAGTTAGTCCTCCTACTAACCGTATGCTTTCTTGGTCGGACAGACTTTACATTGAACATCACACCAAAATGTGGTTCGTTCTTGAGGATCGCTTAGTTAGAGAGTTAAACATTTAAATGGCATCGTATAGTATGACATGGTTTCACCCATTGGTAAAGGCTCTTTGCCCAACATTTTTTCTTCCTCACCAAACAAAGTATAATGAAAAAACTCACGGGCACGTAAGTGCAAAGCAATAATCTAAAAAGATAAAGAGGGATGTGTTATAGCAAAAATTGTAGGCATCTGGTGTATGATGTTGGTATAGGAACAAATAGAACATAACACTTTGATAAACTTCACTCTTTTGGAAGTGATTTTATTATTCTCTCGGATCTATCTCTCGACAAATAGAAGATGTGGCCTTTACAAAGGCTTACGACGAATTGCCAAACCTAGAAAACAAAGGAAGATCACTACAAAATCTAAACAAATAAAGAGAAATCTTAGCAAAATCAAAAGAATACGTTGTCATGCCACAGGCTGTGTAATATCTCTTATTTCCTAACAAAAAATATTTTAAACTAACCAAACTCAGAAAAGTATCCATAATTGGTTAACGAATACGGTTGCGTCGGTCTCTTTCTTCCAAGTAGGATTCAACCTGGTCTTGCACTACATCATTTTCCCATGGAAGGAGGAAATTCTCCCTCGAATAAGGCAGGTCGTCGTCAGATGAGTCACCAATGTAAGGAATGAGATAACGCATATTGAATACATCTGTCGTGCGAATATGAATTGGAAGCTTCAGATGGTAAGCATTAGGATTGATATTTTAGATTATTTCCAAAGGACGTACCTTACGAGGACCCAATTTGTTGTAAGTGCATGCTGAAAAGCATTCTTTAGTGAGTGCAGCCCAAATAAAATCACCCACGTCAAACTCAACGTAGTGACGATGACGATCCGCAGCTGCCTTATACTTGTTGGAAGAAGCAACCAAATTCTGGCCTGTAATAGTATGAATGTCTTGCAAATTCTGATCTAAAGCATCAGCAATATAATGGATTCTTTGTAAATCAGGAACAGGTGCGAGATCAATGGCAGAGCGAGGATTAAACCCACATACACCTGGAAGGGACTAAACCCTGTGCCCTTATTGTAGTAGCAGGATTTCCCACACTACACCCCTTACTCGATTTTGCTTAATTAATCCATTGGAAGATGTAAGATCAAGAACATTTATTGATTGAATTCATGAAGTGTTTACACAGGAAAATAGAATTACACTTGAAAGTTAAAACACTCTTAAACTTTCTCTCTCCTAATGACTTGCCTAACCATTCCAAAAAGATCTCTCCTCTTACAGACTCATTGAGCCCTTTATATAGGGTAATACATAGTGGATGACAGCTAAGCTCCCCTTTATTTTCGGGAATGTCTCGCGAAGTGTCGCAGATGCACAAACATTGACTCTCGCGACACTTCTTAATCCTCGCCAGGTCTCACGTCTTCTTTATGTTTTGCCTGTCGTTATTCATTGCGTCGTTTATTTTTAGCTCCCTGCGACTCCCTCGCGACGCCGTCGTTCATTAATCTCGCGAGTCTTGTACGCTGCGATATTATGATCCTACATCTTGCCTCTTTTTCCTTGAATATTGCTTGAAGAGCGATTTGAAGGAAAAATTCATTGTTGTCATATTCCTTGGTTTCAATTGGTGAAGGAACGAGCGAAAGAATACTTTTCTCAAAAAGTACGTACTTGCCTCTATTCTTTTGTGTAGTTCCGGAACTTCTTTGTAATACATATGCGAAGTGCCATTTCTTGTCTCGGGAATTACAGAAAATAATCAAAGTATCGCAATTTCTCCTCGCCTACCAAGAAATACACTGTATATTTGGATTTTACTAAAGTTCTTTCCGTCAGGTTTCCTTGGATTTAGCAGTGACCGCTTACACGTGTCTATATTTACCTCTTTTACCGGTGCATTTAATGTTATCCGGTCATAATATTTTTCTCGTCTATTTATAGGAGCATCCCTTGTGAAAAATTTTCCTTTTCCTTTTCATCTTCTTCATCGTCTGCAAGTGTTCTTCTTCTTCATCGTTCTGCAAGTGTTTGCTTATTGTTGTCTCTTATCGTCTTCTTCACCACCCTTACTATTCCCTACCAGTTGTTACTCTCATGGCGTCCAGGTTTGTTAATTTTGCCACATCTGGCTGATTTTGTGGTTGATCAAATTTGTGATTAGCTTTCTTTGTTGAAATCATACTGGTATGATTAACTTTGTAGTTTTCTTTCTGCCATTGTTGTTTAGCAAGAACCAACCCAGAAATAAGTTTACCGTGAAGAATCCTCTTCTTTCTTTGGGCTCGCCATCGAAATCTACTTCAGCCACAAGAATCCCCGCACAACCAAAGCTCACTTCGCGAGCAAAATCTATGGCTTCAAAAAAAGAAATCCTGCAGTGACAAGGTATTCAAGAAACATTTATTTTTATCAACAATACATTGTTGCCTCTCTTTTTATTTAATTTGTCATTCGCGGGATGATAAAACTACGTCATGCTCCCAAAAAGCCTCGCTACTCCAAACTGTTACTCCCCGACGTTCCATTTCCTTCATTCACACCTTCATCTCCTGGCTGCGAAATCTTCGCAAGATAATTTTGTGCCCCCTTCCCGGTACTACTACCAACGACAATATTTCTATGCCTCAACTCCTTATAGACCAAGTTCCTTATAAGCTGTCCTACTATAGACGATCTTATACCTTCTCCTGCTTATCAATATCCCCTGCTATTTCTCCAATCACTTCTCTCCCTGAAACCTCCTCTTCTCATGAGATTCCTTTGACAAAAGGACGACTCGTCTTCTTTGTCCTAACAAATTCCTCTAACTAATGAAAATTTGGAGGGGATAGATGTGGCTTTTAAGGTCCTTTCGATCTTGTGAATGATGCCAAAAAGGCTTCTACCGATCTGTCAAGTCGAATGTCTGCGAGATTATAAGTAAGCATCTTGGCTCACGAGAGGATCTCAAGCATCTTTAGTTCAAGAGGTTAATAAGTCAAGGATGATCTCCAAGTTATGGGTTGTGAAGTGCAATAATCTCCACCTTGAAAATCAAAATTTCTCGGTATCTCACTAGA
This sequence comes from Papaver armeniacum, assembly GCA_023531295.1. Taxonomy (NCBI): domain Eukaryota; kingdom Viridiplantae; phylum Streptophyta; class Magnoliopsida; order Ranunculales; family Papaveraceae; genus Papaver; species Papaver armeniacum. The sequence goes on along the minus strand of JAJJWW010019524.1, from coordinate 655,859 downwards.
TCGTGATAATCTTCGCAAGAAGAATGAAGAATTAAAAGGTATGCTCTTGCCGTCCCCACTTTTTTTTTTTTTTTTTTTTTTTTTTTTTTTTTGCAACTCAAACCCTTGCTCGTCCTCAAAGTATTAAACCGAGAAACGAATAATGGAGATATATCAAGCGGAGTCTATCGCTGAAGAAGTTCGAGTTGAAAGAGATGCTTGGATGGAGCGCGATAATCTCTTAGATAATCTTCATACCTATGCGGTGATCAAATAAATAACTTGTCTAAAGAGAATTTTGATTTATCGCAAGAGCAAATCTCATTAAGTAATGACTTATCTCGCCTCTCTTATGCTTTGACTAAAACTAATTTGGAGTTGGAAACTTTATCGGATGAGAATCGAACTCTTTCTCAAGAGAAACGTTCTCGTTGAATAAGATGGCGAGCTACTCGCAGCAATATAATGCTTGTCAAAAGTTATGTGAAGAACACAAACAAGCTAATCATACTTTGAAAAGCCAACTTGAAGAAATTACTTTGAGAGAGATAAACTTATTCAGGGGTAGAATAACGTTGAGTGTAAAAGCGAAGCAATTCAAGAACAATGTGTCAAATTAGAAAAATCCAACTCTACTCTCACGACCGAAAACTCCATACTTGTTTCTAATGAAAAGAATTTGCGATCTCGATTGAAAGGCTTAGTGGGAGATTCATTTGATGATGTCATGGACCGCTTGGGAATAATTTCGCAGCTTTAATTCAACATCTTACTTCTCAAAGGAAGGTAGTCAAATTATTTGACTATCTTAATTTATGTATTTATTCCATGAATGCTTTATTACCCGAAGATGCCAATAATGTTCGATAAGAATTTTCTCTCGATTTTGTGTATTTGTTATGCAGTGACTCTGAGAGAAAGCTTCGCTCCACTATCTCCACCCTCGGAGTCGATTATTCTAGAATTCGCAAGGAAAACGGACTACTCTCGCGTCTCTTGCTCGTTCTCGCGACCGTGCGGAGCGAAGATTTGATTATATGTCTTATTGTAAGGATATTGATAGTAAGAATCGCGAAGGCATTGCTTCGCCAATTCTCTCCTAAAGCGGAAATTCTTGTGAATAATATTTTGCTTTCCAAGTCTCTTGATCCTATCCACGTCGATCCTTTGGAAGTAAGTGATGATGAAGTTCCCAATGCTCCAGGATAGTGATTATGAATATGAAAGTGGCGAAGATCTATCGATAAGGAAGTCGTTGATGAAGATAGAAAAATTTACGATGAAAATCCGGCAATTGGCGAGAACAAAGGTGAAGAAAACATTTACAAGAAAATCCATCAACCGGCGAATGTGAAGGCTGATCAAGGCGCGAAAAAGCCTCAACCATCCTCTCAGATGCGAGAGTTAAATTCTCTTTGTAATTTGTTAGAATTCCTTTTTGTTCGAGTGACTTAACTCTTTTGATTGAGTAATTTCCATATTTCTTTCTTCCTTTCTTAAGTAAGATCACCTTGCGAGCATGTTCGCTCATTGAATCTTTTATTAAGTAAATCCATCCCAATCGGGGATTTGATTTTAATTCTTCTCATCATGCGACAAAGTCGCAGGCCGCATTTACATTTTCATGCAATGGCCCATTGACCTTGCCTTATCATTTTTGTGTGGTCTTCCAAGTCAGACCTCCCTAATTAGAGGTCTTCCCCGCCACCTTTCATTGCGACAAAAAAATCGCAGGACGTCTTTACACTTGCATGTAAAGACCCATTGATCTTGCCTTATCATTTTCCAAGTATTTTTGCCTCTGCGGGATATTTTAGTTGCGACAATATGACAGGTCTATATATCTTTGCGAACACATAGCCCCATGACATTGCCGTCGTGCGACGAAATCGCGGGACGTCCGTACACTTTCATGTAAAGACCCATTGATCTCGCCTTACCCTCGCGTTAGTATTATTGCCTCTGCAGGATCATTTGCACAAATATGACGAGCCTAAATTCTCTTGCGAGAACAGAGCCTCATGACATTTTATCTGTTTTGACACCCCCCTAATGGAGAGCGTCGCCTTATCATCTCCCCGGTTGCCCCTTCAAGGAGGCGAAACATCGGCCATACAAGACTAGCTCCTCCCATCCGGTCTTAACAACAACCGGTTGTTTTCTGACCCTCTTATCCCTTATACCTATGGTTTATGGTTACGAGATGCACCCTAAGTGGACTTTTCTTCGGGCGAGTGCAACTTATGCCAAGACTTGCCAAGAATGGCCAGGGTAGGTTCATCCATCCGGCACTCCGGCTCAACCGTGTACCTCGGCGCCTTGAGCATACATCGACTCTAAGAAGAGACCCTCGGTCGCCCAACCAGGGTATAACCTACATATATAGTTGGGAATCCAAGGTACCTCTTCCGGATAGGCTTTCATGGGCCCCAAATTTCCATGACTCGAGGCTTCGGGAGCGGTGTAACCTTCCCCACGAGCCATGTCGAGAGATACCCCCTTATATGACGCACTTTAGGTCTTACATTTGCCTCTTACGAAATGTTATTCGCGAACTAGGGTGTACGCCATAAAGGTTCGTCCCATTCATTCATTCTTTTTATTCAATCATTCTTCATCCTTTGCTATTTTGTTCGCGAGATATTCGCCATTCATTCATTTAATCATTCGTTATCTCTTGTTGTTTTGTTAAGTCATTCATGACTTTTTGTTATTCTTGTCGCGAGATCTTCGCGTATTTTCTCTGCATTTCACTGAATGCCGTAAATATCTTGCGAAGAAGTACTTTATTTTAATTCCATTTTCCTCTCTCATTTTTACGGGTAATATTTCTTTAGGTATAACCTATTCCATGGTCTATCCAACTTTTGTCCCACATCTCTTCCTTCGGGATCCATCAATCTATATGCCCCCGTACCAACTACTTCTTTGATGATATACGGTCCATCCCATTTTCTCGCCAATTTGCCTCCACTTTCTCATTGATATATTGGGGTTTCACGCAACACCAAGTCTCTGGTTGGAACTCACGTATTTTGACACGCTTGTTATATTCTCTAGCCAGTCTTCGATAATTCTCCATGTGTCGCAAGGCCTTTTCTCGTTTTCTTCAATTCATCCAACTTGATTAGAATGTTGCCCGCGCTAAGATTTTCTCCCAGGACCTCTTTTTTGGTTGTCGGAATCACGACCTCGGTTGGGAGTCTTGCTTCCACTCAGTAAGTTAAGCAAAAGGGGACATTCTGTGGCTTCTCTTCTAGTTGTATTATAAGCCCATCTTTGCATTGGGTACTTGTTACACCATCCCCTATTGTGTCCTTCAACTTTTTCTTCAATATATCGGCAATTGTTTTGTTTGTTGCCTCCGCTTGACCATTAGCTTGTGGATATAATGGAGTTGATTTTGCACAAAATATATGAAATGCATTAAGTAGCAACTCTATATTTTGCCCTTCAAACTTTTCCCGTTATCAGATACCAATTGTGCAGGAATCCCAAATCTGCATATAATATTTTCAAATATGAAAGTAAAAATATCCTTATCGCGAATGTGCTGGACCGCTTTCACCTCTGACCATTTTGTGAAGTAATCTGTTGCGACGATTAAGTATCTTCTCATCTGTTCCCGGTAAGAATGGTCCCACAATGTCTAAACCCCATTTTCCAAAAGGCCACACACTTCTTGAAGAATTTAAGCTGTGCTCCCGGTGCATGTATCTTCTTCCCATGTCTTTGACAATCTTCGCAGCGCCTTTGGATATTGCTCTCGCGTCTTCATGCATATATGGCCAATAATATCCTTGCGTCTTTGCCTTATATGCCAAAGATCTCCGCCGCTGTGATTTCCGGCATCCCCACTATGCAGCATCTTCAATATGGTTTCTCCTTCTTTCCTTGATAGACATCGAAGCGAGGGTCCCTCAAAAGAACGTCGATAAAGCACGCCATCTCGTAATTCATAAATTGTTGCCCCGCTTTTTAACTTGTGTGCTTCCAATCTATTTCTTGGTACCTCGCCTTTCATTAAGTACGCGTGAAGTTCCACTCTCCAATCTTCCTCGCGACCTTGCATTTCATCTACCACCATCATTATATCTGCTTCTTGTCCCTCCTCTTTATTAATTGATGGCGCCCGATGGCGTCGTATTTTGATATTCCTCGCGATTAGATTCTGTCATCATACTTGATATAAAGGCAAAAGCGTCTGCGAGTCTATTATCTCTCCTTGATATGTGCCTCCATTTTATTTTTGGTATCTGTGTCTTGACAACACTTCTACAAGCTTCACGTATTTACGTAGAGATGGATCATTTGTAGCATACTTCTCTGTTATTTGACAAATTGCTAATTGCGAGTCCTTTGGTAATCCTCACATTCTCCAAGTTTCATTTCTATTGCGAATTTTAGAGCATGTATTATAGCTTCATACTCCGTTTCATTATTGGTAGACTCAAATTCCAATCTAAAAGCGAAAGCTAACTTATTGCCTTACGGCGAAATCACAACAATTCCCACTCCTTTACCTTCTCCATTGGATGATCCATCCACTAATATTTCCCACCGATCTGGCTCAGTTAACAAATCTTTTGGATCTCCATGCTCTTCTTCTACATCCATCATTTCATCCACTGCTTCATCTTCCTCCAAAGGAAATTCTGCCAGAAAGTCTGCGACAACTTTGTGACTTTGTTGAAGATAATATTTCATATTTCAGTTTGTAATGGCTTATTTGAGCATTCCACCTTCGACTCTTCCTGATCTTTTGAATTTTTCATTACTGACTCAATTGGTACCTTTGTCACCACTTTAACAGTATGTGCCTGAAAATATATGCGAAGTTTAAACGACGCATAGACTAACGCCATGATTAGTTTTTCAATCTTCGAATAATTTCTTTCTGCAGCATTAAAAGTTTCTTGATATAATAGATTGGTTTTTCTACTCCTGCGTCCATTCGCGATAAAGCGCACTTAAGGCATGCGATGTTGTCGCGAGATATATTAATAATTCCTCTCCTGGTTACGCATACGCATAATGGATATATCCATTAAATGCTCTTTGATCCCTTGCAAAGCCTTTTCACATTCGTCCAGTCCACTTAAATTTCGATCCTTTTTTTCTTACATTGAAAAAGTGTTTACACTGTCAGATGACCGCGAGATGAACCTTCCTAGTGATGCTAGTAACCCATTCGACTTTTGAACATCCTTCTTTGTCGCGAGTGTCGGCATATCGCGAACTGCTTTTACTTTCTCCGGATCAACATGTATTCCTTCCTTTGATATAATGTAACCCAAGAACTTTCTGACGCTTACTCCAAAGGTACATTTTTGGGATTAACTTTGATGTTGAAACGCCTCATTTGTTCAAAAATTTCTTTCAAGTCTCGCACATGATCTTACGCCTTTTTACTTTTTATTAACATGTCATCTACGTATACCTCTAGTGTTTTATGTATCCATTCTGCGAATACCTTTTCTACCATCCTCGATATGTTGCTCCGGATTTCGTAAACCAAACGGCATTTTAGTATAGCAATATAATCCTCTTGGAGCGAAGAAAGAAAGTATGCTCCTGATCTTCCTCGGCGAGGAATCTGGTTGTAACCTTTGTATCCGTCCGAGAGATGATACTCTCTCATTCCCATTTCTTGATTCGACTAGTTGTGGAATATCGGCGGTGGAAAAGCTGTCTTTAGGGCAAGCTTTATTTAAGTCGAGTGAAATCAATGCAAATCCGTATTCCCTTGTTCTTCTTTGGAACTATAACCATATTCGCTATCCATTCAGGATATTTTGCTTGTCTAATAATTCCCGCATCCAGCATCTTCTTCAATTCTTCTTCTATCGAGGTGATATCTTTGTTGCTATCTTTCTAATTCTTTGTTTAAATGGCTTCACGTTTTTATCAATTTCTAACTTGTGACAGGCGATCGACGGATCTATACCAGGCATTTCATCCATATCCCATGCGAAGATGTCTTTATAATCTCGCAACAGATCGACAGTTCTTTTTCTTCATCTACGCTTCCATGCTAGTTCCAATCTTTAGCATCTTGGGTTTTTCCTTAGTTCCAATATTCACTTCTTTAGTTGATTACGCGCGACGTAAGCGGCCTTCGGTTCTCCCATAGGGGTTGGTCCTTTCGCAAGATCATCTTCTTCTCCCGAGATCTCGCCAGGTGTTCCTTTTCCTTCCTTAGCTCTTATCATGTAAATTCTGAATTCTTCTTCTTTCTTAGATGCCCTCGCCATCTTTTGCGGTATTTTGATATGTTCTTTCGCTTGTTTATTTGTTCCTCGCAACACTTTACTTCATTTTGATAATATATTCTTCCCTTGGCAGCGTCCCCTCTGATCTCGCTGATTCCAGTTGGTGTAGGGAACTTGATACATTGATGAAGCGTCGACGCCACGGCTTTTTATTGCATGTACCCATGGTCTTCCTAGTAACATGTTGTATGGTGATTCTATATCCACCACACTCAATGTCACCTGTGTTTCGATTCCTCCTAACGGAATACGTATTTTTATCTCCCCTTTAACTTTTGTTATGGATTTACCAAAACCTTGAATATTGTATGCCGCGAAAATCATATCTTCGTCTTTATATCCCATCTTTTGTAAGCGTGATAGAACATGATGTTCACCGGACTCCTGTATCGATTAAAACTCCATTCATCACCCATGTTTTCATCGTATTCTCCGATTCTCTCCTTCCTTATACGCGTTTATTGCAATCACCGGTGGAGACATGTGATCCAAGTTTTCTTTTGATATTTCCCCGTAGTGAATGTTATCTCTGCTTTTCCCAATCCTTCAAAGGTGATGTCCTTTCTCTATCCATAATCTTTTTTCCTTCAAAATCCCGTTTGTGTATTTTTCCTCTGATATTTTCATGAAATTCACTAATCATTGCTCTTGTGTCTGTGCTGCATGCCATATCTTTTTTTAAATCCGTCTCATCCGATTTAAGATATTCCTTTCTCATTTTCTTGATTTAAACAACTTTAATTGCGATCTTCTCTCTTTTACCAATGATTCGTCCCTGTTTCTAGCGCATATGTAGTAGCAGGATTTCCCACACTACACCCCTTACTCGATTTTGCTTAATTAATCCATTGGAAGATGTAAGATCAAGAACATTTATTGATTGAATTCATGAAGTGTTTACACAGGAAAATAGAATTACACTTGAAAGTTAAAACACTCTTAAACTTTCTCTCTCCTAATGACTTGCCTAACCATTCCAAAAAGATCTCTCCTCTTACAGACTCATTGAGCCCTTTATATAGGGTAATACATAGTGGATGACAGCTAAGCTCCCCTTTATTTTCGGGAATGTCTCGCGAAGTGTCGCGAGATGCACAAACATTGACTCTCGCGACACTTCTTAATCCTCGCCAGGTCTCACGTCTTCTTTATGTTTTGCCTGTCGTTATTCATTGCGTCGTTTATTTTTAGCTCCCTGCGACTCCCTCGCGACGCCGTCGTTCATTAATCTCGAGTCTTGTACGTTGCGATATTATGATCCTACACTTATGAGTAGCTCTGTTGTAATCAAACTCAACTTGAAACAAGTATTGATCTTATTGTTTTGTATGCGACCCAATCAAGCTACTAAGTAAAATATCAAGGGAACTATTGACCACCTTGATCTGGCCATCCGTTTGAGGATGACACACGTTGCTAAACTTCAAGTCTGTATGTAGTACTTTCCATAAACATCTCCAAAAGTAGCTCAAGAACTTAGTGTTAGAGCATTGCTCGGTTGAACCCACCAAGCGTTGGTATGTTAAGGTTGGTTGTCATATTTTAGTATCAAAACTCAATTAGAGACGCTTGATTAAAATTACTAGATTCAACTTTGTTTAGGTTAGACTAGAAATTCTAGGAATGTTGAGACATACAAGTATTACTCTGAAGACCCGAAGAACGTGAAGATGTAACGACTACAACGAAGACATCATCCTTCCACTTGAGGTTAGTAATACTGACTTGACTTGTTTCCATTCATATCGTTTCTTTCAAGTGGTTTAAGATTAAAAACATAACATGCGAGGTTATATATATACTCTAGTATTGGACTTGGTCATATTAGTATGATCAAAGTGTCAAGGAAGTATATGAATTATGAAGTATAATGTTTATCTTTTGAACTTCGTAAATGCGACATCGACATAATCTATGTAACTTGTTACTTGATTGTGTATTGGATATAGATGTGATTTCATCCTAAAAAACAATGTTTTATTACATTGTTTTAAAGGAAGTACATATACGAACTCGTATCGTAATCTAAAATAAATCAATAGCTGTTTTGGTCCGGTTTTATATGAGGATCTTTTGGATGACCAATTCAAACCTAAGGTGGGAATTCAGGTAGAACCGATCTCAATTATGTTGAGAGTCAAGGTAGAACCGATCCTTACCTATCTTGGGATACATGGTAGAACGGATTCTATCTTTTGTTCGGGATCATGGTAGAACAAATCCCTACCTATATTGGGAGTTTTGGTAGAACCGATCCTATATTTTGTTATGAGTTATGGTAGAACTGATCCCTACTTGTATTGGGAGACTCGGTAAAACCAATCTTAACCTATGTTAGGAGTTATGGTAGAGCCGGTCTCAAGAGCAAAACCGATTTTAATTATTCACATATCACTTTAGGGTTTTGTGTGAGTTTGGAATTAGGGTTTGCTAGATATAAAAGTTCCAGATGTCGACATAATGTTAACATGTACATAATTCTTATCATTGATTGCTCAAAGATATTCCTTGATACTCAAGGTGATCCCAAACCGAAATATTGGATAATATTTTAAATAAGATTTTCGAATTATATTTTTTTGATTTCCTAACAAGCAAAACACATCTCTTGAAAAACTATATTACTTAAATGCTAAACTAATATTAGATATTTTATAATTAAAGAGAGATTTTGGAATTACAAGTTGGATATTAGTTGGAAATATGGAAAACGAAATTAGGTATTTTATTGCATATCTTGAGAATCTTTCGGTTTTGGAATTTCCTTGTTTCCCAAACAACCTTGGTATATAAATAGGGAAGTTTGTTATTCTTACAAACTATCCTTAGCCAGGTGAACTTCATATTATTTCTGGCGGAGCCGACTACTAGTATTACTTGTAATACTATACCGGAGAAGAAAGTACCCTATTTGGGTGAAATCTCTTACGTCCGCTCATTTAAAGACTTCTTTGGGATCAAGAATCTTTAGCAAGTACCGTTGGTGGGAAACTAGAAAAGAACACTTTTATTCAGATTTCGATTATTGATTTGATTGACTAACAATTTTTGAACTTTGATTGCACCTAGTTTTTTTTTCTGACATAAGGTCACTCAAACTAGATCAAAGTATCGACGTGATCTTCAAAATTGTTTTTAGATCTGAAGACAACTTGTGATTATCCATTGTTAACAGAGTACGTTTAGTGCGTGATCGATCATAAGTGGAATCAAGTTTTTGTATGCATGCACAATTGAAGACAACTAAAGATTCGAAGACAAGAAGATTTTTCTGATTGGTTTCGCATCTTATGATTTTACCTTAGGCACACATCTTGATTAGCTGGGATCCGACTAAGATCTAATTTATCTTTGGTAGATTTGATCAAGTAGGTATTCTTTAATATCTGAATTTGATAGTTGTGAATCTAGATCTGATTATTTTAGATCTTGATTGATCTTACCCGAAAAAGGAGTTTACTTATTTAAACGGAAGAGCCTTTGTCAAAACTCAACATATATTTTCGTAAAGATTAATAAAGTTATTACCAAATATCTTTGTTCCTTTAATATTTTGAATACGATCAAAAAGAGTTAGTGCTTAAGAGTTTTCATCGGTAAAGCAACTCAAGGTAGTGATTTCTATCTTGTAATTCACGTGCGTTGGCCAGACGGTTATAGGCGCAGGGATACTTATGGAATTAAGTAATTAGGGGTAGATTACTTGGTCTCAACTATACTAAGTTGGCTTTGTTCTTTGTATAGCGTCTTAATTCTGAGAGTATTCAAAACTGGACTAGGTCCCGGGATTTTCTTCATTTGCAGTTTCCTCGTTAACAAAATCTTGTTGTATGATTTTCTTTAACTTTCCGCAATTATAATTGTTTTATGATAATTAAAAGTAAATACACTAGTACGTTAATCCAAGACACTTGATTGTCATCCTATAGAATATCGCTTTCATACCGTAACTATTATCAAGTGTATACCTCGTTGTTGTATTGTCTCTACTTTGTTCATAGACGATCAAACTTGGTATCAGACTTATGGGTTGAAAACGAAAAGTTTATGGTGTACTTGGGTACCCTCGTCATTTTAATTGGTATCAGAGTAGGTATACACGAAAAGATATAACAATCTGTGCGATCCAACCTATAAGAAATGAGTTCGAGTTCACATGAATCGACTTCAGTTAACGTACTTCCAATAATTGGCACAACTAACTATCTGTGGAGGAAATATGCTAAAAAATCTTTTCTTCAATCATGCGATTTTAATACTTGGTTATTAGTCATTGATGGTTATAATCGTCCAAAAATAGAAGGTCCAGAAAATGAGTTCAAGCGTTTAGTTGATTATACAAGTGAAGAAAAGGCTCTTGCAAAGCACAATTCAGATGGTTTGAATGCTATCACTGATGTAAGTCGAGATCTACAACATCACGTCTCCACGTGTAAAACTTCTGAGAAAGCTTGGAATAATCTTCAGACCGTGTTCGAAGAAAATACATCAGAAAAGGAAGCTAGACTTCAAACCCTCACTTCTGATTGGGAAAACCTTATATGGATGATAACGATACTTTTGAAGAGTGTAGTTGCAGGAAATCCTACACTACACCCCTCACTAGAATTCACACAACTAATCCATTTGAAGATGAATAACTATGAATTTTATTGATTATTTTCTTGAAATGTTTACAAAGAAAGATAAAACAGAGATAATGAAATTACAATCACTCCAAATTTTCTCTCTCCTAATGACTTGCTTAACAATTCAAAAAGAACTCCCTCCACAACAGACTTACTCAGCCCTTTATATAGGGTAGTACACAGTGGATGACAGTTAAGCTGTCCTTTATTTTCGGGAATGACTCGCGAAGCATCGCAAGTGTACAAGTGTTCGTCCTCGCGACACTCCTAAATCTCGCTAAATCTTCACACCTTTCTCATGTTCTGGCTATCGTCATCCCTTGCGTCATTTATATTACTTCCCACTGCGACACCTTCGCAATGCTGTCGTTTATTAATCTCGCGAAGTATTAATGTCGCGATATTCTGATCCTACATCTTGCCTCTTCTCATGTCTTCTCTGCGAATGAGAGAATGTGATGAGAACCAATATTTTGTAATGCCGTAATCATTTACTTTCTATCAATCTTCTGCCGACAAGATTCCTTGAATTTAGGAATGACCGTCTACACGTATCTAAAACTTCCCTTTTACCGGGGTACATTTAATGTTATCCTATTCACTCTTTATCATCTATTTAAAGGAGGATTCCTTGTGAAAGCATTTCTTTTCTTTTACTTCGTCTTCTTCATCGTCCGCAACTATTTTCTGCTGCTTTTCTTCATCATCTTCTTCATCGTTTTCCTGCTACTATTTTTCTGCTACTGTTTCTATGGCATCAAGGTTTGTTAATTTCGCTGAATTTGATCATTTTGTGATTGATCTCTCTTATTGAAGTTGTTTTATTATGATATTGTTCTTCTTTTAATGTGTCTCCTGCCATTTTTGTTCCAGCAAGAACAAGCCCAGCACCAAATTCACCATCACGAACCCTAATATCTCTTTGGGTTCGCAACCGAAATCTACTGCTTATAAAAGAAAGCCTGCGAGTAACAAGGTATTTAAGAAACATTTACTCTTTTAATAACAATATTGTTGCCTCTGTTTCTTATTTAGCTTGTAATTCGCAGGATGACAAAAATGGTGATAAATTTCCCAAGAGGCATCGCCATTCTAAACCTGTTGCACTTCCTATTTCCTTTCCTGGGTTCAAGCTTACTACTTCTCCTGTAGTACCTTCGCAGGACAATTCACCCCCTCTAGCGATTGCTCCGCAAGATAAACCAATTCCTTCTTCTCAAGATAATCCGTCTTCTCCTGCGATATCCTCGCAGGACAAATCAATCCCTGAATTTTCCGTCAATGAAATTCTTCAAAATGAAACCCTCTCCACTTTTACTCTTAATACTTTTATCTCGCCCCCACCTGTTGATCAGGTTCCTTCAACTGGCACTCTTATAACCAAGGATGATTCAACTTTTACCTCTTCCTCCGTCATTTCCTCTTCCTCTGGATCTATTCCTCTTACCAAAGAAAACTTGGAAGGGATAGATGTAGCTTTCAAAGTTTTATCAGACATCATGAATGATGTTAAGAAGACCTCCACTGATCCTATCAGGTCTAGCGTTTTTGAATCCCTGAGTAAATATTTTGGTTCTGACACAATGTCGCGAACGTCTTTGGAACAAGAGGTTAAGGTCTTGAAGAATAGCCTTCTCAATATTTCGCTGGATCGTGATAATCTTCGCAAGAAGAATGAAGAATTAAAAGGTATACTCTTGCCTCTCTCTTTTTTTTTTTTTTTTTTTTTTTTTTTTTAAATCTCAAGCCCTTGTTCGCCCTTCAAGCTTTAAACCAGAAACGAAAAATGGAGATATATCAGTTGGAATCTACTGTTGAAGAAGTTCGAGTTGATAAAGATGCTTGGATGGAGCAATATAACCAATTAGATAATCTTTATACATATGCTGTTGATCAAATAGATAATCTTTCTAAAGAAAATGCTGATTTAGCTCAGAAACAAGACTCATTAAGTAATGACTTATCTCGCCTCTCTTACTCTTTGACTAAAGCTAATTTGGAGTTGGAAACTTTATCAGATGAGAATGGAACCCTTTCTCAAGAGAAGCGAACTCTGTTAAACAAGGTGGCGATTTACTCGCAACAATATGATGTTTGTCAAAAATTATGTAAAGAGCAAGACCAATCTCTTTGCTCGCTGAGGAATCAACTTGAAGAAGTTACTGTCGAGAAGGATAAACTCATTCAGGGTAGGATAACCTTAAGTGTAAAAGCAAACCAATTCAAGGATCAATGTTCCAAATTAGAAAAGTCCAATTCTTCCCTTGCAAAAGAAAATGCCATACTTGTTTCCAACGAAAAAAATTGGCGAGCTCGTCTGAAAGGATTGATTGGAGATAATTTTGACAACGCCATGGATCATTTGGAGAATAGTTGTTCGGATTTAATCCAACATCTTATCTCGCATAAGGAAGGTAGTCATAAAAGTTGACTGCCTCATCTATTCTTCCTTTATCGAGCCTTCATATTTTTTGTTTATATAATATATATATATATATATTTTTTTTTTTGTTTTGCAGAGTCTGAGAAAAATCTTCACTCCTCCATTACTGCTTTGAAATCCGACTACTCAAAAATTCGCAAGGAGAATAGAATACTTGATGCTTCCCTTATGCGTTCTCGCGACAGGGCAGAAAGAAGATTCGACTATATGTGTGACTGCAAAGATATAGAGAGTAAAAATCAGCAGAAAGCGCTCCTTCGTCAATTTCATCTTAAAGCTGAAGTTCTTGTGAATGATGTTTTACTATCTAAATCTCTTGATCCTGTATCTGTCGAACCTCTGGAAGTAAGTGATGATGAAGTTCCTAATTCTCCTGATAGTGATTATGAATATGAAAGCTGCGAGGATCTCGTTAACGATGAAATTGTCAATAAGGATCCAAATGAAGGAATTTCTGATGAGAATCGTTCAAGTGGCGAAAATGAAGCTGATAAAATTGTTGAAGAACCTTTAACATCTCCTATTGTTGAGAAAAAAATGTAGAAAATTAAACCATTTCTGTAATTTTACATCTTTCAACCTCTTTATCTGGATGACTTTTTGCATAGGATGCCTTTTAATTTCTGTTGAAGTATTCTTTTTGATAAGAAAGATTGAATCCCTTGTTGGATAATTCCCTTATTTTCTCTTTGTACCTTGTTTAATATTTGCAAATTTAATCTCATAAGCATGTTCTCTTACATTTTTCGTGTGGTCTTATTTTGCCTTCCTAGTTAAAGGTCTTATTTTGCCACCCCTCGTTGCGACAAAATCGCAGGACGTCTTTACACTTTCATGTAATGACCCATTGACCCTGTCTTATCATTTCTTTAGTATTTTTGCCTCTGCAGGATATATTATTTGCGACAATATGACAAGCCTAAATATTCTTGCGAATGTAAAGCCCTATGATATTGTCGTCTTTGCGACGAAATTGCAGGACGTCTTTACATTTTCATGTAAAAACCCATTGATCTCGTCTTATCCTCGCGTTAGTATTATTGCCTCTTCAGGATCATCGCACAAATATGACAAGCCTAAATTTTCTTGCGAAAATAAAGCCTCATGACATTTGCGTCTTTTGACACTTATCGGCTCCCTAATGGAGGGTGCCGCCCTTATCTTCTCCCCCTGGTTGCCCCTTCAAGGAGGCGTACATCGGCCATACAAGACTAGCTCCTCCCATCCGGTCTTAACAACAACCGAGTTGTTTTCGCGACCTCTTATCCCTTATACCTATGTGGTTTATGGTTACGAGACTCGCACCCTAAGTGGAGTTTTCTTTGGGCCGAGTGCAGCATATGCCAAGACTTGCCAAGAATGGCCGAGACACTTCAAATGCCCCGGGCACTCTTGGCTCAACCGTGTACCTCGGCGCCTTGAGCATACACTGACTCCTTGGAAGAGACCCTCGGGCGTCCAACCAGGGTATAACCTTATATATATATAGTTGGAAATCCAAAGTATCTCTCCCGTATAGGCTTTCATGGCCCCCAAATCTCCATGACTCAGGTTCCAGGAGCGGTGTAACCTTTACCCTGAGCCATGTCAAGAGATACCCCCTTATATGACGTACTTTAGGTCTTACATTTGCCTCTTGCGAAATATCATTCGCGAACTAGGGTGTACGCCATAAAGGTTCGTCCCATTCACTCACTCTATCATTTTGTCAATTCATTCAATCATTCCTTTTTGGTTATGTATTGTTTGCGAGATATTCGCACAATCTTTCTCTATTTTATTAAACTTCGCAATCATTCTGTCGCAAAAACATTTCATCCGAATTCATTTCATTTCATCCATCTTTTATGGGTAATATTTCTTGAGATATAACCTATTCCATGGTCTATTCAATCTTTGTCCTACATCTTTGCCTTCAGGATCCATTAATCTATATGCCCCTGTGCCAACTATTTCCTTAATGATATAAGGTGCATCCCATTTTCTTGCCAACTTGCCACCACTTTCTCTCGGTATATTGGTGTTTCTCGCAAAGACCAAATCTCCCCGGTTGAAATTCACGTATCTTTACACGCTTGTTATATTCTCTAGCCAATCTTCGCTGATAATTCTCCATATGTTGTAGTGCTTTCTCTCTTTTTTCTTCTAACTCATCTAATTTGATTAGAATGTTTCCCGCACTAAGATTTTTCTCCCAAGCTTCTTTCTTTGTTGTTGGAATCATAACTTCTATTGGGAGCACAGCTTCAACCCCATATGTTAAACAAAAAGGTGACATTCCTGTAGCTTCTCTCCTGGTTGTATTATAAGCCCATACTGCATTATGCACTTGTTCGCACCATCCTCTATTGTATCCTTCTAACTTTTTCTTCAATATGTCTGCAATTGTTTTGTTTGTTGCTTCGCTGTGCCATTAGCTGGGGTATAGAGGAGTTGATTTTCCACATCGTATTCGAAATGCATTAAACGACGGTTCTATATTTTGTCCTTCAAATTGTTTCCCATTGTCGATACCAACTGTGCGGGAATCCCAAATCTGCATATAATGTTCTCAAATATGAAAGTAAAAACATCTTTATCGCGAATGTGTTGTACCGCTTTCACCTCTCGCCCATTTTGTGAAATAATCGATGGCGACAATTAGATATCTTCTCTCGTCCCATTCCCGGTAGGAATGGTCCCACAATATCTAAGCCCCATTTTCCAAAAGGCCACACACTTTTTGAAGAATTTAATGGCGCTCCTGGTGCATGTATCTTCTTCCCATGCCTTTGGCAATCTTCGCAACGTCTTGATATTTGTTTCGCGTCCTCATGCATATACGGCCAGTAATAGCCCTGCATTTTTGCTTTATGTGCTAAAGATCTTCCGCCACTATGATTACCAGCATCCCCACTATGCAACATCTTCAATATGGTTTCTCCTTCCTTCCTTGCTAAACATCTGAATGAAGGTCCGTTAAAAGATCATCGGTATAGTACTCCATCTCTTAATTCATAATTTGTTGCACGGCTTTTTAATTTGTGTGCCTCTAACTTTTCTTGGTGTTTCCCCTTTCATCGATATGCATGAAGTTCTCGCTCTCCAATCTTCTTCGCAAAGTGTTTGTGTTCCATCTTCTATTAACATTACATCTGTTTCTGCTCTTCCTCTTTATTAATTGACGGTGTTAGAAGTGTTTGTATTTTTATGTTTCTCATGATCGGATCTGTCATCATACTTGATATAAAGGCAAAAGCATCTGCGAGTCTATTATTTCTCCTTGATATATGTCTCCATTTTATTCTCGGTATCTGCATCGACAGCTCGTCAACAAGTTTGTTGTACTTTTGCAAAGATGGTTCATTTGTAGTATATTCCTCTTTTATTTGGAGAATAGCCAATTGCGAATCACTGGTAATTCTCACATTTTCCAACTTCATTTCTATCGCGAATCGCAAAGCATGTATTATAGCTTCATATTCTGTTTCATTATTGGTTGATGCAAACTCCAATCTGAAAGAAAAAGCTATTTTATTGCCTTCTGGCGAAATCATAACAATTCCCACTCCGTTACCTTCTCCATTTCATGATCCATCCACTAATATTTCCCATCTATTTGGCTCAGTTAACATGTCTTTTGGATCTCCGTGTTCTTCTTCTACATCCATCATTTCTTCCACTGCTTCATCCTCTTCCAAAGGAAATTCTGCTAAAAAGTCCGCGACAACTTGTGATTTTGGTGAAGACAATATTTCATATTTGAGTTTGCAATGACTTATTTGAGCATTCTATCTCTCAACTCTTCCCGATCATTTCGAGTTTTTCATTACCGATTCGATTGGTATTTTTGTCACTACCTTAACAACATGCGCTTGAAAGTATATGCGAAGTTTAAATGTTGCGTAAACTAATGCCAAGATTAGTTTTTCAATTTTTGAGTAATTCCTTTCTGCGGCATTGAAAGTTTTACTTGATGTAATAGATTGGTTTCTCTACCCTGCGTCCATTCGCAGTAATACTGCACTTAATGCATGCGAGGTTGTCGCAAGATAGATCAATAATTCTTCTCCCGGTTCTGATTTTTGCAAAATTGATATATCCATTAAATGTTCCTTTATTCCTTGTAAAGCCTTCTCACATTCATCTGTCCATCTAAACTTCGATCCCTTTTTGAGGATGTTGAAAAAGTGCTTGCATTTATCAGATGATCGCGAGATGAATCTTCCTAGCGAAGCTAATAGTCCATTTAACTTCTGAACATCTTTTACTGTCGCTGGTGTTGGCATATCGCGAATTGCTTGTACTTTCTCTGGGTCGACCTGTATTCCTTCCTTTGATACAATGTAACCTAAAAATTTTCCGGATGCAACTCCAAAGGTACATTTTTCTGGATTTACTTTGATGTTGAAATGTCTCATTTGTTCAAAAATTTCTTTCAGATCTCGTATGTGGTCTTTTGCTTTCTTACTTTTTATTAGCATATCATCTACATATACCTCTAGTGTTTTGTGTATCCATCTTGCGAACACCTTTTCTACCATTCTTTGGTATGTTGCTCCGGCATTTTTGTATAACAGTATAATCCTCTTGGAGCGAAGAAAGCAGTATGTTCTTGATCTTCTTCAGCTAGAGGAATCTGATTGTAGCCTTTGTATCCATCAAGAGATGATATCCTTTCATTTCCTGCCGCTGATTCAACCAATTGCGGAATATCACAGTAACGGAAAACTATCTTTAGGACAAGCTTTGTTTAGATCAGTAAAATCTATGCAAATTCTTATCCCTTTTTTCTTCTTTGGGACTATAACCATATTTGCTATCCATTCGGGATATTTTGCTTGTCTAATAATTCCTGCATCTAGCATCTTCTGCAATTCTTCTTCTATTTGGGGATGGTATGCTGTTGCAATTTTTCTAATTCTTTGTTTGAATGGTCTTACATTTCTGTCAATTTCCAATTTATGGCAGGCCACAGACGGATCTATACCAGGCATTTCATCCATATCCCATGCGAAGATATCTTTGTAATCTCGCAACAAATCAACAGTTCTTCTTTCTTCATCCGCTTCCATCTTAGTCCCAATTTTTAACATCTTGGGTTCTTCTTCAGTTCCAATATTCACTTCTTTTGTTTGTTCTGCTGCGATATAGCTAGCCTTCGGTTCTACCATAGGGGTTGGTCCTTTCATTTCCTTCACGAGCTCATTCTCTTCTCCCGAGACTTCGATAGGTATTCCCTTTCCTTCTTTTGCTCTTATCATGTAAATTCTAAATTCTTCTTCTTTTTTAGCTGCTTTCACCATCTTTTTGCGATCTTTTCGCTTCTTCACTTGTTCTTCATAATGTTTTACTTCAATTTGATAATATATTCTTCCTTTATCAATATCTCCTCTGATTTCGCCAATTCCAGTTGGCGTAGGAAATTTGATACATTGATGAAATGTTGACGCTACAGCCTTAATTGCATGTACCCATGGTCTCCCTAACAACATGTTGTATGGCGAATCCATATCCACTACACACAATGTCACCTGTGTTTCAATTTCTCCAAGCGAAATTCGTAATTTTATCTCTCCTTTAGGTTTTGTTATAGATTTACCAAAACCATGGATATGATACGTTGGGGAAATCATTTCTTCATCTTTACATCCTAATTTTTTGTAGGCGTGGTAAAACATGATGCTCACTAAACTCCCTGTATCCACCAAAGTTCTATTTACCGTCCATTCTTCCGCTGCTTTTGCCAGTTCTCCTCCTTCTTTGCATGGACTTATCGTGATCACTAGTGGGGATGTGTGATTCAAACTTTCTCTAGGTACCTCTGCTGCTGTGAATGTTATTTTCTGCTTTTCCCACTCCTTTAAAGACGATGTATTCTCCACATCTGTAATCTTCTTTCCTTCAAAATCTCGTTTATGTATTCTTCCTCTGATATTTTCATGAAATTCATTAATCATTGCTTTTGTAATCGAACTGTACTCCGTATTTTCATCATATTCCTTGTTTTTTAACTTCTCTACTTCATCTGATTTAACATTTTCCTTTCTCATTTTCTTGATTCGAATGATTTTAATTGCAATCTTTTATCTTCAATCCTCCTTCATCTCCTTGTTTCTAGCGCCATTATGTAGTTGCAGGAAATCCTACACTACACCCCTCACTAGAATTCACACAACTAATCCATTTGAAGATGAATAACTATCAATTTTATTGATTATTTTCTTGAAATGTTTACAAAGAAATATAGAACAGAGATAATGAAATTACAATCACTCCAAATTTTCTCTCTCCTAATGACTTGCTTAACAATTCAAAAAGAACTCCCTCCACAACAGACTTACTCAGCCCTTTATATAGGGTAGTACACAGTGGATGACAGCTAAGCTGTCCTTTATTTTCGGGAATGACTCGCGAAGTATCGCAAGTGTACAAGTGTTCGTCCTCGCGACACTCCTAAATCTCGCTAAATCTTCACACCTTTCTCATGTTCTGGCTATCGTCATCCCTTGCGTCATTTATATTACTTCCCTGCAACACCTTCGCAATGCTGTCGTTTATTAATCTCGCGAAGTATTAATGTCGCGATATTCTGATCCTACAAAGAGTTTCATGTTAAGCTCTCTAAGATTTTTAATGCATCTTTCTCTCTTGAAAAGACTATTTCTGAAAAAGATATAGTGTTTGTACCATAAGTAAAAATACCACTTAATGGGCCAAATTGATACTTGAATCATGTTTTGGTCCTCATCCAAGCCCACTAACTAGGTCAACCAAGGCGGCCCACCAATCAGACGGACTGGTCAATGGTCAAAGTCAATCAACTATCAAAGTCAACTTCCGGTCAAGGTCGATGGTCAAAATCGGTCAACTATCAAAGTCAACTTCCGGTCAAGGTCGATGGTCAAAATCGGTCAACTATCAAAGTCAACTTCCGGTCAAGGTCATGGTCAACGGCCGGTCAATAGTCAAGGTCAACCGTCGGTCAACTATCGAAGTCAGTGCGACCCCCAGCGATTTCCGGTCTTGTAGCTGGCCTGCAAACCAATTCCCAACTTCAAAACTCTTCCACAGCGCCCAGTCTCCAACCATGCCGCCACCGGCCTCCATCCACACCATCGCCCATCATGCCAGTCAACCATCAAGCCCATCCCTACCCATGCGATCACCATTCGCGAAAAATGTCCACCAATAATTGCCGGCCACCATTTTATGCGAGACTTATCATGGAAGCATAAATGTGCGAGTTTCATCGAAGTGAATTCCATCGATTTCGGCCATGCGGGTGAAGTCCAGCGGTTTTAGCCATGCGGTGCTAAATGCAAAATGATTTGACCATGCGGTGCTAAATGCGATTTGACCATGCGGTTCTAATTACGACGATTTCATATATGCGAAATTAACTCATTTGTTTCATACGAAATTGATGATGGAGACATGAATGAGCGATTAATGTAATTTATGTTTATATTTAGATGTGAAAGCGTATAAATGGGAGAGGCGAAATCGGGAGAAGGGGGGGGAGGGGGAAAAGAGAAAAATAGACGTAATTCGATTATCAATAAAACACTACTCCCAAGGGGATTCACCCGTGGATGTAGGCAAACCATGCTTAGAACCACGTTAAACCTTTGTCTCTTTCTTTGTTCCTCAAATCAACCCCTAACCCAAAATACTCACCAAAACTATCCATTCATCGTGTTTCGTGCCCAAAAGTAGTTTTGGGTACAAACATTGGCGCCGACTAAGGGGATATACGAGAAAAGAAATCGTGCTTTCCCATTGAGAAAAGTTGTAGAAAATGCTTCAAAATCGTGTCCGGAAAAGCGATCCTGATCGAGCATTTGGAAAATCACTTCATTTGGAGCTCAGTTGATCGCAAGCTATGCCAGACTAGTTTGATCATAACAATGGCAAATCCAGCCTGACCGCATTCTTCTGCCACCGTATAATCGCATACTACTACAGTCCGAGTTGATCGCAATTTATTTGCAACCAAGATTCGCCGTTTGGTTTCCGAATCTATTAGCCGCGGATACCTGGGCCGAAAATCGTATCACTACAAAAATCGATGATAGTGTTGCTTTGAACAGCTCGTTTAGCGGCAAAAGATGTAGTGAAATACCATCAAAACTTTGTAGGATATTCGATCCACAACATGGTTGATCAGTTTCGATTTCTATCATTGCGATCAAATGATCGCGCTCTTTGCATCCCAGGTTAATCACAATTACTATAGCCCAAAATCGCGATCGGAAGCCACCAAAGCGACTCATCAAGCGAAAATCACTAAGGTTGTTGTCGGGATGTTCGATCCGCGACGCATGATTCAAGTCCCAAGTCCGAAAAAATTGCTTCTCAAATAACGCATTATCCACACTTGTTCAAGTTTGTTGTATGACAAAATCGATCTCATCATGATCGCAAAGTCATCAAGTTGTCTACATCTCAAGGTGCTTAAATACCCAAGGGAAAACCTCCCGAGAAAAGCATCTCGAAAAATTCGAGAAAGGGCCACAAAGTGCGGCAAAATCATGGTGAAAATTCCAGAGAAACGATGTGTCCACACAACGTTGCTAAACATCTATAGAGATTCATTAAAAGCTTTCAAGGAAAACACAACAAGTCAATGAAACTGTCACCAAAAGTCCAAAGGCAAAGATCACAGTTCCCGAAATGTGTTGCGAAAGGTTTCAAAAAAAAAAAAAAAAAAAAAATACGAAAAAGCGCAAAACCGTGCGGCCAACACGAGCGGCACGGCATGACGGCATGCCTCGTTATGTTCACCCTCTTCAGGGGTTTCGTTCACCCACTTTACTTTTCACTCACCCACGTCAAAGGTGTCCATCACCCACTTCCATCAACAAGAAAAAGGTTCGATGCTTCTTGTTACATCAAATTTCGATGTTCGGGCGTATGTAAACCGTTGATGCTCATTGGTACATCAAACTACGATGATCCGCGATACATCAAAGTTTAATTCTAAACAACAATTCGATGCAAAGGTGGTACATCAACCTTCGATGCGCTGGACACACAGGAATAGTTGATGCTCCTGGTATATCCATTTTCGATGATGCGTTAAACATCAAAATCAAATTCGGAAAAAAAAAAAAAAAAAAAAAAAAAAGCCAAAGCGGCCATCACGACGGCGGCGGAACGGCGGCGGCCAGTGGCGGCGGCACCAGCGAGCGGCAATCGGCGATTACTCGGCGATTAAATTCCGATTAATCGGTTTCTGCCAATAATCGGCGATTAATTGGAGGGTATGATTTGTTGCGTAGCGATGCAACTTAATTCCGTAGCCATTGTCCAATGGAGCAGCGGTGCAACTTAATCCCGTAGCCCTCGGATTATTCCGCCCATTTCTCTTGCCTTGCGGATATGTACACCCCACGGGCTTGGTCTAAAAAAATTTGTTTCGTTGATATCTTCTCAGTCTCACGTCCGAATTGGATGATTTTTGGCTCGTTGCGATCGCAGATTCAATATCCTACGACATGAAGGTAAAATTTTGCAATTGGAGAATAATATTTTTGGGTACAATCACATCATCAACATGTTAGAGCATGGCGCTCGACCAACCAATTTGGTTTCCTCGATAACTTCTTCTTCGTGCATCAAACTGAAGAGTGATTGTCGGCCCGATGAGATCGTATGTCAACTACCAAGGTCATGAAGGCAGACATTCCAATTTTCGGAAAAGGTTAAAATTTTAGAAATATAAAATGACAATCGAGAAACGGTCACATTCAATCACCACCCAAAATACTTTGCATCCGATTGATCGAAGCTGCTGCAGTCCATTTCCACGTAACTATTGCAGTCGGTTGATCGAACTATTGTAATCCGGTTTCTGACAACAGTGTTGGCACATTGATCGAGCACCAAGGTCCTTTTAATTGCTACAGTCCAGTGGGACGAACTGCTGTAGTCCGATTTTCCCCAAAAATTGTTTCAATCTGATTTCCTCACAAGCGATTGATCCGATTTTGCGCATAATCATTGCGGTGCGATTGATCACAGCTTCTTTGAAATACGGTTCCGTGGCGACCCCATCTTGATCCGGCTTGGACTTAACTGGTGCACTTCAATCCCACAGACAAATCAAATACTAAGTCGAGACGAGACGCTAAGGCAACTATACTAATCATCGTCGTTTGGAAAACACCGACATAGCCAGTGGGCATCCTAATCACTTCGTAAGCGAAGTCGCAGTAACATTTTCAATAAGGTAAGTATACAATTTACATATTTTTGCATCTTTTCATATATTCATGCATACTTTTGTTCAGTAGGACGCCTTTAATGTGGCAAGCATCTTCTCACGAGGGGATGCACACATTTTCAGTGCAACGCGCATCTGGAATAGTGGGATTGGCCCCCCGTGCGAATTCAGGATAGCGGACATATTCAAAATCCCATGCGCGAGCAAAATGCGACAAGGCGGTGCACCCTTGTGCAAGCATTGAGCGACATGACAATTACTATCTTCAGGGGCGAGTTGCATATCACTTCAACACGATTGACCATCACTTGGGGCAAGATATGTAACACCTCATGGCCTAAAATTACTCTTTTGGGGCAAGGCGTGTAACACTTCATACGCTTGGGGAAAGTTACATAGCACCTAATTGCAATTAAGCTCTGTAAATCGAAACTTCAGGTAACCCAAACTTCTTAATCCTCCAACGAGTTGCAGGATTAAGAGGGGGCGAACGTACACCCTAATATTTTTACGCAATTTTTACAATCATCAGTAATGTTAAACTGCTATAGTTATGTTGATTGAATTATTGTACCGATTCAGCGCAACCGGCCGCACTCGGTTGACGCCCGATGCGGTCGATTTGGCCTATGAATTCTGTACTCGCTTGACGAATCGATGCCCGGTGCCAAGGTCTGGTGCATTAGGTTGACGTAAAGCGTCTTTGTCCTAGTTTTATTTGTAACGGTTACACCTAGGTTTATCGAATCATTTAAATCCGGTCCCTCGTGAATTTGCCGTAGTCCGGCTGATTGAGCTAGTACAGTCCGTCTCGTTTGTACTCGTTAGCCGGTGATCGCAGTCGTCGTGAATGTCGATCTTTGCTGAGACCAGGTGACCCGAAAGCTTACGTCTGCTCGACTCCGTTCCTCTGCGGTCTAGCGATCGCAGCCTTTGTAGTGCGCTTTGCTTTCGTTATCTAGAAGTCAGTTGATCGCAAACTGCAATGCTCAAATCTTTGTTGCCGAACCAGCGATCGAAGCACGTGTGATCCAGCTCTGTTGCGCTCTCTGCGATCCAGTGTCCCCATTATTCTTGCATGTGATTTTGCTAATGGCTCTGATCTGTCAGTGATCACCGACTGTTGTGTGCTCGATGTTCTCTGCCCAGATCAGTGATCGAAGGCGTGCGATCCGGCTACATTACGCAACTCTGCCGAGTCCAGTGATCGCTGGCTGCGGTCTTGATTGTTAGTTGGTGTCCTGATCAGTGATTGAAGCGTCATGAGTCCGGCTACCATTACTCACTCCTGTGATCCAGTGACACTTATTGCTGCAGATGCGACCTTGCTCGTCGTTGCATCGTAGCGATCCAAGCATTGCGATGCGGATTTACTCTTTTATGTGCAAGTCGGGTGATGGAAGCTCTTGCAAGCCATTTTACTTTCAATCTTTATTCTACTTAGTTTTGCCATTCTTGTAAAAAGCTGATTTTGTGTGTCCTATGTTGAAGTCACGTAGCTACCTGATTCGGTTTACATCAGGAGCATCACGCTTGGGTTCTGAGCTTGATTCGGCCATCGGTCCGATTTTGCATACGACAATGGTTCATACTCAATTGTTTCCGCCGAACACAATAGCCTCACTTGGGGGCGACTTGATCACAATCAACGAAGGCGGTTCTATTTACGCTTGGCAACAAAAATTTACTCATGGGGGCGTCTTGATTTCCGCGAAACAACAAGGGAAGTTCTAATCGCCTCAATATCAATAGTCCACACTTGGGGGCGAGTTTTATCATTGACTAAGGAACACGAAATTTTTTCTTAACCCCCAACAAGTTGGAGGTTAAGAGGGGGCGATATTTGTACCATAAGTAAAAATACCACTTAATGGGCCAAATTGATACTTGAATCATGTTTTGGTCCTCATCCAAGCCCACTAACCAAATCAACCAAGGTGACCCGCCGATGCACGGATGACCGGTCAATGGTCAAAGTCGGTCAACTATCAAAGTCAACTTAGGTCCAAGGTCGATGGTCAAAATCGGTCCAACTATCAAAGTCAACTTCCGGTCAAGGTCGATGGTCAAAGTCGGTCAACTATCAAAGTCAACTTCCGGTCAAGGTCATGGTCAACGGTCGGTCATCACGGTCAAGGTCAACCCATTCGGTCAACTATCGAAGTCGGGCCGCACCCCTAGCCAATTTTCGGTCTTGTAGCTAGCAAAGTCGCAAACCATTCCGACAAAACTCTTCCACGCGCGAACCGGTCTCCAACCATGTTGCCCGACCCGGCCTCCATCCACACCGGCGGCCATCATGCCTCCCAACCATCAAGCTGTCCCTACCCATGCAATCCAATTTATTCGCGTAAAATGTCCACCAATACGCCGGCCACCAATTATGCGGGAATTTATCATGGAAGCATAAATGTGTAGTTTCATGCGGTGAATTCCAGTGATTTGCAACATGCGGGTGAAGTCCGAATTTCGGCCATGCGGTCTAAATGCGCGATTTCGACCATGCGATGCTAAATGCGGCGATTTCAGCCATGCGGTTCTAATTGCGTGCCAGTTTCATACATGCAGAATTAACTCCAGCTGTTTCATACAGAATTGATGATGGAGACATGAATGAGCAGTTAATGTAATTTATGTTTATATTTAGATGTGAAACTGTATAAATGGGAGAGGGCAGAAATCAGGAAAGGGGGGCCAGGAGGGGAAAAAGAGAGAGAAAATAGACTGTAATTCGATTATCAATAAAACACTACTCCCCAAGGGGATTCACCCGTGGATGTAGGCAAACCATGCCGAACCACGTTAAACCTTTGTCTCTTTCTTTGTTCCTCAAATCAACCCCTAACCCAAAATACTCACCAAAACTATTCATTCATCGTGTTTCGTGCCCAAAAGTAGTTTTGGGTACAAACATATAGTATGCAAGATTCTCAGATCGTTACCATCCAGATATGAGAAAGCAAATGATCTTTCAACTCTTTCACGTAAAGTTAAAAATCTTTGATCATGAATCCCAATCTAATCAGGATAAGGGAATTGCTTTTAAAGCTGGAAAAATTCCAAAAACTTTAGTGGAAAAAGTTGGCTCGGCCAACAAGGTTCGGAATCGTCCCTGCCACTTCTGGTAATATTGATTCAACAATCAATATTTGAGAATCCGTATTTTATATTGATTAAGCTATCAGTATTTTATTAGTTCATCAACCAGTTCTCAATTGGTCCATCGACCAACATTTGGTTTGTCAGTCGACCATTATTTTAAATCTCTCATTTTCATTCGAATGACTCATGGCACATGGATCGAGATGAACCTCCTATGATCATTCAACAATGATTATTTTTACGACTTTCTGTAAATGCTCAATGCACTAACATAATAGTTTATGATCGATCTAGAAATCTTACTAACCTATGCTCATCAATACAAGTCATTCAACTATCATTACTGCTTCAGCTAGCATAATGATACGCAAAACATATCATTATGACCTAATTTATCACAGTCATCAATGACCTAATTCAACGACTATATATGATCCACAAAACATGTTGTTCCAACAAGCACTTCATGCTTCATCCATCAGAACTTCGACTATTCAGTTCATCAGTTAAGACTCATGGTCTAAATAGGTTAAAGGTTGACCACACATAAAAATACGTCTACAAAGAAGGCATTCACATGAGACATCAAGTTATGTCACATGGGGGGATATCACTAGGGTTTCGGTCTGGCGGCCTACAACACGTGCGATGTGCAATACATCCACGATGATAAATGTGATTAAGTTGTGTTGATAGTTAAGGAGTAAATGGAATAGTAGATTGTCGATTAACTAAGTCTTCCACGCAAAGTGGAAATGGTTTTTGCACGTTCTCCCACTTCCCCATTCTTCCACATCCTTCAACTGTCACCACTTACATGAGATCGATTTTCTGCAATAAATAGTTTTCTAAACCTATGATTTGATAAGACTAACAAGACTCAACGTAAGCAAACCTACGGCAGTCAGTTATCAAACACTTACAGAGAATTTCTCTCGTCTACACATATAAATCATCTTCAAATAAGTTTAACACATCACATCATTAACTGGTCAATCTCCATTAATCTCCACACAATCTCAGCTACCCTTCCTACAGACCGACCCTTCTCCTCCTCTTGTGATCGAATTGGACCTGGAACGTCTATTGATTTGGTTTAGGCCAGGGTTCTACAGATTAGTCTCTCGAACTCAAATTACTCTCGTGTAGTACATTTGTATAAAGGTTCATACGATTTGCTTCATCGAGCACTTGCCTCCTTCACCACTTTTTACCAGAAAATCAGCGAGTCATTTTTTCCCGCAAACACACGGTTCGTGAACTGTCCCCAACTGAACCTGCAGTTTGCAAACTGGGTTTGCCAACCTTCCCTATATTTCAGAAACTCAGATATCTATAGTTTGCGAAGTGGTTCGCCAACCTACCCTGAGCCAAAATAATAGAATTTCTGTTTTTCTCTCTTTTCATGTTTGAAACATTCCTAAATGATAAAATCATTTGCTTGGGCAGTTTTCAATAGATCCAAAAATTAATTCTTGAATAATAAATTGTTAAGGACATGTGAAATTCATGCTTGAATCATATATCGAGATGTTTAACAAGATAAGCTTGACTCAAAATTACTTCTTTACAATAAATCTACTGTAAGTCATACGATAGTCTCAAAAATATAATGATAAGATAGTGAGTAAAATAGAATGGTTCAATCTCCACATACCTGATCAATGAAGTTCTCCAAATGTCTTCGTGGATCTTCAGTCTTCGAGGGTAATGTCTAATACTCAACTACCAAATTCTAACCTAGTCCGAGACTTGACTTAGTAGACTAAAAATCAATATTATAGTTTTGTTCAACTAACATCTATAACAATCTTGAGATAGCAAAACTTGTGGGTTCAACAAAGCATTGCTCTAACACCATTTGCAAGAGAAGTTGCAAATTTTATCGAAGTCCAGTTCTTTTCAGATAATGGTGTATATTGAGGAGTATTATAAACAAAAGGTTTGACCGCCCCCTCCCCCACCCGTCTTCCTAGAACCTAATAGAAATTCATTTCCCAGTTTCATCTTCGCACAAAGATTAAAAGAATTTAATAGGAAAATGTACATTTCCAAATTCCACAATTATTTAGTAGTCTGGGCTTCTTTGTTTCTCTATCAAAGTTTGTTGAATTATACTTTGAAACAATAACATTTCGCCACACCGCGCTTTTTTCTTTGTTGAAACGCCACCACCATTTGGAAACCATGGATATACTCATGCTTTTTAAAGATTTGAGACTAAGCACTCTGTTTTTCCTTATATAGCACAACAAGTTTTCTAATCCACATAATGATGCCCTTTTTTCTTAGATTTCGAGGATTCCCATAAGAAGTTACGAATAATATTTTCAATTGCTTCTATTGCCTAGGAGGGGGGAGAGAGGGAGAGGGAGAGGGAGGGAGGGAGGGAGGGAGTGAGAGAGAGGAATACTTGATGAAACTATTTGGTAGAATTAGCTTACCAGCCTTAATTAGTAAGGGAAGATCTCTTCCACGAACAAAGTTTTCATTTGCATCTCTTTATTATTTCTTCCAACTCTTGCAAGTTGGTTGTTGTAGATGATGAAAAATCGTAAATGGGTAAGAGAGGTAAAAACGGTTAGGATTTGTACGAGTGCGGAAGGTTCATTGCAAATAGGCCTTGCATAAACCAAGTATAATGGTCGTTCAAGGATTGCTTCGTTCATAAATAGAAATAAAGGGTTGGTCTATGCAGGGAAGCTGAAAGAGATGAGACTAGATTTTTGAGTTGCAGAAAGTTGAAAACAAAAAAAACTCTAGGATAGGTTTGTAGAAAGCTACCTTTCGTTATGAACTGGTGTTATGTTTAGAGTTACCAATAATCAGTCTATTTATAGCTTTGAAAAACCTATAATTAGACTATTTATGGCTTTGCAAAACCTATAATATGTTTAGAGTTACCGATAATTAGTCTATTTATAGATTTGCAATATACGGGCATTTGCGGTTCCTCTTTAACAAAATCTAGTTGTGTGCATTTGCTTTACTTTCCTCATTATAATTATTATTTTTGTTATAATAAAATGAACGCACTTGTACGTAAATCCAACACTTGGGTTTTTTCCAAATAGTTAGGTTCGGTTACCTATTCATTCATTGTCACCTTGTTGAAAAGTAAACTCCTTGACTGTACTTGACTAAATTAGATTACACAAGGTATGTCTTAAATTGGTTGATACCGAAAAAATTGTGGTGTACTTGGTACCGTCATCATTTCATTTTCCCCAAAAAAATTCTCATATTATGGTGTTTAGTTTCTTCTCAATAGAAGTAGGAAGATAAGGTAAGGAAAGAAAATACGTGTAAAGGCATGCTAATGAGCTTTTTATTAAAGTAATCTTCCCATTCTTATTAGGAATTTTTTTATTCCAAGGTGTGTTAATTTCTCTTGCATTTTCTCCACAATCCTCTTCCATATTGTCAGACTTTGTTTCATATATACTCCAATTGGCCTTCCTAAATAAGTAACCGGAAGTTAGTCAGCTATGAACCCATGTTCCAGAGCTAGCTCATTAACAACATTATCGGCACTACTGCTTATCATTGATATTTTCTCCAAGTTAAGCTTGACCCCAGTTAGAATGTGAAATATCATGAGAATAACATGTAGCCTCCTGACTTCAAATTTAGATGTACTAAGCAAAAATATGGCGTCATCTGCAAATTATAAGTGAAACACCATTGAGCCACTTGAAAGTTAAACCCTCTGATTTTATTTTGTCTTACTACTTCAGATAGAAGTTTAGATAAGATCTCAACAACAAGCAAAAACAAGAAGGTATATGGGGTCACCCTGTCTTATTCTTTTAGATGGTTTAATTTTATAGTTGCCACACCCTGTCTTATTCTTGTAGATGTTTAATTTTATAGTTGCCTATAAGAATGGAGTACTGAGCACCAGTGACACGGCAATGAATACAGATAATCCATTTGTCAACAAAGTCGTTCTTTCTCAACATTGCAAAAAGACAATTCAAGTTCACATTGTCAAATGTTTTTTTCCATATTAGTCTTACAAAGAATATCAGGTAACTTTTGCTTGATTCTGCTATCAATACACTCATTAGCAATCAAAATTCCATCAAACATCTGCTTATCCTTAATGAAAGCATCTTCAGGATTGAAAATAAGTCTTGGCATTATAATCTTCAAACCCAAACTTATTTCTAAAAGAGAAGTTTAGGGAAGTAAAGTCTAGACTTTATTACCGTATTACCGGGGTCAACTTCTTTGTAATCTAAGTAGTATTTAGCTTGTAAATTTTCTCAGAGAAGGTTATCGATAATGGATTCTAGATAGATTCTAAATTGTTTTTTCTTGGTTTGTACGCCATTTTAAGCTCTCTTCACTTACTCTTGGCAAGTCACTCAGCATATTTTTAAAATTAGCGAACCAAAAAATAAAACATGACATTCGTGGAAATTCACAAGAACTTACTTGCGCTTGAATTATGAGAATTCAACTTCTTTGAGTTGAATTTAAAGTTTGTTATTATCGGTTTGATATAGGCAAACCAGGAGTTAAATACTATGTCTAGTTATTATACGCGTTAACGAGAAGTACGTTGAGAAAGAAAAGAGCGAGTTCTTGTATGGTTGGCATTTTGCGTTAACGAATTATGCAACCATTTTCTCTAATGCATAACAAGTTATGTATCTATAACAGGTTATGTGGCCATTGTTTTGGTTGATTTTAGTGCGTACAGATAAAGTTGATGCATAATGCATTATGCAGCCATATTTTCGGATGCATAACATGTTATGCAGATATTATTGTAGGTGCATGACAAGTTATGCAGTCTTTTTTTATTGCTAGTTTTGATACTAACAAATTGATGCATAACGTGTTATGCAACCATTTTCTGGACTGCAAAACAAGTTATGCAACAATTTTTGTAGATGCATAACAGGTTATGCAACAATTATTGTAGATGCATAACAGGTTATGCAACCAATTCCATAGCTGCATAACAGATTATTCAACCACACCTATTTACTTCTATCACCAGAAATCACACAAACCACTCACTGCAACAGTTACAGCCTTGAACACCAAATTCTCCATTTCATCTCTCAGTCACCAACAACAAACCCATATAAATATCAACTCCAATTTTTAATTCGCCAGTAAGAAAATCGCGAGTTTTGTCTATTTCTCGTGCTATTAAATTTGAATTCAGGGCCTTTATTTTGGTCTTCACTGTAAGAATTCCTAACATTCATCTAGTTCATTTCAATTCATACACCAGCAGAGCTTCAACCAACATCAATTCTTCTTAGTTGCTACATCAATTCAACCAGCCACCACCATTTCTGCAATTCGAGCACAAACTCACCACTAGATTAGAAGTTGAACCCAATGTTCAATATCCTCTTCATATTCTGAATCATCTTGTCTTGCTCTTCAAATCTTAGATCAAACCTCTTCACAACTTGTACTTCAAACTCAACAATAGCAAAAATTCAATCAACAACAACAACAATTCGATCACAGAATCGAGTGCATCTCCTTCTTCTTTCTGATTCATTACTATCTTCAATTAACAGATTTAATTTGAACCCTCAAATTCAATTCCTTTCTTTATCTGTTCTTGACCCAATACAACACCGCCATATTCCACCACTTCCAGATCTTCTCGAATTCTATTTCTCAAGTTTAATTCCTTGTTGTAAAACCAAATTCATCATAACCCATCTTAGGTTCCATTACATACATCTCTTCTCCGTGTTCTTCAATTAACGTTCACCAGTAAAACCTAATCTTCTTCGTGTGAATATGATAACAGCTTCACCTCTTTCATGAAACAACACCAAATTCAAACCCCTTAATCAGCCCTAACTTGCAAATTTTGATGCGAATCCGATTACAACAGCCTCAATTATCTTCTCAACCACATCAACAGTTTCTCGAACTGATTTCACATCAATAGTTTTCGTTCGTGAAAACTGAAATTAGAAATTCGGCGCGTGAAGAAATTAACATTAAAGAAGAAGAAGAAGAAGAAGAAGAAGAAGAAGAAGAAAAGGAATTGAAGAATAAATTCACAGTAGAGAAGAAGAAGAAAAACAATTTCACAAACTATGGGTGTGACGGAAATTTTAACCCAGAAAATGGGTGCGCGCCTGAACTTTTCTGGGCGTGGGTTGTAGGAATTTTGAACTTGATACACATAATACAACCAACATAAATATTATAGAATCTTGCCAAAGATTAATATCATGATTAAAGTAAAGCACATAGATTAGAAGATTACCTGACCGTAGAGCTTGATGAGTAGTTGTAAAAGTATAAGAACCAACAATTGTGATTGAGCATGGATTCTTCTTGCTTTGATCAATTTATGCCATATATGGGATACGATAAGCAAGCTATGATGAGAAGAGGGACTCTCCTCCTTTATGGTATTCTCTAATCCTTACCCATTACGAGGATATAAAGACAATACAAGAAACTTAATATATTGCAGCACCCAGTGGTTATGGCATAAACCCCTATTAGTGTCGCGATAACCTATGTAGCAAGAAGTCTATTGCTGCACCAAATATTTATTGACGCAGCAAGAGATTATACTTTTTTTGTCACACTCTTTTCATATTGTTGCTACAGTTGTGTGGCAAAAGTTTCATTTTGCAGCAGTTAATTATAGCTTTTAGCTGCAGCTGAAAAGTACTGTAACTAGAAATTTGCTTTTGCAACACCTATATTGAAGGTGTGGCAATATATGGTGTAGCAATAGCTAGATTTTCTTGTAGTGAGATATAGGGGTACAACCACCTATCAAAATACTGCTAGCTCACCCTCGCAGTTGGGATAGATCTAATTCGACAACATCGCTTCCCTTATCTCTTTCGGTATGTACAATAATGTGACTTTAGAGACTCAGGTTTTACAAATACTTATGTTTAGTATTGACCAGAATATATGGGATATCTTCCTGAAAAAGCGGGGGTCTAACAACCACACCCAATATTTCGCTTAGCAATCTGTATGGACTAAACCTTAATAATATTCCGAGAGTGAAAAACCCAATCAAAGTATAATACTAACGAGTTTATCTCTTACTCAACACAATCAATGTTTAAACAGAAGCAAGTCCGTAAACCTGATTTTAGTGTGAAGTTCTTGAACCAAAATATTTTGTGTTAATCACAACCTATTCAATATCCACTGTGTATAAACCTCTTTAAGCAACAATCACTAAAGGAATATTTCAACACGGTGTCCACTTGAAACAGGGTTAGTCCGGACTGGTCTAATAATGTGAAAATAACAAAATCAAGTGTTCAGGATCAATCAAGTTGTATCCAACAAACAAGGTCGGATTCAACAACTATGATTGATTAACGTACAACCTGTATTATTTCAATTATATAAATAAAATATAATGCGGAAAAGAAATAACACAGACACCAGAAATTTTGTTAACGAGGAAACCACAAATACAGAAAAACCCCGGGACCTATTCCAGAATAAACACACACTCATTATAAGCTGTTACACCAATTTTCTACTACCTATTCGGACTAGATGTAATAACTTCTTCAGCACAAATAGAACTCCTAGCACAACACCGATTGTCTTTAGGAATTATTCTCGTAAATCTTCTAGCAGAACCCAAGGCTCTCTTTAGAAGATACAACAAAACGATTGATACGATTCGATATTTTGTTTGCACAAAACACCGGTTTAATTTCCCTTTAGATGTAAATCAAGGTTTTGGAAATCTTGTGTTTGATTTGATAAAAACAATTACTAGGTAAACGTAATATCAAAACAAACTTGTAGATTAGGGATTATTATATTCTTCAATAAAAGAAGAGAAACCTAATTATTCTACAACAAGAACAACTAGAATAAATCTAGAGATATCTTGTTTAAAACTTCTTAAGGATTTTTACGAGATGCCTTAATCGAAGTTTCTTTTCTAGCTTCCGATTTCGACTAACAAAAGTTGGTATACTATCGGAAACCGAAATCTATCAAAACCTAGGGTTTATGATCAACAACTCTTGAATGGTTTTATATCAGAAGAGAAAACCTTAGAATATACAAGAGGTGAAAAACCTAGATTACAAGTTGTATAATCAATCACGAAGATTAATCCAACTCGGCTTTGTGATCCCCAATACAAAGACTTTTATCTCATTCTTGTTCACGAAGAACAGAAGACATGGAAAACAACCTTATGAGCTTACACCAATTTTCCAAAGGGGATGAAAAACGTGTAGCACTCACGAACCCTTATTTATAGTGAAACATATCTTGAAAACTAAGCAAAGCTATTGGGAGTCTTTCCTAAGTTACAACTCTTGCCAAAATAATTAAATAAATAATTAATTAGTAAATATTGTATTTTTGTGAATAAATCACATTTTAATTTAGGCAGGAATTTAAAGTTATCACAAACACTTTAATATGGTAATCAAATATGTTTGGATTGATAGCCATATTTCCTAGATAAGGAAACATCACCAACTTGACCAAAAATGCCTTTTAGTCACGTAACTGGGCCCAAGTCCGTGAACCGTTACAAACAGTCCATGGATTGTTTCCTACTAACAAACTGTAACAATTACAACAACACTTATAATTGTTACTTTAATAAATCACTCATAACTTCATCGTTATAACTCGGAATTGAGTGATTCTTGGCTCCTTGAATTCGTAAGCTCATTCACTATAACATGAGATCCTCTATAGGGATAAAGGTTATTGTCACCAAAGTCATGAATCAAATAACCACAAGTATATATACATAAATGTACATTTACCGTCATAGGAATTGTTCCATAGAGTGAGCATATAGATTAGAATGGTAGAATTAAACAAGAATCCAAATGAAATCAATCACATAACTTTGTTGATGAAGTACTTGTTGATGTCTTCTTGTAGTCTTCAATCTTCACCCTTTAAGGATAGCTTCGATTCAACTTCTTAGACCTAATCTAGTCCGAAACTATCTTTAGTATGCTAAATCAAGAATGCATTTTGGAAACTAAAATTGACAACTAACTTGACATACCAACGCTAGTGGGTTCAACCGAGAAATGCTCTAACAATCTCCCCCTTTGTCAATTTTAATTAGTGACAAAACCATTTTACATATGGATTGTACTTCTTAAAAGCATTACAGCTCCAAAATCCTACATGCTTGATTTCCTTCGTTCTTCAAATCTGCGTGTGTTCATCCTGTATTTATTGAAGATCCATCATAGTATTATTACACAACATCAAAGTTTCATTATATCACAACTTTGACAATAATACTACGCTGATATGTATCACTCCCCCTTAGTCAATACTCCATCTCACATGAAAACCACTCCCCCTTACATAATGATCCGAAAACCATATGTATATGTAGTGTGAACTACAAAATAATTCTCCCCCTTTTTGTCAATATAAATTGGCAAAGGTACGAAAACTAGTGGGATCCTAATAAAATTTTCATAGAGGAACTTCTTGACTAAAGGAAAACATATCAACTTTAGTTTGGATGATATCACAGAGTCGAAACCAAGTTAACCCCTACATGTTCCACAACCGCTTCTCCCCTCAAAGATATAGCAATTAAACACAAGTTCAATTAAGAACTCTCCCCCATAAAATGTCATTCCCGAAAGAACAACAAGAGTGACCTTACTCCAGAGATAAGGATTTATATATTGGATTTTAGAAACCCCACAAGGAGATACGAGCTAAAGACCAATCATTGAAAGTCTCTCATGAGATCGTGTTACTAAAGAAATAGAACTATCTCATGGTAACAATACACAATATGTAATCATGAAGATCAAGTATTGTGATAATCTTTTCTAAGATACAAACTTGTAGAGATAAGAATTGATATGCTTAGAAGGAAGAATAACCTTTTCCACAAGGATTTACACCAAGAATGGTTACCATAAGAGTATGAAAAAGTTTTTTTGACAATAAAAACCAACATCCAATGGCTTTGATTATTGCTTCTAACTTGTTATGCTTAAGAATTTTAATCAAAAATCAAGTTAGGTAATTAAGAATCATACGCGTGGTATTTAACCATATTCATCTTAACCATAACTAGTTCAAATGACTCAAATGAACTAGTTAGAGAGTTGTTCAATTGTATAAATCTTATAGAAGTATACAAGACACAATTGAAGCAAAAACGATTTGATTCACTCGAATCGATTCATGAACTTTATAGCCACGGTTTGCAATTTGCATTCCTTAGTTAATATAAATATAAGTTCACAAAAATCGTCTTTAGATATAACCAACTCAAGTTTGCAAACTTAGTTCGCGGACTTAAGTTCCCGGAAGGAGTTCACAAACTCCAGCAGATATTCTTGGGATGAGAACTTCCGCCAGTTCGCGGACTGGGTTCGTGGAATGGGTTCGCGGACTGAGTTCACAACTCTTGTTCCGGTTTTCCTGATCAACAAAGTACGCATACTTTGGTTCAAGGAATAAGGACTTATACATATATGTGTTGCCACACAATGCTTATATCCAATAATGGTTATATAATATAAACTCTCATTTCAATCATTGAAACATTCTAAGAGGACGTTATTATATAGTTGTTATTCACAAACTATTTTTCGTCAAAGCAATTTTCAAAGTGATTGAAACATAACATGACTTTCGTCACTAGGTAAAGATGAACTTGGCCAAAGCGAAAGCTTACCAACATATATTTCGAGAAATATGTAAGTGAGTTAGACTCAGCTCGAAACAATAAATTGTTCCTCATATTCAAGAATTACCCAACACAATATGTGTGCCCCAATTCTTTTGCAATCCTCACCGCATTTACTAGGGCTTCTTGGTGAGGATGCACTTCCAACACAATCAGGTTGTGTTGAGGTGAACAAAATCTTGCTCACCACATGTATTTGAAACAAAATCATGCATGGACTCTAGGAATTTAACAACTTTCTTGAAACTTTCAATAACTGTTCCATACCTTTTTAAAATGTTATCCCTTGTCGAACTCTTGTCTGGGAGATCCTTCTTAATAGTACTCATTGCTTTATTGATCTTCTTTGGTACCCATTTCTGAGTAGCTTTTGGAGCAACGTATTTCTTTTTATCCCCAACATAATTATGAATTTTCTTGGAGGGAATACTAGAAGAACTGATATTATGAGACTCAGTTTTTGTCCAGTTTGGAACATCAGATCTTGTCATCTTAACAGAATCAGATCTGGTTTTATCTCGTTTAAGATATCTGCAATTCCTTTGCAAGTGACATGGTTTTCCACGATAAAAACAATGTTTAGTAGAATGGAAAAAGTTATGTTTAGTGTTACCTAAATGTGTATGAGTTTGCTTTGGAGCTTGACATAATTTCCTCTTTTCGTCATCGGCAGTTGGTAGAGATAATTCACTTTTGTCAACCGTGGAAGTTTTGGTTGAGAAGAATTTTTAGCTCTGATAAATTTTACCTCTTTGCAAGTACTAGGAGCATCTATTCCTTCATAGATCAATCCTCGTGTATCACGATGAATTCTACATGCTCCCAATATTGAGGTTAATTTATCTGAGCTGCTATTTCTAGACAAACTCTCTTTTAAGCTCGAGTTTTCTTCTTCAAACCTTTTGACCTTTTCAAGCGCAATAACTAGATCATTCTTGGATGATTCACATTGAACTTTGAGATCTTCTCGTTCTGAATCAAATAACAAGTTCATCTCAATGTTCTCCAAGTTATCTAGTTTTTCTTGAAGAATAATTTTCCGATCACGACTTCCGGCAATTTCTTCTTTAAGCTTTCGTATTTCGTTGAGATAATCTCTTGCCCCACTAGAATCAAGTTGGTCTTGCAAGTCTTTATTCCAACTAAGAAGTCTGTCATATTTTACTTTCTCACTGAATATGGTGCTTTCAGCTTCCGAAAGTTTCTGATGACATTGCTTAAGATGTTTATTAGCAACTGGATCTTCATGGAACACTTCTTCGTCAGAATCAGAATCAGTATCCGAAAGAATTTTTCCAGAAGCTAATGCAACCTCGCCTGCGTACTCTTGGGGATTATAATATTCAGGTCCATCATCAAGAGTAGGCTAAGTCAGCTTTATATGCGATTGTCTACGACTCCAGCTAGGACATACGAAGACAAGTGCCCGAAACCACGACATTTATAGCATTGTACATCATCATTAGAAGATGTCGCACCTTTAGAAAAACTCTTTTTCCTGTCTCTCAAGATTTTTCTAAATTGTCGCGGAGTAACATCCTTAGTATCGCTGAACAGTTTATCCTTAGAGGATTCGGAAATTGTTTGCGACTTTAAGAGAAATCACCTCTTTTCTAGATGCGTGTTCATTATAAAAGATCTTTAACTTTCCAACAAGAGTATTTCTGGAGAGTGTAAAAAGATCGTTTGCTTCTTCAATGGCATGTTTCTTATACTCGTATCTTGATGGTAGAGACACGAGAATTTCGCACACATAACTTTCTCCAGAATAATTCTTCCTAATGAATAAGAGGAGTTAACTATTTGAGAAAGTCTTTGGTTAAACTCATCAAAGGTTTCATCATCATACATGCGAAGATTTTCCCAGTCAGAAGGTAGATTTTGAAGCCTTGCTTCTTTCTCTGCGGAATTCCCTTCGAATACGGTTTCTAAGATATCCCAAGCATCTTTAGACTTATTGCAAGTAGTCACATGATGCTGGAGATCTGGAGTAATGGCATGGATGATAGCATTTAATCCTTCCAAGTTTTTCTTGGCAGCAAGAATCTCAAGATCATCATAATCACCAATATCCTTGCAACAGTTACACCGTCTATTGTAACTAATGGAAGATTGTAGCCATTAACAATACGAACCCATGATTGAAAATCTCGCGCTTGTATAAAAGCACGCATAATAATTTTCCACCATAAATAGTTCGTGCCATCGAAGGCTAGTAGTACGTTTATAGAGATAGCACTTATGTCCATATCAGATCGCTACAAACACAGACTTATAAGGTCTTTAACGTGTTTGCGTGCTCTGATACCAATTGAAAAAGTGGGGGTCTAAATACCACACCCAAGATTTCGCTTAGCAATCTGTATGGACTAAACCTTAATAATATTCCGAGAGTAAAAAACTCAATCAAAGAATAATACTAACGAGTTTATCTCTTACTCAACACAATCAATGGTTAAACAGAAGCAAGTCCGTAAACTTGATTTTAGTGTGAAGTTCTTGAACCAAAATCTTTTGTGTTAATCACAACCTATTCAATATCCACCATGTATAAACCTCTTTAAGCAACAATCACTAAAGGAATATTTCATCACGGTGTCCACTTGAAACATGGTTAGTCCGAACTAGTCTAACAATGTGAAAATAACAAAATCAAGTGTTCAAGATCAATCAAGTCGTATCCAACAAACAAGGTCGGATTCAACAACTATGATTGATTGACGTACAACCTGTATTTTTTCAATTATATAAATAAAATATAATGCGGAAAAGAAATAACACAGACACCAGAAATTTTGTTAATGAGGAAACCACAAATGCAGAAAAACCCCGGGACCTAGTCCAGAATAAACACACACTGATTATAAGCTATTACACCAATTTCATACTACCTATTCGGAGTAGATGTAATAACTTCTTCAACACAAATAGAACTCCTAGCACAACACCGATTGTCTTTAGGAATTATTCTCGTAAATCTTCTAGCAGAACCCAAGGCTCTCTTTAGAAGATACAACAACACGATTGATACGATTCGATATTTTGTTTGCACAAAACACCGGTTTGATTTCCCTTTAGATGTAATTCAAGGTTTTGGAAATCTTATGTTTGATTTGATAAAAATAATTACTAGGTAAACGTAATATCAAAACAAACTTGCAGATTAGGGATTATTATACTCTTCAATAAAGGAAGAGAAACCTAATTATTCTACAACAAGAACAACTATAATAAATCGAGAGATATCTTGTTTAAAACTTCTTAAGGATTTTTACGACATGTCTTAATCGAAGTTTCCTTTTTAGCTTCCGATTTCGACTAAAAAAAGTTGGTATACGATCGGAAACTGAAATCTATCAAAACCTAGGGTTTATGATCAACAACTCTTGAATGGTTTTATATCAGATGAGAAAACCTTAGAATAGACAAGAGGTGAAAAACCTAGATTACAAGTTGTATAATCAATCACGAAGATTAATCCAACTCGGCTTTGTGATCCCCAATACAAAGACTTTTATCTCACTCTTGTTCACGAAGAACAGAAGACATGGAAAACAACCTTATGAGCTTACACCATTTTTCCAAAGGGGATGAAAAACGTGTAGAACTCACGAACCCTTATTTATAGTGAAACATAGCTTGAAAACTAAGCAAAGCTATTTTCCCTTTTCAAGACTCTCCTAATTTTGGGAGTCTTTCCTAAGTTACAACTCTTGCCAAAATAATTAAATAAATAATTAATTAGCAAATATTGTATTTATGTGAATAAATCACATTTTAACTTAGGCAGGAATTTAAAGTTATCACAAACACTTTAATATGGTAATCAAATATGTTTCGATTAATAGCCATCTTGCCTAGATAAGGAAACATCACCAACTTGACCAAAAATGCCTTTTAGTCACGTAATTGGGCCCAAGTCCGTGAACCGTTACAAACAGTCCATGGATTGTTTCCTACTAACAAACTGTAACAATTACATCAACACTTATAATTGTTACTTTACTAAATCACTCATAACTTCATCGTTATAACTCAGAATTGAGTGATTCTTGGCTCGTTGAATTCGTAAGCTCATTCACTATATATATGAGATCCTCTATAGGGATAAAGGTTATTGTCACCAAAGTCATGAATCAAATAACCTCAAGTATATATACATAAATGTACATTTACCGTCATAGGAATTGTTCCATAAAGTGAGCATTTATCTTGATAGATTAGAAAGGTAGAATTGAATAAGAATCCAAATGAAATCAATCACATACCTTTGTTGATGAAGTATTTGTTGATGTCTTCAATCTTCACCCTTTAAGGATAGCTTCGATTCAACTTCTTAGACCTAATCTAGTCCGAAACTATCTTTAGTATGCTAAATCAAGAATGCATTTTGGAAACTAAAATTGACAACTAACTTGACATACCAACGCTAGTGGGTTCAACCGAGCAATTCTCCCACTTGGTCAACTCTAAACATCACAATATAATTTTATGAAAATATTATTGGATCAAACTTTTGAAAATCGGGTGGCCACCCATATATTTTAAAGAAAACCAGTCACATTAGGGACATAAATTACGAGAGATATACTTTAACCTTCACCTAAACAAAATAGCACCACTAAATTGGACAATGAAGACATAAGCAGTCAATATGATGCAAGGTCAGTACATAATCTCAGTTTTAGCATTGCTAAAATGCTTAGGCATTCTTTATTCTTTACGGTGGCTACTAATGTGGCGTCAATATATAACACAATATTTACTGCAACCTTTTATGCATTATCCATAGTGTCCGTAATTAATACAAAAGTGCATGTCATCCTGATATTTTACTGCCTCCGCGTGTAATAATCAACTACCAACTATCCAGGATGAAAGCTCATCAAACATGGTGCCTACCCATGTTAAGCTCAAGCAAACTCAAAGCTTATGTAAAGCTTTTAGGCTACTGTATGTATACACTATATACGATACATCAATCAAAAAACAAATTACTCGAATAAGATTACTTTACTGTAATACTTCACTGCAACTTAAGAAAAACTCAATCAAACTTTGTTGAGTCAAACAAAACCAGTTTGTTAACTCCCACTGGAAACAACAACCATATGAATTTATTGAAGCTCTTGCTGAAAACAAACAAACTAGCATGTCGTAACTTTAACAGAATTTTGCTCCCACCAGAAAACAGAATCAAATGATTTCATGAATTCCCATGACAAAACTACTTCACTCTTAGGACAAATTGCGAGAGCAAAACTCCCACTGAAAAATGCATCCAAACATACTAGATTTCCCCATAAAGAAAATACAAGGAAAAATTACATGATATACATATATTTCATTCATTAGATTTTTTCCATTAACATAATTAGTCTAAGGTGAAAAGGCGAGGGTACCCAAATATACCTCAAGCTAAAACTTTTCCTACCTATAAGTCCTTTCTCCGAAAGTGATTGTCTATGGACTGAGTCGAGACAATGTAAATAATCGGTTCACACTTCGTGTGATTGTCTATGGATACGAGATCGAGACAATAAAACAACGAAGTATGTTTACTTCATACAAAGGTTCGGACTTAACCAAACACAATAGGATTGCTTATCAAGTAAATAGGAATTAACGTTTGTATGATTTACTTTAATTATAATAAAACAATTATAATGCGGAAAATAAAAGTAAATGACACAACAAGATTTTGTTAACGAGGAAACCGCAAATGCGAGAAAAACCTCGGGACCTTGTCCGAGAATTGAATACTCTCAGGATTAAGCCGCTACACAAAATTACACCTAACTTCGTATAGTTGAGACCAAGTAACTAACCCTATAGTTCACTTAGTTCCGTCTGTATTCCCACGCCTCCGACTTTTGAATAAGTCACGTACTTGGAACAATTCCTTTGGTTCGTATTCCAAACAGTAAAGGAACAACAAATCTGTTTGGTATCAACTCTATTCAACCAAGTGATATGAGTCGGACAAAGGCTCTTGTTTTATCTTAACATTAACTCCTTCGTCGGGTCCTTAGATCTATCTTATGTTCAATCACCCAAAGGTAATCGTTTAAGATTAAGCCAATCAATATCTTTAATCACAAGGAAACGTATTGATGCCGATCTAATCAATTAATCAATCCAATCTACCACAAGGATAAACCGATTATTAATTGGATCCTCTTTTACCAAACAAGTATTGTGCACACCAAAGATTATAAAACCCAAGTCAGATCTTCAATATCTTCTTTGTCTTCAAATCTTCTTAAATCTTCAATAAAAACCTGCGCACAATCACTTGAATCTCTTGTGATCAATCACGCACAGAACGGAGTCTGTTAACAATGGATTATCACAAGATCGTCTTTAGAACTAACAACAGTCTAAAGATATCTGTTGATACTTCGATCTAGTTTGAGTGAATCTTATATCAGAAGAGAAGATTCTCAAGAATAAACAAACTAGGTGCAATCAGATTTCAACCACCGTTAGTCAATCAAATCAATCGAAAACAAAGATAAACCGCAATTATCTAGTTTCCCACCAACGGGTCACGCTAGAGCTTCTCAATCCCAAATAAGACTTTTAATTGAGCATCCGTAAGAGATTTTGCCTAATTAGGTTACTCTCCTCTCCGAATAGGCGACTACACCAGAAACAACAACAAAAGAGTAAATATGTTGTTACGAAGGATTAGTTTGCTAGAAAGGAAAACTTCGTGTATTTATAGACAAGGAAGTTTGGACACCAAGGAATTTCCAAAATCCAAAATATTCACAAGATATTCATAAAAGCACAGATTCGGTTTCATAATTCCTGGAAATGCTCTGTCCAAAAAATAACGATCGAAATCTCTGGAAAAATCTAATTAGTAAATGCACATTACTAATTCTGTAATTTCCCTACAAAATGAAATTAATAACCTTAATTAAAAGATTCTTAACTTACTTATGTTTCGATCCTGGGATTCTCTTCCCTTAGCCGTTAAGGAATATCTTTGAACAATTATAGAAATAAACATTCACAACACGTGTTCAAAGTTTGTCGACATCTTAACTTTGTAAGTTCTCTTTCACACTTACAACCTTGAAACCGATTTGCCACACTTCCAAACAAGTTTAGAATTGGTTCATCTGACTTTCAAGAACTATGTGATTGATCAAACCAACATTCAATCACAATCATGGGTTTACGGTTCTACCAAAACAAGTTTCGGTTCTACCTCCATGTGAGTACTGTGCATAGTCACACTAGCTTCCCAAAAGTTCGGTTGACTAGGTACTAGGATCGG
The DNA here is from genome assembly GCA_023531295.1 of Papaver armeniacum. Classification (NCBI taxonomy): domain Eukaryota; kingdom Viridiplantae; phylum Streptophyta; class Magnoliopsida; order Ranunculales; family Papaveraceae; genus Papaver; species Papaver armeniacum. The sequence goes on along the minus strand of JAJJWW010019524.1, from coordinate 611,253 downwards.
TTCCCCACATATATATGGTATCTAACTTATATGTGTTGCACATGTCCATAGGATCGGTTCCCCTTTCTGCTATAAACCTTGTTGCACCCCATACAAGGATCGGTTCCCTTTGATGTATTGCACCCCTTACTAGGATCGGTTCCCTTTCCCTTACTATTATCGGTTCCCTTTCCCTTACTAGTATACGGTTCCCTTTCCCTTACAAGGATCGGTTCCCTTTCTCTTACAAGGTCAGACATACAAAATCCGATCATACCACATGTGATTACTTAAGATCGGTTTTACTAATAAAAGTTATACCAATGCATAATTCAGGCCTTTGTGAATAGTTCTACCAAGAACACAACAAGTTGTGAGCGGTTATACTCTATCACACATATTGGTTGTTCATAAGATATGCAATGAATAACAAAACCAATAACACCTGGCAATTTCCTTTTCGGTTCACAAACAAGTTTATGAACTTACTTCCTTAGAACACATGTAAACATTGTTCCCTAGGATGAAATCCTCACCTCATACCCATACATAATCACAATAGCATTCAAATGATTATGGCGATGTCTTATCTACAAAGTTTAATGGTTAAGCAATAAACCTCGTATTGTATTCCTTAATACTATGTCTATCTAGAGTTCAAATATGCTTCGAATTATGTTTTCAATATGCACGACTTGAAAGATACGTTAGGGAATGAAACAGTTCTAGTCAAATATCACTAACCTCAAGTGGAAGGATGATTGTTGTCGTTGTAGCTCCTTGCTTCTTCACATCTTCAAGTCTTCGCAATACTTGTAATGTCTCATATCCTAATACTTTCAAGCTAACCTATACGAAGTTTAACTCTAGTACATAATCAAGCGACTCTTAACATGAGTTTTGATTCACTAAAATATGACAACCAAACTTGACATACCAACGCTTGGTGAGTTCAACCGAGCCATGCTCTAACAATCTCCCCTTTGTCAATTTTAGTGACAAAACTCTTACATCATATGGATAAACAAATTACAATAATTCATTACAATCCGCTTGATTCCCGATTCAACAAAGACACAGTGAAACTGCTTACATTCAATCCTTGAAAATGTTATTGTTGACATTATAATAACAAAGCTATTACCCCCACCCCCCAAGGAAGATAGGTAAATATTCAATCCGCACATCTTTGTTATACCAATCATATGACATGTTACTCCCCCTTAATCTGTGCTTTCACTCTTTCGTTAGATAAAAACATTCAAGTACCAATGTTCTTTTCCCTAGCGATGCCAATCAATATAAATATCAATGCCAGCATCACCTGTTTACTCCATATATTTCTCCCCCTTTTTGTCACAAAAATGACAAAGAAACGAAAAAATAAAGGACAACACAAAAAGAATCTTTCAAATCCCATAATAGACTTGCAAACCTGTGGAGTTAGGCACGAGGGTTCCACACATCATGTTCTGATAACCAATATCAAAACCAAAACTACAAGTAGTCTTATTTTGATATGTTACCAAGGAAAAAAAAATCCGAAACAATTTTTCCAATTTATTTTAGCAAACCAAAAACAACTAAGCATATTAGTCCCTTTGCTAAACCGATTGTTCAAAAACAACCGCTTAATTCGATAAGACCAAAATAAAGATAAACTCCATTTTTCTCATCAGGTTCTAATTATCCATAAACTTAGACCTTTCAATTTTAAACAAGACAAGTACTAGGTTAGTTAACTAGCATTTCTTGTTTAGGCATTCGATTAGACTTGAATAACCGAAACCTCACTTCGATAAGTCTAACTAAGATCAGAATTAACTTAGTTTATCTTATCCTCATTGAATTGGACTAAACAACTCATCCTGTACACATATTATTTCGTTAAGCCATAAATAATTCATACAAACCAAAATAAATCAACTTGCATAATTATTCACCTCAACCTAAGCAATTGAAACAACATAGACATTATAAGCACCGCAATTGCACCGTAATTTTGTAAGCCTAAACGATTGATACCAAACAAAAGCAAGATAACAATAGTTTTTCTTAACCGGAACCAATTGAATCACACACACACATCAATTGTACCGAAATTTTGTAAGCCTAAACAATTGATACCACACAATAAAGCAAGATAACAATAGTTTTTCTTAACCTAACCAATTGAAACACACATCCACACACACATCATGGAATAAATATCAATTGAACCTAAATTTTGTTAAGCAAAAGCAACAAATATATATAATATAAACTCAGGCTTTTCTTAAACAGGAAAACAATTAACTAACAAGATTGTTACCTCAAATTTCGCATCCACTTCTCCAATATGATTGCATCTTCGTCCAGGGAGAATTGATATCGAAATATCACCACGTTGTCATCCTTATGCGTGAACAAAAGAATAACAACACACCTCAACCTTTACCAGAGAAAGGTTGAAAACCGGTTTTAACAATTGCAAGCAAAAGTTGAAAAACCGTCGAAACATATATGCTTTTATGCTAAACCAAAACCGATTCAACATATTGTGACTTTTTCACATATTGTTTCTATCAGGAACCCCTCATAATCCTTTGATAAAGCCTACCTACTAAGGCTAGAACTTAATCCCGCTAAATCAAAAAGTCACCCAAACCATGAGGGTTCACACACGGTACTAATGTACCTTGATAATTCCTATGGATTTCCTTAGATTTTCAAACGTTGCTCTATCTAAGGGTTTAGTAAGAATATCAGCTAGTTGACGCTCAGATGGAATGTACTCTAATTTGATAACACCATTCTCATACAATTCTCTAATAAAGTGATATCTAATGTCTATGTGTTTAGTACGAGAATGTTCAACCGGATTCTCAGTCAAGTGAATAACACTTGAGTTATCACACAAGATGTCCATAGTTGGAATATTTATTCCATAGTCAACGAGCATCTGTATCATCCATAATAGTTGGGTACATCATGTACCAGCAGCAATATATTCTGCTTCACAGGTTGATAAAGACTGCGAATTTTATTTCTTGATGTGCCAAGCAACAAGATTTTGACCAACGTAGAAGCAACCACCTGAGGTGATTTTCCGATATTCTATACACCCTGTCCAATCAGCATCTAAGTAGGCAACAAGACTATTGTTTGTATCCATTGAGTATGATAGACCATAATCCACATAACCACTAACATATCTTATGATATGTTTTACAGCTTTAAGATGTGACTCTTTAGGGTCCGCTTGAAATCTGGCACATCATCCTACACTGAAAGCAATGCCTGGCCTTGTTGCAGTTAAGTACATCAAGCTTCCGATCATGGATCTATATAGTTTCCGATCAACATATTTTTCTCCTGGATTGGATTGAAGTTTTCCAGTAGTTGGCATTGGAGTTGCCATAGGAGTTGACTGGTTTAGTTCAAATTTCTCAACAAGATTCCTTGCATATTTTTCTTGAGAAAGAAGAATATTGTCTTTTTGTTGCTGTATTTGCAAACCAAGAAAATATGACAGTTCTCCGACATTACTCATTTAGAATTCTCCACTCATAAGATTTAGGAATTCATCCATTAGAGTTTTTGAGGTGGATCCATATATGATATCGTCTACATATATTTGTGCTATAAGGACATGGTTACCACTCCACTTGGTAAAAAGAGTTTTATCAGCACCACCTCTTGAGAATCCCTTTTGAAATAGGAAAGATGTCAATTTTTCATACCAAGCTCGAGGAGCTTGTTTTAGACCATACAAGGCCTTTTTAAGTTTAAAGACATGATTTGGGAATGATGGGTCTTCAAACCCTCTTGGTTGAGCTATGAAAACTTCTTCTTTTAAATCCCCATTTAAAAATGCAGACTTGATATCCATTTGGAATAATTTTATCTTAAGATAGCAAGCATAAGCAAGTAAAAGTATAATAGATTCTAAACGAGCAACATGAGCAAAAGTTTCATCAAAATCAATACCTTCAATTTGAGAATATCCTTGAGCAACAAGTCTGGCTTTGTTTCCGACAATGGTTCCGAATTCATCTGATTTGTTTTTGTAGATCCACTTTGTTCCAACAATGTTGACTCCTTCTGGTTTTGGAACAAGTTCCCATACTTCTTGCCTTTTAAACTGATTGAGTTCCTCATGTATAAATTTAACCCAAGCAGGTTCACTGAGTGCTTCCTCAATGTTCTTTGGTTCTATTGAAGATAGAAAGCATGAATAGTGGCAGACATTCTGAAGTTCTCTTCGAGTCATAACCCTTGCATTGGCATCTCCAATAATATCTTCAGTAGAGTGTCTTTGATGTACCCACTTAGAAGGTTTTTGAACAATATATTCAGTATCATTAGGTTGTTCAACAATACTTTCATTTTCATCTTTATCATCAATGTCACTAATTAGAGGAACCACGGAAGGTTTTTCTACAGTCTGTTTTTCTTTAACAACAGTTTCAGAGGGAGGAAGCTCTGTTGCAGTGTGGTTGTCTTGACTAAAGTCACTAATGTCATCGATAATAACATTAATTGATTCCATCATGACTTTGGTCCTGATGTTGTACACCCGAAAGGCACGGCTATCAGAAGCGTAGCCAAGAAAAATTCCTTCATCACTTTTGGAATCAAATTTTCCTCTATGTTCTCTTTCTTTGAGAATATAGCATTTGCTTCCGAAAACCCTTAAATAGCTCAGATTAGGTTTTATTCCATACCATAGTTCATATGGAGTATTTAGAGTTTTGGATCTTAAGTAAACTCTATTTATTAGATAACAAGCTGTAAAAACAGCTTCCCCCCCAGAAATTTAGTGGTAGGTTTTTGTTGTGAAGCATTACTCTTGCCATTTCTTGAATATTTCTATTCTTTCTCTTAGTTATACCATTCGATTGAGGTGTAATGGGAGCAGAGAACTGTTGGATAATCCCAAGTTCATTATAGTATTCATATACTTTCGTATCTTTGAATTTTGTACCACGATCGCTTCTTATTTTTTTAAGTTTGCGACCTTGTTCATTTTGTATCCTGTTCACAATAATCTTGAATTCCTCAAGAGTGTCATTCTTGTTCTTTAGAAAAGCAACCCATGTGAACCGAGTATAGTCATCTACCATTACTAAGGCATACTTATTACCTCCAACAGAAGCTTGTTGAATTGGACCAAACATATCCATATGAATAAGATCGAGAGGAGCCCGAGTGGCTATATCTCGAGAAGATTTGTGTGGAATTTTTCCTTGCTTACCCTTTTGGCATGCACCACAAACATCTTCTACTTTAGTGTTAATTTTTGGAACATCTTTGACAAGTTCACGATTAATGAGCTTTCCTAGCATACGGTAGTTGACATGACCAAATCGTTCATGCCACAAATGAGTTGACTCAACCTTAGTCAAGTTACAATACATATTGGACTGTATATCAAGAAGATAACAATTATTCATGCTTCTACGTCCTCGAAAAATTATTTTCCCAAACATGTCTTCAATATCACAACCTTTCATATTGAAGATAACTTTGTTACCTTTATCACAAATTTGACTTACAGACAGAAGGTTAGCCTTCATACCTTTAACATAAACAACATCATGAATTTCAGGAATACCAGGGAGTTTGATTGTACCTTTTTTGCTAATAAGATAGTCTGCTTCCATCTCCGAATGTTACAGACCCTCCCTTATAGTCTTCTGTCCTCGTGAACCATGAGAGATCACCTGTCATATGTCTACTACAACCATTATCGAGAAACCACTGGAATGGTGAAGTTGTTTTTAACGCAAAGGCTCCCAGACATCGTTCACCGGGTTTAGGAAGGATTGTTAAGTTCTTATGAAGACTCATAACACGATTAATCAGAAGTTTTGTAAAATAAATTTTTTGACATAAATGACTCCATCCTTCTTGAAAGAAATTCTGGACGATTTCTTCTTAGTCTTTTACAACATCTAGATGTTGAAATTGAACGATTTAGAAGATTCTTGGAACCATCCAAAGTATTTGCCGCTTTTTTATCACTCATGATATTTCGATTTCATCGACAAGAGACAGTTCTGTTCAATCTCTTTGTCTAAGATCTTGACAAGATCAGCGAGTATTCATCGAGTCTTGTGAAAGATCTTCCAAAATCTTGAGACGTTAATTGAATCGAACATTAGATTCATTTCTTATAGGTTGGATCGCACCAAACACAGATTGTTAGATCTTTTCGTGTTTGCCTTCTCTGATACCAATTGAAAAGGAGAGGGTACCCAAATATACCTCAAGCTAAAACTTTTCCTACATATAAGTCCTTTCTCCGAAAGTGATTGTCTATGGACTGAGTCGAGACAATACAACTAATCGGTTCACACTTCGTGTGATTGTCTATGGATACGAGATCGAGACAATACAATAACGAAGTATGTTTACTTGATACAAAGGTTCGGACTTAACCAAACACAATAGGATTGCTTATCAAGTAAATAGGAATTAACGTTTGTGTGATTTACTTTAATTATAATAAAACAATTATAATGCGGAAAATAAAAGTAAATGACACAACAAGATTTTGTCAACGAGGAAACCGCAAATGCAGAAAAAACCCGGGACCTTACTCTCAGGATTAAGCCTCTACACAAAATTACACCTAACTTCGTATAGTTGAGACCAAGTAACTAACCCTATAGTTCACTTAGTTCCGTTTGTATTCCCACGCCTCCGACTTGTGAATAAGTCACGTACTTGGAACAATTCCTTTGGTTCGTATTCCAAACAGTAAAGGAACAACAAATCTGTTTGGTATCAACTCTATTCAACCAAGTGATATGAGTCGAACAAAGGCTCTTCTGTTTATCTTAACATAAACTTATTCGTCGGGTCCTTAGATCTATCTTATGTTCAATCACCCAAAGGTAATCGTTTAAGATTAAGCCAATCAATACCTTTAATCACAATGAAATGTATTGATGCCGATCTACTCAATTAATCAATCCAATCTACCACAAGGATAAACCGATTATTAATTGGATCCTCTTTTACCGAAACAAGTATTGTGTACACCAAAGATTATAAAACCCAAGTCAGATCTTCAATATCTTCTTTGTCTTCAAATCTTCTTAAATCTTCAATAAAAACCTTCACACAATCACTTGAATCTCTTGTGATCAATCACACACAGAACGGAGTCTGTTAACAATGGATTATCACAAGATCGTCTTTAGAACTAACAATGATCTAAATATCCTGTCGAAACTCCGAACTAGTTTGAGTGAATCTTATATCAGAAGAGAAGATTCTCAAGAATAAACAAACTAGGTGCAATCAGATTTCAACCACCGTTAGTCAATCAAATCAATAGAAAACAAAGATAAACCGCAATTATCTAGTTTCCCACCAACGGGTATCGCTAGATCTTCTCAATCCCAAAGAAGACTTTAATTGAGCGGCTGTAAGAGATTTCGCCTAAATAGGTTACTCTCCTCTCCGAATAGGAGGCTACACTAGTAACAACAACAAAAGAGTAAATTTGTTGTTACGAAGGATTAGTTTGCTAAAAAGGCAAACTTCGTGTATTTATAGACAAGGAAGTTTGGACACCAAGGAATTTACAAAACCAAAAATATTCTCAAGATATTCATAAAAGCACAGATTCGGTTTTCATAATTCCTGGAAATGCTCTGTCCAAAAATAACGATCGAAATCTCTCGAAAAATCTAATTAGTAAATGCACATTCTGTAATTCTGTAACAAAAAAAAAAAAAAAACATGTATAAAATCAATTTGAAGTTGTTTTTTTTGAAACCAAATTATTTCTTCATACTCCTCTCGGTATCAACAAAAAGTAAAACAACAAATTAAACATATCGGACGATGAAAGAACAACAAATAATTCAAAAAAAATTGAAAACAAATCTGAAATCAAAACAACATAAAATTCTTACCTAGATTTGTTGTTTTCTTTCTTCTGAAACAATGTTTCTTATGTTCCTCTTCTCAGTATCAAACAAACATGTGTAAGCATCAACAAAAACATACTCAGTATCAAAACCAAATAAAAAAAGTGAAAAAACTAGATCGAAATGGTAACAATCAAAATCAATTGAATTGAAAACTAAATCGAAATAACAATTGTACCTACGTTGATTTCTTTATTCCCAACCTGTCTTCTTCCTCTTCTCGTAGTCAAAAATTCAAACAGAACAAAAATCCAAATCAGTAGAAGATCGAAATCAAAAAATCGATCAGAAAACTAGGGAATCAAGCAACAGAAAATATAAATCGAACAAACCTATTTGTTGTTCATCAACGCACCTTCACAATCTCGTCAGATCTGAAAAACATATGAATACAGCTCAACGAAGTAACAATATGTTGTTCTTCTTCTCGTTTTCTTCCTATCAACCTAACGAACTTCAGTATGAAACTTTCAAACACACGAATTCGTCTGAAAAAAATATCCAATTCTGTTTCTGAACGAGAGCGGAGAGAAGAAAGAGCTGAATTTGATTTGATTTTCAGTTTCTGGTTGGTATAAAACGTCTATAAATACTGAAGGTTAATTTCGGTATTTTATGATTTATTAAAAGATCCGCTGACGTCAGCAAATCCGGAAAAATTTAAAACCTGGCCCCAAAAATAAAAGTTCTGGGCCTAGAAATATGAAAATTTGAAAGTATGGAGTTGAGTGTGGAAGATCCATTTTGTGGGGCTTGTAAATGTTGAACCCATATAGTAGGGGGGTTCTAGTATTTTTCACTAACCGAAAACCCTAAAAAAAAACATGGATTCGTCGAATTGAAGCAATATAAACCAAATTAATGGTAGAATCTTACCTAATCGGCGCCATTTCAAGTTGCCCGTGAGTTTGGCTATCAATATCGCCTATATCAGGGACTTCATCTTCTTCGTGTTCGTGAGTTAAAACCTCTTTATTACGGGCATGCAATCCAATATTCGGATCCTCACCGCGCACTACGTTTTTGGTTGGAGCTTTCTTACGTTCCTTGTCTTTCATCTTTATAGAGAATAATCGACGATGATTCGATTCGATGATTAACGATGTATAACAAGGAATTGAACGAGGGGGAAAGCTTTCCTCTCTACAATCGGAGGAGGAGAAGAGGAGTTGAAGTTGAAAAGAAATGAAATGAAATGAATTTAGGTTGACATTGGTTTTATCTGTCAAACGGTTATTAATCGGTAGGTAATACCACCTCATTAGCTACCGATTGTTGAGTAGCCCAAAATCGGTAGAGGGGGTTACTTATAACCTACCGATTATACAATTGCCCCAAATTTTGTTTTTGCAGAAATGTCATTTTTTTTCGAATTTGGGAACTAGAATAATCGGTAGTTAATATGACTTTCGATTATAAAGTTGCCCCAAATTTCTTCCTCGACGAAATCACCAACTTTGGTAATTTAGGAGCTACTATAATCGGTAGTCTAGTGAGGTTCTTGTTCCTTCCGATTGTTATAGAAGCAAGATATGAGTTTGGCACAAAATCGATATTAATCGGTAGTATAATATCATTACTAAGCTTCCGATTTCTTTATAATAATCGGGCACAAAATAGCTTCCGAATATGTAAGGGCATTAACGTATTCTCCGTGTTTTTGGACATCCCTTAACGGTGTATATGGGTTGGGAATAAAAAATTCGCCCCTAATTCTTTTGGGGTCGCCCCTAAAAATGACAGGATTAAAAAACAACAGAAGACTATAAGATATATACTATAAAACTGAAGAGAAATACTTGAAAAAATAATTCCACAAGATATGTTTTTATGAACAAAAAAACAATTGAAGGTAAAAACTAATAAATGAATCTTAAATGTGCAACAAGAGGCTGCTGAGAAGAATAAACTAATAAAGAAATCATAGTAAGACGCTGCACATAAGAAAGAAGATGGTCTGAATCAGCTTCTTAATGTTGCTTTTTTGCGGGAGGATAAAGACATGTCGTCTTGTTATGACGTGCATAAGTATGGCAGTTACCACATGTAATTGGTCTCTTGAATGCGCTTGCGCTACCAGTGTTAGGAATCCGCTTCGTCTTCGGCCTACCAGGTTTTTTTCCTAGGACAGTTGGTGGGTACACGAGCTTTCCAGTAGCAACATCAATAGGCTTGTCGTGATCGGGAATGGGCTTGATAGGACGATCATACGAAGCACAGAATCTGAGAATGCTGAAATACGGGTTAATGTACTCGTAAACATCGATGTTAGCTGAAACCATACACGCAATAGCATGATCACAAGGGAACTGCTCCGTAAACCAAACCCTACAGCTGTAGGAAAACTTCAGAATATTAACAGCAAAACTGTACTTTCCAGCCTGTACTTCCCACTCCATGTCACCAGACTTGGTTATTACCCACTGAGCACCAGCACGAATGGAAACCTGCACTTTTTTCTCTAGCCTGAGACAAATGTATCCTTTATACGTCGCCCCCTTCGACTTCCTTGTACTCATCTGATCCATTATCTTAAGTCTAATCCATCTGATCAATTTAAATGACGATCCATCCACAAGGAATATATAAACAACATAAATGAATCTGGATGTATGAAAACTGCAATAACAAGGATGACTAAAAAATAAACAACATCTACAAGAAAAACCTATATAATCTATTACTGAATGATGACCAAATTAAATGTCTACAAGGAATATATAAACAACATTCAGTAACACACTGCAATAAGATGATGACTAAATTAAACAACCAGGATGACTAAAAAATACAGGATGAAGCTAGTTTCATCCTGCTTTAAAAAACTAGAAAATAAATTGTGACACTCAAATTCATCATGGCAACCAGTTAGAGCTCCTTCTATACCAAAAAACTAAGCCAATGCAATGACTGATGCTAAGACAATTCCTTACCATCAAAAGAAGTACATAAACACACAAACATGATGATATTATACCAATCCAGTTCACGTCCAAAACAATGAAATTCTACAAAATCAAATTCAATCAATTTGGTTTGTTTCGGCAAGTTTAAAACTAAAATTACTTTGATAAACACTCAATCGACTGCATAGAAACAAATAATTAGGTTTAGAAGCACCAACTAAACCAAAAAATTGGTTATTAGATAAACCCTGGATAATCACCACCTGAACCCAAAAATTAACAAAAATATGAAAATTCAACCCAAAATCAACACAAACAGAACGGCGTTACAACAAATCAAACCAAAACCAAAATTAAAATTAGATGAATCAAACAAAATCATATCAGCAAAGCTTGGTGGAATTGAAAGTTGTAACTTACTGATTTACTGATATGATTTTTGA